>CM019823.1:21398179-21420006 GCA_009763385.1 Coix lacryma-jobi var. lacryma-jobi | reverse complement strand
ACAACAATTTTATTTCTAAGAGAGTCCTGCAGGCAACTGGTGGGGTATCCTTCTAGTTAACTCAACCATCCAGGCCACAAAACCATCGACTGGAACAGTTAGAAACATAAATATCTATCTCTTACAAAAAGTTGAACAAAACCCTATTGCAGCAGGATACCCTCTTTTAAACAGACCAACACAAAGACATCAACCAATATATGCCTGAGCCACAAGGGTGCAAACATAGCTGCTAATTCAAAAGAGATCATGAGCCATAACCACTCAACATGCAGCAAACCGAATAATCTGCACTCGGTAATTTAATGAAATAGACGCTAACCTAAATAAGCTATTGGTTATTACAATGAACCTCGGAGTACGCATTACACAATACCCATTAAGTTACCTGATGAAGAAGTAGGTTAGGGTAGTCACTGAAGCTGGAAACACTAGCATTGTCAATCCATTTGAAATCAATGATCTTGTAGTTGCAGAGCTAGCTTATGAAGTGTTACTCCTTCTGATGTATAATGTTGTAATACCCTGAAACATAAAGTTGTCACCACTTAGATGAACTTAAACACCCAAGAACTCTTTTTAGGTCTAGATTATTACAAAAGGTTAATTGAATGCCATTTTGAACTTGTAGCTCTTCTATGAGTAATAAAGTTCGCATAAATTGTATTCGATAAAAAGTTCGCATAAATTTCTTCCCAAAATGGTGGTGCTTACGGTTGCCGTCTTCTCCCCATGCCAGCATGTTCTTCAAAGTGTGAAGGAGTAAACTGGAGTCAAAAGAGAACAGCAGAACATCAATTGGTCCTCATGCAGAATAATAACACCCTAAGAAACAAAATTCACTGATTGCTTAGTTTTGTACCTCTTGACTGCAACAGTTACAGATGATACCTGTTCCCCGCTTATACCCTTCCTTTAAAGCCTAAAAACAGTGAAGCATGAGTCCTCTTAAGAGTGCTACAGATTTAGGTGATAGCGGAAAAAGGGGCCAATACAGTTCACATAAATATCCAGAGCACCTCTCCATTCTTCAACTTGTAAGTCAACAAAGTATTATCTGCAAGGCCACCCTCCTTGAAAATCAGTGGATGCAAAGTGGTATCTCTGAGGAAAAGGTAGGTTATGCGTCATTTCAAATGTCATGTAAAAGAACACCTTTCACCCACTTTTGCAGAAAGATCCCTTAAATGTTACAAAAGATTCAATCTTTTACCTTGTTTTGATTCTTTTGACTTTGAGTCTATGCTGCAGTTTGGGATTGGCTCTTGCGCGATTGTTACTGGACTTGACAAAGAAAGCCCTAAACTTGTGGAATCATGTTTACAGTAGTTAGGGCTTACTGCAGTAGGTACTGGAGAATCAGACTTAACGCCATCGATGCTGAGAGGACCTCCTGTGTTCTCACTGCGAGTTTCTTCAGTGCCTTTCTTCTCTGAGGTGCCAATAGAGAGGCCAGAAACCCCTTTGCCTGGGCTTCCACTAAAGGTTGGAGTTGAAGTCTCAGTGCCTCCTTGTCTAAACTGTCTCGCAGACCGCCTTTTAGATACACTCCAATTAGGTTTGAGATGGTATTGCTGGCAGATCCTTTCAAGTAGCTTCTGCTTCTCAAACTGTAAATCATCTCCCCCGCAGCTGACCCCCGTGAACTAGAAGTGGGGTTTCACAGCAAGGTGAAGTCAGCATGAGGAGCATTATGATGATTTAAATGTAATTAACTGCAAATTGGCAGTACATCATCAAAATGGTGAAAAGGTTTGCTAAAACAGTCAAGAGATCGAAAAATATATTAGCAAGGATAGAGATGGTCAGTTCAAAGTTAAGAATCAATTCTCACTGAAAATGCATCCCACTAGCCCAAGCCATCCCTTGTAAGGTTTATGAGCTTACCGAGCATATACAGAAGCTGAAGCCCTAAACCAGTAGTAGGTAAAACTATGGATGCATATATAGAATATAGGAGCATAAATAGGTCTTGAAATAACACAGCACGGTACATAGGGTATTTATAAATCTGAACTTAAGTCCTACTGAAATTTTGCAATCCAACCTACCTCTCAGCTGAACAACCATTTGAAGCCACATCATCCAAATAATCTTTATCTTTCCTCTTTTGAAATGAAGCTAAATGATCAACAAGATGGAAGATAGAACAAGGGAAAAATTAGCACATGCTGAGCAACACACAAAACCAATAAATACATAGGCGCTAGCTAAAATACCTTTCCACTTGTTATACTCATCAAAATTAGGAGGGAAACCAATCTTTTCTTCAATGAAATCCCCAAGCATGTTAAGCTTATAAGGTTTTAGTGCTTTCACCACCCTGAATAGAGAAATCCCAGTATCCAAGAAGATGTGATCATTCTGGTTGTTAGATGACTGACCAGAATGCTCCTCAAACTCGGATGCATTCATAATCTACAATTTATCAGGCATCATGAGGTCAGGTATCAGACAATTTACAAAGAGGCATATAATTTATCATTGATGCAACACAAACAGTAACAGAAAGGTTACATTACTACTGTAATTACACTCTGGGCAGCCACAAGAATAACCCTGACCATTTATCCGTCCAACCTTCTCCACCTAAAGATAATAAAAAATGAAGCATAAATGTTGTTCTTGAGATATAAAACCCTAGGTTTCAATCAGTTTACTGAATCAACAATCCCAATACCAGCAGGAACAAACACACACCTCATCCTTCCTGTAGGTCACCTTGAAACCTTCAAGAAGTCCAGTGGACAGCAATCCTCTAACATCTCTGAGGTCACTATCTGGCTGATACTTTGTTTCCGTCACTCGCACTTTAACATCATGCATCACATGTTCAGCACCTGCTTCATCTCTGATCTGTTCTGCAGCAGGCCCTTCAACGTCGCACATAGCGTCCGACTCATTCGGGGAACTGCTTTCCCTGCTCAAAAACAGAAGGGGCTAAGGCTGGAATAAACCTGCAACAAGTAACTAATAGGGATAATTGCATAAATACTTGTCCCCGAGTCCCAGTGAAGGTATAACCCTTCGCTACGAAATTACATACTGTAGTTGCCATAACAAATCGATCAGTGGAATCGCTCACTTCAAACCAAGCAGACACAAGCTGGCCTTCTCCTCCTCTGTCAGCATCTCCACGTCTCCCCGTCCAGGCGCAGGGGCCGAAGGGGGCTCCGCCGTCAGGCCGTCAACCTGAATCCCGTTGGGTTCCAATCTCGCGGGCGCGCCTGCTTGCTGCCCCTGCGGCGCAGACGAGGCTTCGGCGGCGGGCACAGTCATGGGTACACCGGCGGCCGCCAGGAACTCGTCCGCGAACGCCTCGGCGGGCACGTCCCTGAGCTCGTGGAACAGGTCGTAGAGCGATTTGCCGTTGGGGAGGAGGATGTGACCGTTCTGGTTGTTCGACTGCGCCCCCGCGTGCTTCTCGAACTGCAGCGCCGACAGCACCTGCACAGCGCGGAGAAGAAAACCCTGAGAATTTCCGCGCAAAACCACAGAACCGGCGAAGTGTTCCGAAACAGATGGGCATGTGATCGAACAGACTGACCTTGCCACGGTAGCCGCAGCAGGCGGAGGCGGGGCAGGCGCAGGAGTAGCCGCCGTCTGTGACGAATCCTTCAAGCCTGGCCTGCGCACGGAGCGGAGCAATTAAAAGAAGCGGCGATGTTCGGGTGGCCCGAACCGGGTCTACCGGTTTTGTGATCGATTTACTCACATTCTTTTTCGCGAAAACGTAGGTGATTCGTACGTGGAACAAAAATGGCAGTAGATCTTTAACGCAAGTGATATTCGCGCCCGAAGTAGTAGAACGATCGCCCTGGTGCTTCGGCATTGATTGATACCAGAGAAGAGGACCGATATTGGCGCCGGCGACAGAATGGAAAAAGGCGGCAGCAACAGATTGGAGGACGGCGGCGGCTGGAGACGTTCAGCGCAGGGGAGCTGCTCCTGTTGTGAGTAGAAAAGAGGAGCGAGGACGGAGGTTGGAGACGGGCGCAAGAAAAAGGTAAGCTCTTTTTCTCGAAGCGAATGCATCCGCATCAAAATCCATGGAAAAAAAGGAAATAGGCTCTTGTATTCTTTAATCCTGTTTAAACACAAAAGTTTATGAGTTTTTTTTACCTACGTGTCATTATAAAAGATTCAAATAGCATGTATACCACTGCAATTTTTAAAACTTCCTCAGTACCTTTGTCTGAAGTTTCTTCCGTTAATTTTGCCTGTAATGGCAGCGAACGGTCAGTGGAAAAGACACTTCTGCCCTTAGTTGTAGAATGCATCAAAAAATTTATTCTTTCTCCTGATGCCACTATAACTTTATTTTTTTTCTCTATACCACTATAAAAAATCACTATAACAGCTTGTATGTGTTCATGTGAATTTTTTTAATAAATATAACAAATTTAAATTAAGAGTTAAATATATCGTTCCTTCATTACCTTTTCTCGTGCTAAAACTATAAACATGTACTATGCACGAGGTCGTCACATTTGTTTGGAAAATCTAGCAACTATAGCGAGTAGCAGCTGTTACGCGATTGGTCAAGTGCGTGCATACCTGCACGGTCTCGCAAAGGATTATTGTTGGTCGTTTCGTGACAAACTTAGGGATCCTGAGATTGATATTTTTTTATATCTGATCCTGAGATTGATTTGACTCTTCGTAGCTTCGTGTCCAGGTTCCCCGAGGCTGATCAGCAAGAATAACAAGCTACTCCCTCCGTCCCAAAATGTTGATCGTCCGGAAAGTGTGTCTACGAGGGAAACACGGATCTATAGAGACAGACATTTTGGGACGGAGGGAGTAGACTCATTGAGGCCTTTTTCAGTTCGCGGAAAATATGGCGAAATGTTATTGTTGCACTTTCGTTGTTATTTGACAAACTTTGTCCAAACATGACCTAACTAGACTCAAAAGATTCGTCTCGACATGAGCAGATCAAAAGTACAATTAGTTATTTCTTTTACCTATATTTAAAGCTTCATACATGCGTCTAAAATAGATACTGCGCAAAATATTTGGGAAGATTTTGGAATCTGAACGCGGCCTGAGAACTTTTTGGTGTATGGAAGAGGAGCAAGAGCATTTTTTATGCAAGGGGGAGCTGCAATTCGTGGCTCCATTCTGATTGAGGATCTACAGAAGGAGCCATGCCAAATGGGCACTAACTAGCAACCGATTAAGGGCTTGTTTGGTCAGCTCTCTCTAAAATTTAGCCACTAAATTAAATTAGTCCCTAAAGTTTAGAGACCACTAAAGTTTAGGAACCTTTAGTCATGAAAGGATAGCTAAAAGTGATTAAACTTTATTGGTCTTTAGTCACTATAACCAAATAAGGACCACTGAACTTGAAGGGTCACTAAAGTTTAGGGGGAAAACCAAACAAGTCCCAACTCATCATGTTTAGCTTCACCGACTCCTTAGAGCATTTCGAATAGTTTGGAAAAATGACTTGCTATCCTTGTTTTATTGGGAAAAGAAGAAAAAAGGTTCTCCAACAGATTGGTATATGACTTGCTAAATTTTTTCAAGTTGGAATCGGAGGTCATCTACTTGTTATATTTACCAAGTCAGCTTCACTAGCATCTCCAATTGTTTGAAAAACTTGACTTGACAAAAGTTGTCATTTAGCAACTTGCTAAAACTTTTGACAATTAAATTTTTCATGTATCTCCAATAGTTTGGTAAAAATAACATAGAAAAGTATTTCAACTTGGTAAAAATAACATAGAAACACCGGATAACAAGTGAAGCTGACTTGGTAAATATAACAAGTAGATGACCTCCGATTTCAACTTGTAAAAATTTAGCAAGTCATATACCAATTTGTTGGAGAACGTTTTTTCTTCTTTTCCCAATAAAACTAGGATAGCAATTCATTTTTTCTAAACTATTGGAGATGCTCTTATCCGATGTTTCTATATTATTTTTACCAAGTTAGAATCCGCCGCCACTTCTCCCGCGCCTATTTTCTATGTTATTTTTACCAAACTATTAGAGATACATGAAAAATTTACTTGCCAAAAGTTTTAGCAAGTTGCTAAATGACATTTTTCTCAAGTCAATTTTTCTAAACAATTGGAGATGCTCTTACACCAATACTCACAAGCTAAATGGATCAGGTTTCGCTACTTAACCCAACAAAAACCGTGCCAATCGGTTGTTCACCCTTTTGGAACGGAAACGGATCAGAAAGTTGATTGTCTTGCATTCGTCGAACATGCATTGTGGTATAACTATCGGCCATCATCGTGAAAGGCAAAATCAAATAACTCACGGACGAAGCAACGTTGCAAAAGCTTGTCTTGTGTTAAGCAATAAATATATCTGTTGCGAATCCATGAGCGAGATGACATGTAAGACCTGAAATGTTTGCAATGCTGCTATGTAGACTCGAGCAACTTCAAATAAAAAGCACGTCAGCATCGCTTAAATCAGATATAGAAAGAAGCTCATCACGTCCCATGCATGCAGTCGACAAGAAATAAAATATAGTAAATCAGTTAAGTTGCCAGGAGATAATCACTACAGGGACAATGCATCATTAACATGTGCATATTAGCATAGACGACGACAGAATGATCAGAGAAGGATATGGCCTGATGTCATTAGTGAAGCTTCCACTGCATTCACATAAGCAGGCTGTTCAAAAGTCCAACACCTGCACACTCGCATGTCATCTCATCAGCTTGAAGACATCGAGCTAGGAGACTCTGACTACTGAGCAACACAACGCAGACCGACAGGCTAAAACTTGGTGGAAGGTACTTATACTAAGCTAAACAGAGTCAGGAGACAGTATCCGATCCCGGACACTCAATTAGCACGGCCCCTGATGACATCAATGCCCATCTCAGTGGGATCTGTTGCCTGCAACTCCACCTGGATGCCATCAAGCTCCCTCTTGAACCTCTCCTTGGAGCTTGCATACAGCATCTTGCTCCTAATCTTTGCCGTGTCCGGGGACCTTCAGATTCGCATCACATCACATCACATAGGCAAAAGAACAACAACAAACACCACCACCACATTCAGAATGATGCATAGGAAATGAATACGGTGCCGGTGCGGAGCAACCTGGATTGATGACTTACCACGCGATAAAGAAGATCTTGCTCTTCTGGCACCCCTCCTCGGTGACGAAGTCGAAGTCATAGACGCAGTACCTGCACTCGTCGGCGGGGAGGGTGGCGGCGAAGTCGTCGTAGGTGAGGTTGGGCTCCCCGAGCTTGTCCACGACGACCTGGTTCTGCTTCTCCTCGATCTTGAAGACGACGAAGCGGTAGGTGCGCTTGGCCTTGAGCTCCAGGAACTTGTGCTTGCAGTCGTCGTCCACGGCCATCCCGGACGCGGCGTTGGCCTACACGTACGGAGACACGCCGGAGGTAAATATCGACGCGACGCACACAGTTTCATTCCGTCGAACACCCTATGTGCAGGGAGGACACAGACGTTTGCCAAAGAAATCGGCAGCTCCGATTTCCCCGAAAGTAGTGGCATCAATCTGAACATTCCACGATCGATCCTATGACAAAAACGCTAAAAAAGGCAAGAAGTGCATCCAACACGTACAGGCAAATCGCTCCCGTAACTTCCCGGTGAACACAAGTTAGTTCGACCGAGAAATCCAACTCGCAACACCACCAAAATAATGCTGGACGGACCAGAGAAGCGGAGAAAAAAGGAAATAAACGGAGGGAAGCGGGGGAGCGGAGAGGGAGGCGGCGGGCGTACCATCTCGGAAGAGGAAGAGAAGCTGCTGGCGGCGGCGCGAGGAGAAGAAAATGTGCGGGGAGGACGCGGCGGAGAGACGGGGTGTGGGGGAGAACCGGAGAAGCCGAGAAGGAAACGCTGGGCGGTGCTGAGGACCTGAGGTGGTGTGGTGGTGCGGCTGCGCCTTCCCTTCTTTTTATCGCAGAGGCGCGACGCGACCGTGTCCCCCTCCCCTCCTCGCCCGTTGTTTGCCTGTCACTGTGCTCACACTGACCGCACTCTTCGTGCTCTAAATTCATCCTTTAAAAGGAAAATATTCCGTCCTAGTCATCGATATTCTCTCCTCTATATCTCTTTCATCCGCACTCACTCATTCTCTATATCATCCTTTATCCATGCTATATACCAACTACCAACAGTGGGATCCACTTATCACTTCATCTAAATATATTCATGTGAGATCTTGATTTGAAGGATTTATTGAAACAAATTTAATGGTGTAAACAGAATTTAAATTGGTTTTTTAGTTTGTTAGTTATAATATTTTTTTAGTTATTAGTTGAATAGTAGCAGGAGCGGGGCCGTGCATGCGGTCTTCACTTCCATCTTGCGTCCAATAGCAGCAACATCGGGGCCCGTGTACGTGGTTAGCGGACGAACCCTGTTCCGCTGGGAATAGAGGACGGAGACAGCGATGACGGATGGGCTGGCAACATAGTGTGAAGCGCTGCGGGAGTCCGGTCCGCTTAATGATTCTGCAGGATCTTTTAGAGGACCGCGGTGCGGTTAGTCTCACCATTTGCTTCCACGCCTCTGCCGTGTCCGCGATTCGGGCTTGCCTTGCCGTCTGCTGGTTTATCCTGAACAAATCGTTCCCGCTAGGTTTCTAAGGCCCCGTTTGGCGGCAGAGCTCCCAGAGCTGATTTTCTGCTGAATCCAGCAGGAGCTCTGTCAAACAGTTTTTTAGAGAGAAGTGATTCTCTGCTGATTCCGTGAAGTGATTCTCTAAAATAAACTAAGAGGCTGAGAGCTGAAAAAAGTAGTTTCGCCTCATTCAGTGAAGTGATTCTCCATGCTGATTTCAAGAGTTTATGCTAAAGAATTAAAGAGAATCACTTTCAGCCACAAAATCACTTCTCTCAGAGAATCAGCTTCTATAGAGAATCAGAATCAGATGGAGCTCTACCAAACTGGCCCTAACAAACTGCAGAGATCACCGAGGGCCCACGGGCCACGGCCCCCTTTGGCCTGGCTAGCTGATGGCCCGGCCTATGAACGTTTCAACACCGTGCTGTTTAGATAGCTGAACAAATCGTGGGAGGGAATGTGCATGCATGCAACTCGTACTGCTTGGTGCTGCTGCTAATTTCCATACAGAAAATGGTTGTATCCAAACGGGAGTGCTGTCTCGCCAGCTCGGATACAGGCGCCCGACGGGCCACCATGCGGTTCTTTCTAGTCGCGGAGAAGTGCGTCGCGGAGAAGTGCGGGAGCAGACGAAAACAAACTTTCTGGTCGCGGAGAAGTGCGGGAGCAGACGAAAACAAAAATCCTTTTTCCGTCGATTCCGTGGCAGGCGACGCTCCGGCAAGAGATGATGGCTCAACTCCACTGATTTTGGATGAGCGAAACTCAAAATGTTGGTGACTTTATAAAGGTTTTAGAGTCAAGCAGAAACATTACATTATATGACAGGAAGAGGAAGAGCAGCAAAAAATTATCTGGCCTTTCGGTCCGATGCATATTGGCTTTACGTCAGCTCAAGTCATTGTAGAATAGAATATTTTACGGCCTCTGCAACTACTGCAAGAGAACAACAACAGAAGTGTCGTCGTGCTTTTTGCTAGTGAAGCTCCCGTTCTGCAAGCCACAGCTAGTGCTGAGATAGAAGCTAGAACGTTTGGAATTGTGAAGCCTCATGTGCTTGTTCTCTACATTTTATAGGTTACCAAGCTTTACACTAGCTAGTAGAAAGGGAAGCAACATCCATCATGTATTGTTGTTTAAGACCAAACTTGCAAATTATGTGCCCAGCACACTAGCAATTCTCACTACATAACATATATCAATGGTAGCAATTTTAAGAATAGGTAGCATGCCATCCTACTAGGAACCTTCAAAACTTAGTTGCCTTGTATAAACATGAAAAAATTACCACAAAATATATCACCTACATTTCAAATATACATGAACATATATAATAAAAGAAATCAATGACTACTGATTTCATAGCACCATATGAAAGATATAGTAACATGGACAAATATTCCTAGTATTGATAAGGGTTCTAATTGTAACATGTCTACATAAAAGAGCAAATGTTAGATAAAGATAAATGTTCTAACTGAATTATATTGTATTCATATAACATGTCCAAATAAAAAGTTTCTAGCTGAATATAGTTCTTATTACTATTATAAGTCCTACAGTAAACAATAACTCGGTAAATTAATCCAACTGGCAAAACTTCGCAAAGTAGAAGAAATGCAACAGCTAGCCCCTAGCTAGTTACCATCCCTAAACACAAAAGCAACCAGAAGCTTGCTCCGGACTGAAACACTCATCAACTGGCATTTACACTAGGAGACTCCAACATGAATCCCGGGTGTACGTAGTGCCTCATGGTCCTCCGTCTTAGGTTTGGTTGCCTGCAATAACTGGACACACTCGTCGACCTTGACCGATAGCATCTCTGACGAGCAAAGCAATGTGACCACCTCAGAGTTATCAAGCTCCAACAACATCCCAGTGATTTTGCTTGCAAGTTCAGGCTACAACGAACAAGTGACACATTTGTTAAGTACCAAACCCCACTCCCTTTGTTATGGATGGAAAATATGCGTTAAGAAAAAACATATGAGGTATTGATTCCTAGAAAGAGGGTTACCTGATGCCTCTCAACAAGTGGATAGAGCCTGTTCCCAAGCAAGTTCTTTTGCTCCGTGGGTGGAGCAGAAGCCAAATAGCTGCTGAAAGAATCATTCATTGTTGAAACAGGGTCACTTTGATGGATGGCCAAACCGCTGGCCATAACATCATTTGAGTAGTACTTCGAATGGTTGAATCGCTGTAAAAGCTCAAACATATAATAAGTTAATTTAAAATTGTACAATTAAGATAAGAGGCTTAGTTAAAAAGAAATAGAGAAACAACACATATGTCCAACAATAATAAATCATAAATAAGGCTATCATAGGCATCATACAAAAAATATCGCATTAGGGAGATACTAGGGGGAAATGCTTCATGTGTAAGATTAGATGAAACAATAGGCATGCAACAAACTGAGCTTCTTTGCATTATGCAATATGATATGTATAAAACTCCAATGTGCATGTCATTAATTAAACACGAAAAGCTACTGAACAAATACCTGTCGAGGCATGGACATGAAATCTTTAGTTGGTTGTGGATGTGTCACATAGTTCATTGCATGAACTGCATGAGGAAGAGGCATCATGTTCCCACCCATCCTTCCTCGGTTGCTTCTATAGTGCCTTGGTGAATTTGGCATCTATGATAATTATAGTGAATAAGAGATAGTTTATAGACTAATCACTAGACTATAACATGGAAAAAATGGCTAATCAGGCAAGGAAGGTACCATTGGTGAATGTATTTGCTGGAGATTTGGTGCTGAGGGGAACATATTTGGTCTCCATTCGTGACTAAACCCCATGGGTGGATACACAAATCCATGCCTTGGAGGACCTTGAGGGATATGAGTGTTTGGATGGGCAAAATAAACTTGTGGATATCCAGTTGGGATCATAGAGTTTGCATGTCCAACCATTCTTGCAAGCTGAGCAAAATGTTGCTGCAACTTGGCTCTTCTCTCCTCTTTTCTTTGGAAAATAGAAACATACAATGGTTTTTCGAAAAACATAACACCTGCTTAACCAAATTGAAGTAAACATGTTATTGGTTTGATTAAAACAATTAAGAATATTTTTCCCAAATGGGTCTAGGAAAATCATGGAATTACCTCGCATGCTATTTACAGCGCTCTTTGCCTCCTCGGGGGTACTATAGCATACAAAACCAAAGCCTTTACTGATGCCCTTATCATCACGCATGACCTTTGCTGATGTGATGTTACCAAATTCAGCAAAGCGAGCACGAAGAGCATCATCATCAACTTCATCATGGATGTTTTTTATATAGATATTTGATTCCTATCAATAGTACATATAACTTAGTCAATGTAAACATGAATACCAAGCACAAATGTGAATTTATGAGATAACATTAGATTGGTCAGAACATATGAGTGCATCTTACATTGCTCTTGGTTATTATTTCGTGTCTCTTTTCCTCATGTAAGCGCTGCAAATATTGTTTCCTTTCCTCCTTCTTTTGAGCCCTCGCCACATATAAGGCTTTTGATCCTTAAAAAATTATAGGACAAGTTAAACACACATATATCTCTATAAGATTGTATTCAATATACTTTAATTAATATAAATTATATTATTTTGAGAATGAACATACCAAGTAGCATCCCATGCATGGTCTCTTGTGCTTTAATGGCACTTTCAGGGTTTTGGAAACTGACAAATCCAAACCCCAAAGATGACCCATCAGGTCTCCTCATAATCTTCACACTAACTATTGAACCAAACTGAGAGAACTTCAATTTAACGAGTTCCTCCGTTATGTCATCGTCTAGATGCTTCATGTACAAGTTAGTAAACTTCTCATCATTATTTGCAGACCGTTCACTTTTCTTAATGAAAGTAGCTACATGTCTGCACAATTTGTCAAGAAAATTATATATGTAGAACATATTGTAAATAATGATAATAATTAATGCAAATGACATGAACATACAACTTTCTATCATTGAAAAGGTAGCCATTGAGGTTCCCAATTGCTTCATCTGCTGACTCCTGTGATGCAAATTGAACAAACCCATATCCTCTGCTGGTCCCATCCTCATTTTTGGCGACTTTACAAGATAAAACGTCTCCAAACTTGGAGAACAATTCTTGAAGGCTTGCATTGTCAACAAAATTACTAAGATTCTGTGAATTTCATACAACACAAGCAATTAGTACTTATATATAGTATATACAATTATAATACACATGGAGGAAATATGCTTATGTATGATGAAGTTATTGCAACTATACCTTAACAAAAATGTTACCAACACCACTTCTCCTGGCATCTGGATCCCGGTTAGACCACATCACCCTTATTGGCTTATCCAAAACCAAACTATGATTCAACTTATCAAGAGCCATCACAGCTGACAAATGTTAGCAAGCTAGTCAGAATATTACTATAGCTCCTTATAAGAAATTTAATTAGTTAACAAATACCTCATGATATTATCCATAAAACTTACAAAATGGATAGCAAATTACATAAATAAAAGTAAATAACATGGTAAGTTGCACTTGGCTATGACAAAGAAAAAAAATAAGTTAATTTAAAGAAACATCTAAGCTTTAGCACATATTATATATAGAAGTTGTGTGCAAAAACCTAAGTTCTATGCCGAGCGTGATAATATTAAAAAGCATACTAATTTTATTATATTTAGAAAAAATGCATGAAAAATGTTGAACAAAACAATAATGGCAAGACACAGGTGGACGGCTAAGCAAATTAAAATGCATCAGACAAGAATAATATAATACTATTCAAGAAGTTTCAAATTTTCACCTGGTATAAAATCAAGTAATAATTTTGTCCAAATAAAATACCACTTCTCGAAAAATCAACAATAGAAAACTAGTGGCAACTGATGGCAAGGTTAAAAAAAAGACGGCATCTACATTATTAGATAGCCTCCGTACGTGTCGCACATATCCTCGTACTAGAATGGTACAAACAAACAACAAAGTTAAAATAAAATAAAATACGTTTGTCCAAAACATGATGCAACACATAATAACATAAGTAGAGTGCTGCTCATAACTTCTCTAATAGCGCACCAACATGCAATTCTGTTATAGGGAGATATGATCATTTTACTGTTTACTCTAGTATCTAATAATAAGGGTCACTTAGACGATATAGATGAGCACTTTATAATCATTGTATAAGAAGAAAACAAAAAAGAACTATTCATATTATGAAAATAATCAACCAAACAAAATAAAGTACACTGTTCAAAGTCACGCTTCATTCTAAGGATGACGCAGGATCACATTCTCATCATCATTCTAAAAAAGAAAAAAAAAGTGCCCAAAATTATGCAAACAATGAACAATCAGTTTACTATTAAATTTCGCAATAGGCTTAAATTTCACCAAAGTACCGTATCCGTGAATCTGCAATGCTTTTTTTTTACAACAGCTAGTCTGCAATGCTTATTGTGGTAAGTTCTACACACCACGTAAGGCAAATAGATAGCGTGAGAAAGCAATAATGCCATCTAAAAGCTTTGCATGGATGCCATGCAGGAAGCATGAGGCCTTCCTACCCGCCTTGTTTTGGTAGATCTGATATGATTTTACCCTATTCCCCACTAATCAAAATCCAATCGATCCCCGAGCAAAAGCATTCGAAATCTCGCAATCAACCGGGTCTAGCTAACAGCTCGACGGCACGAAAAAAACGGGCGGGATTATTTGCTGCGCGCGCTCGGATCGAGCGCGATCAAGAGCAAGCACGTACCATCGGCGCGAGAGAAGTAGTTCACGTATCCATATCGGAGAGATCTGTTTGTGGCGTTGTCGCGGCAGACACGCACGGACGTGACAGTGCCGATCTTGCTGAAGGCGTCGAACAGGTGCTCCTCCGCCACGTCCTCGTGCAGATCGCCCACGTACAGCGCGGGCACCGCGGCTGCGGCCGGCTGCGCCTCCTCGTTTGCCGCCGCCGCCGCGGGCGCCGATTCCTCCTGGCTATCAGCTGCCGCCGCCGAGTCGTGCGCGGACGCAGGCGCTTCCATCTCCGACGCCGGCATTATCAAAGCTCGCTCCCAGCACACAGACCTGGAGCCGGCCAGGGGCGGCGCGCTACGGCAAGATAGGGGGAGGCGATCGAAACCGGTGCGGCGAGAGTCCGTCAGGGTTTCGGCGACGCGACGGTTTCTGCGAGGACGAGGGCCAAGAGACGCCACAGGTGGGCCGCCGCCTGCTTTTAATCTGCGGAGAGCGCGTCGGATACGGGAAACCGTCCGCGCCTGGCTGGCCGCCCGCTCATCCCGGTGGCCCGCCCGAACGCCTCACGACGCCCCCTTCTCCTTCCCTGCGCGCTGGGCCCATATTGTCGGTGTCGGGAGTGGGTTCGGTTCGGCCACGCCCCACCAGCCAGGCTCCCGGCGCTGCCCCTGCAGCGATGAGGGATATTACGGCTCTGCCCTGACCACCGCCCACGCGCAGCCAGGGGCAGAAGCGTCCGCGTCACCGTATTTGACCCCTCCTCCCCCGTCCCGGTGTCGGCGACTCCTCCTCCTCTGCCTCGTCCTCGTCCTCCCCCTTTCCCCTCCGCGTCCAGCCCGCGCGCCACCCACCCAGCCGCGGATCCGGAGGCGCAGATCCGATCCGGCGATGGCGTCCACGGCGGCGAGGCGGCTGCGGGAGCTGCAGGCGCAGACGGGGAACAAGACCTGCGTGGACTGCGCGCAGCGGAACCCGCAGTGGGCGAGCGTCTCCTACGGGGTGTTCATGTGCCTCGAGTGCTCGGGCAAGCACCGGGGCCTCGGCGTGCACATCAGCTTCGTGCGCTCGGTCACCATGGACTCCTGGACCGAGGCGCAGCTCCGCAAGATGGAGGCCGGCGGCAACGACCGCCTCAACGCCTTCCTCACAGCGCGCGGCGTTCCCAAGGAGACGCCCCACGTCGCCAAGTACAACTCCAACGCCGCGGCCGCCTACCGCGACCGCATCGCCGCGCTCGCTGAGGGCAAGCCGTGGACCGACCCGCCCATAGTCAAGGAGACGCCCGGATCTGGCGCGCCCGCCCCGGCTAGGAAGCCGCCCGTGCACACCTCCGCCGCCTCCGGAGGCGGCGGCGGCGGCGGGTGGGACGACTGGGACGACGATTTTCGGCCGGACATGAGGCGGAATCAGTCGGTTGGATCATTCGCCGCCTCGGGGGCGCAATCAGGGAGGCAGCCGCCGAGGTCCAAATCAACGCAGGACATGTACACGAGGCAGCAGCTGGAGGCGTCGGCGGCAAATAAGGAGGACTTCTTCGCCAGGAGGATGGCGGAGAACGAGTCCAAGCCTGAGGGGATCCCGCCATCCCAGGGCGGCAAGTACGTTGGTTTCGGATCCAGCCCAGCGCCGTCGGCTAACAGGAACGGCGGTGCTGCCCAGGGCGATGTCTTGCAGGTCGTCTCTCAGGTAAAAAGATCATCTTTGTGCTATCGCTACTTGTAATGAACAAATCCATTTCACGCGCTATTCATCACAAGAATAAAGAGCACCGAATATTTTCCATTGATTGGATTACAATATACCATCAATTTGTAGGAAAATAACATTTACTATGTATATGTTTGGTTTGTCTATATTGCTAGGGCTCTGAATTTTAATTCTATCGCTACTATTCGGCAGTAAAATGTAGGAATTTACAACTTGTAACTGTTGTTACATTATTACATACATAATAAATCAATTGCTCTATCTGGGGTTGCTGACCAAAAGGATAAGGAATTTGGTAGTATTGTGGACTAATCAAGTTTTAGAAGCCTATTGAACACCTCAACATAGTGATGATGCTTTGTTCATTCCATTTGCTGGTCGTACAGGAATCCTGTAGCATATTTACAGAAGGCCAGCACCACTTGTTTGAATTGTTTAGGCAAAATAGGTTTTGGTATGCATGTTGGCATGTGTTGGAGGTCAGCCAATATGTTGTAGTTGAATAGCAGTTGGTGCATTATCGCCCTCAGCCTACTTTGGTCATGTGAATATTTAGTTTGGTGTGGTGACTCTAGCATTATACCTTGTTTTGCAATTGTATATTGGTCTGATATAACACTTTTTTTAGGGATTTGGACGCCTATCATTAGTTGCAGCATCTGCTGCCCAGTCTGCTGCCAGTGTTGTCCAAGTCGGCACAAAAGAAATCCAATCAAAGGTGACTAATGCTTCCTTACCTATTCTGCTGCGCAACAATTGATTCCTGGGTCTAGTTACTATGGAGTTTGAACCCCTCATTGGGTTTCAACGAGCTAATATAGTTTTTTTTTAATCTTTTGTTCTCAAACACTTCTCGTTTGAATCTTATTTCAACAACACTCACTTTGAGACAAGGTCATGCTCAGGAATGTTTTTATATTACATTTGAGGAATGCTGCATTTTATTTTTATGCAATATTCTTCTATCAATACTAAATATCCATTCTTTGTTTTGTAGCATGAACTTCATTGAACAAACTTTATCGCATGTCGTTGCTCCTTGATCACAATCTTAGTTGGTGTTAGACTAAATCAAATCATATTTATGTAGTTTTTTGTAATCCATGTGTTTTACATCACTGTTTTTTGTCTGACGATGGTGCTTGTCTGGAATGCAGATGAGGGATGGGGGCTATGACCAGAAGGTGAATGAAACTGTCAGTGTCGTTGCCAATAAAACTGCAGAGATTGGAAGCAAGACTTGGGGGATCATGAGAGGAGTTATGGCGTTGGCCTCACAAAAGGTTGAGGAATATGCCAAGGAAGGAGGAGTGGGCGGCTGGGGAGAGGATTGGCAACGCAGTGAGCAGAACAGTGAGCCTTACCAAAGGTTTGAGCACGAGACCAACGGCAACAGTTGGAATTCCTCCCAAAATTCTTCATCGAAGAACAACCATTCCAGTTCTTGGGACGATTGGGACGACCAAGGCAAGAAGGATGAGCCTGCGAAACCCCACCAGAGCAGTGACTCCTGGGCTGGCTGGGATGATGGGAAGGATGATGGTTTTGATAGTCCTAGTTTCAACAATCACAGCACCTCCAACAAGGGGAGCAACCAGAACGGGACATCCGGTGGCACATTTTGGACGGAAGGCGGCTTCCGCTGAAACCGGTCTCTTTTCCATAGAGCTATACTTTCAGAGTTGTTTACATGCCAGGAAACGTGTGAGGGTCCAGCGGTTGGTACTATTCGGGATACTGAAACTGTCGGGTGAAAGGGTTTGTGTTTTTGTACCATGTCTACAACTGTTATTATATCTAGTGAGATATATTCCTGTGGTCAATGCGCATTCAAAAACTGCCCAAATGACTAAGAAATGGCGGGTTGAAATTGTAATTTACTCACATTGTCGCATATTCTTTGTTGGTTTTGTGCGGAGCATGAGCCTTACCGAAATTTGCCATGGTTGGTATTGTGGTGACTGGTGGCAAAGCTTGTACAGTACTGTACCACAGTAGGAGTAGTATATGCCCATTGAACTGGATATACAATTCTCTGATCGTGTCTTTTTGTATGGTGTCCACTCACCAACTGATAAGGCACTGAATTCCGGTGCTTTCTCTCGTATTGGCTACTTTCCTAGTCTTTGATGAGACACGACGCCTGATTGTTGCTTTTTTGGTGGTTGATTCCAGGTAGGAGCTGACAGTGTGCCTCCACTTTTGGAATCCACTGACCACTGGTGGTGTTGTGCAACTGAGGTCGTTGGGCCTCAAGCTCGGCGTTCCTAACAGAATCGTTGACAGCTGTATCGTGCAGCTGATTGCTACTGTATTGTTAGTATAATTGCCCATTGTAGCTTAATAAGCAAGGACCTGCACATTCAGCTATCTTATTGCGGCTGTTCGTCAGGACCTGCACATTCTTACAACTCTGTTTGGTTTTGACTTATTGCGACTGGCTGTTTCTGTTGTGAGAGACGAGAGAAAAACACGCTATCATAGCTGATTAGTAGGGCTGATAAGTTCAAACGAACAGACCCATACGATGTAACTGCTGCCGAGGGAGGGGTATCCATGTTTCTGCTGTCCACTTTGTAGTAAGCGTGTTCTGAAAATGGGATGAAGGGAGTTACTTACTTAGAACTTGGTGGATCATGCATGGAAGTCACTATAATGCGCGTCAATGACTCGTAATGCTTGAAATTTCTGTACTTCTGTGGCATAAAACCAACCTCTCTTTCTGTGAGGCACCAAGCATCACCTTCTAGTTCTACGGGAACCCTCTGTTCAGCGTAGAACAACAGTGAAGAGTCGAGAGACAAGAGAGGCCTCATCTGCACCTGAATGCAAAAAAAACATTGTTACAGATATAACAATCATTCTGAGGCTTGCTTAGTTGTTCCACATGCTTGCCAACTTGTATTCCAGCCTTCCAGACCTGTCCATGTGAAGCCGCCCTAGTCTGGAATTATTTTCTTCTCGTGAGATGCACAAGATGCTCGGTGGGTCAGTCCATGCTACGAGGAACACGGTGTTCTTCAAGTAGGTTGAATGACTTATAATTTGGAATAAATAGAGTATTGATTGAGAAAATTGTTGAATGCCATTGAAAATTATGACATTTTTTTATGATTGCAAAATAAAATTTTGCTTCATTGCTATTGAATTATATTTTGTTTCTCTTATACTCCGTATGTCATTTATGCATAAAATTAGTTAGATGAATTCTGGATGATGAAGGAAATGACAATTATATCCTTGCTATTAGTAGAGGGATAACCCAGAAAATATGGAGATATTCTTTCCATGGTAGTAACACTTAGATAGTACTGTTGCATATATTTTAGACATCAGATAAATCAGACAACACTTAACTTAGCATAAATATATAATTTAAATATGCATAAGCAATATCATAGTATCACATTCTTAATTTAAATATACACAAGTATGCGCTAAATTATATATCACATTCTTAATTATCACATTCTTAGATAGTATTTGTAACACCTCTGGTGATTAACATGTAATTAACCTGACATGTCATCATCTTTAGTCATTAATCATCCTTGTCATACATTATGTTTGCCTAATGCTTGTTTTGCATTTACCTTTTTCTGGAGTGACTTGTAGTGATCTCTTTTTCAAACCCATCTCTTGCCGGAGCGTCGCCTGCCACGGAATCGACGGAAAAAGGATTTTTGTTTTCGTCTGCTCCCGCACTTCTCCGCGACCAGAAAGTTTGTTTTCGTCTGCTCCCGCACTTCTCCGCGACGCACTTCTCCGCGACTAGAAAGAACCGCATGGTGGCCCGTCGGGCGCCTGTATCCGAGCTGGCGAGACAGCACTCCCGTTTGGATACAACCATTTTCTGTATGGAAATTAGCAGCAGCACCAAGCAGTACGAGTTGCATGCATGCACATTCCCTCCCACGATTTGTTCAGCTATCTAAACAGCACGGTGTTGAAACGTTCATAGGCCGGGCCATCAGCTAGCCAGGCCAAAGGGGCCCGTGGCCCGTGGGCCCTCGGTGATCTCTGCAGTTTGTTAGGGCCAGTTTGGTAGAGCTCCATCTGATTCTGATTCTCTATAGAAGCTGATTCTCTGAGAGAAGTGATTTGTGGCTGAAAGTGATTCTCTTTAATTCTTTAGCATAAACTCTTGAAATCAGCATGGAGAATCACTTCACTGATGAGGCGAAACTACTTTTTTCAGCTCTCAGCCTCTTAGTTTATTTTAGAGAATCACTTCACGGAATCAGCAGAGAATCACTTCTCTCTAAAAAACTGTTTGACAGAGCTCCTGCTGGATTCAGCAGAAAATCAGCTCTGGGAGCTCTGCCGCCAAACGGGGCCTTAGAAACCTAGCGGGAACGATTTGTTCAGGATAAACCAGCAGACGGCAAGGCAAGCCCGAATCGCGGACACGGCAGAGGCGTGGAAGCAAATGGTGAGACTAACCGCACCGCGGTCCTCTAAAGATCCTGCAGAATCATTAAGCGGACCGGACTCCCGCAGCGCTTCACACTATGTTGCCAGCCATCCGTCATCGCTGTCTCCGTCCTCTATTCCCAGCGGAACAGGGTTCGTCCGCTAACCACGTACACGGGCCCCGATGTTGCTGCTATTGGACGCAAGATGGAAGTGAAGACCGCATGCACGGCCCCGCTCCTGCTACTATTCAACTAATAACTAAAAAAATATTATAACTAACAAACTAAAAAACCAATTTAAATTCTGTTTACACCATTAAATTTGTTTCAATAAATCCTTCAAATCAAGATCTCACATGAATATATTTAGATGAAGTGATAAGTGGATCCCACTGTTGGTAGTTGGTATATAGCATGGATAAGGTATGATATAGAGAATGAGTGAGTGCGGATGAAAGAGATATAGAGGAGAGAATATCGATGACTAGGACGGAATATTTTCCTTTTAAAGGATGAATTTAGAGCACGAAGAGTGCGGTCAGTGTGAGCACAGTGACAGGCAAACAACGGGCGAGGAGGGGAGGGGGACACGGTCGCGTCGCGCCTCTGCGATAAAAGAAGGGAAGGCGCAGCCGCACCACCACACCACCTCAGGTCCTCAGCACCGCCCAGCGTTTCCTTCTCGGCTTCTCCGGTTCTCCCCCACACCCCGTCTCTCCGCCGCGTCCTCCCCGCACATTTTCTTCTCCTCGCGCCGCCGCCAGCAGCTTCTCTTCCTCTTCCGAGATGGTACGCCCGCCGCCTCCCTCTCCGCTCCCCCGCTTCCCTCCGTTTATTTCCTTTTTTCTCCGCTTCTCTGGTCCGTCCAGCATTATTTTGGTGGTGTTGCGAGTTGGATTTCTCGGTCGAACTAACTTGTGTTCACCGGGAAGTTACGGGAGCGATTTGCCTGTACGTGTTGGATGCACTTCTTGCCTTTTTTAGCGTTTTTTGTCATAGGATCGATCGTGGAATGTTCAGATTGATGCCACTACTTTCGGGGAAATCGGAGCTGCCGATTTCTTTGGCAAACGTCTGTGTCCTCCCTGCACATAGGGTGTTCGACGGAATGAAACTGTGTGCGTCGCGTCGATATTTACCTCCGGCGTGTCTCCGTACGTGTAGGCCAACGCCGCGTCCGGGATGGCCGTGGACGACGACTGCAAGCACAAGTTCCTGGAGCTCAAGGCCAAGCGCACCTACCGCTTCGTCGTCTTCAAGATCGAGGAGAAGCAGAACCAGGTCGTCGTGGACAAGCTCGGGGAGCCCAACCTCACCTACGACGACTTCGCCGCCACCCTCCCCGCCGACGAGTGCAGGTACTGCGTCTATGACT
>CM019823.1:21244094-21397679 GCA_009763385.1 Coix lacryma-jobi var. lacryma-jobi | reverse complement strand
TCTTTTCTACCTGCACCTACGCAGCCGAGACGGCACACCAGGCGCTTGTTGAGCAGCGCGCAGAGCGAGAGCGGGCGGGACGTTCGCCGTTACCTCCACCCCGCTCTCCACCTCGCTTTGACCTCTCCAGTCTTGAGTCCGACGACATAGATAATGATGACGAGGAGGAGGAGCAGGAGGAGATAGTGCCAGTGCCACCTCGGTCGGTCTTCACGTGCCTCCTCCGCCTCGACCCTACACACACCAGTACCACCCACCGTCAGGGCAAGGCCGTGGTCTCCGACGATGACGTCGATGATGAGGAGGAGGAAGAAGAGGAAGAAGATGAGGTTGAGTGGGACAAGGTTGCATCGGATGATGATTGAGTGCTTGGACACTCTTCTCTTCTCTCTTTGCTCTTTTTGGTGACTTGTTGCCAAAGGGGGAGAAGTAGGTGAAGAGAAGGGGGTACAACACTTTTTCAGCTTTTCATGTCCCCATCTTTAGTTGTAGTTGTGAGATGAGAGAGTTGGACCGTTTAAAACTCTATTTCTGTAATATACTCTATCGTACTACTTCGTATGCTTGGATGTGGACATGTATCATTTACCTGCTTTATTTAGTTTGTGCTATCTTGTTTAGATCAGTTTGATATATGCTTTGTGGTTTTATATATTGTCCGCTGCGTTTGCTGACTGTTGCCTGAGCGGCAGTGCCGCTCCAGGGCCGGCAGTGCCGGCCCCGGCAGTGCCGCGCCCAGAGCGGCAGTGCCGCTCTGGCAAAAGACAGCAAACACCTCTGATGTGCTTAAACTGTCATTCGCATCACGTTATTTATTGACACAGTTTAATTGCACCCCACAAAGCTATCAGATGTGAAACTGAACCTATATTCCACTTTAATATGTGAATGTTGGCCTTTTATGCCAATTTGAGATTCAGCTCTCATTCACACATTTAGGGGGAGGTTTCACACCTAAGCTTCAAAATCTCAGTTTTATACCCTTCTCTTGTAAGCTCTAATTGTGTTGTCATCAATCACCAAAAGGGGGAGATTATAAGTGCAATCAAGCCCTAATTGTGGGTTTTGGTGATAATGACCACACGATTAGAGGACTAATGAGATTTATAAAGTTGATAAGCAGGTTATGTTAAGAAAGGATGGTGTATATGCGTTGGTGGACCCCTCACACTACATTTCGTCGGTTCCGAACTCAAAGCGCTTCAAAGATATTTTATTTTGATTACTTGAGTTTAGGAATGCCGTACTATAAAGGGGGAATGCAAATTCATTGATATGGCTGAATGATATGTGCTCAAACACAACCAAACCATCCACATTTCCAACCAAAGACAGCTGCACTTAACTCAGATTTATACCTGTCTGCTTGGTAGGCGCGGCAGTGCCGGGCCGCGGCACTGCCGGGCTGAGGCCGGCACTGCCGCGACTTAAACTGCCCGTTGGATGGCAGGGGGTATTTACATCACCCCCTCTGCCCCCCAACGGTCATCCACGACCATTCACTCCACCTACCTCCAGACAAGCTCTCTCTTCTCCATTGAAGGCCCTCCAAGCTCCCAACCACCAAAATCTTCATTCCCATTGATTCCAAGTGGTTGAGAGGCTCAAACCTTCACCAAAGAGGAGCCCTAGCTGAGATCTACTGCCTAGAGCACTTGATTTGAGCCATAGCCGGTGGATTTGCTTCTATTACTCTTGGGTTCTTGGAACCCTAGCCGGCTAGGCGTCGCCCTAGAGCCTTGCCAACTTGTGTGGCGGCCTAGGGAGGTTTGTAATCACTTGTGCAGCTAGTAAGATTACCCCTCACCTCAAGGATTTGGTTCCTTGACTTGAGAACGAGGTTGAGTTGCAAAGCTCATGACCTAAGTGGTCAACCTCAACAACGTGGAGGTAGGCAAGCCTTGGTGGCGAGCTGAACCACGGGATAAATCACTTGTCTCGCGTGCTTGCTTAGTTTCATTCTCTATGTTCATGAGCTTGTGATATATTCTAGGGTTTGGCTCGATCTACTCTATCTTTCATATTTGCTTGGAGTAGTTGTTTCTCTGCTGGTTCATTTAGCCTATTGTTACATTCCTATTCATATAGAATCTGCAGATTGTGGTTAGATTTCGAATTGCAGCTTCTGGTCTTCATCTGCGCGGCAGTAGCGCGCTGAGGCCGGCAGTGCCGGGGAGCGTGAAAGGTCCTAGTTTGGTTTTGGTAATTGAGTGACAACTTAGGTGGACTAATATGTGTTTGAAGTAAATTACACAGGTGATTAGTCCATAGGTGATCATGTGTGAGCAACATATGCCATAGAGGAGAATTGGCTTGGAGGATGTTGCAATGCTCATGCATGAAGATGAAGAAGGAGCTTAATGCATATGTGACATGACATGTGGTCATATGGCTAAGATGAAGAAGATCAAGGCAAGACTTGGCTTGATGGACCGGTTGCGAAGGTGAAGGGCAAGTTGGGCTTTGAAGCCGTTGGTACCGAGTGTCGGGAGGCTTAAGCAAGACTTGGCGCCGAAGGACCGAAGCGATGGTGAAGAGCAAGTGATGTCAAGATCGATGGACCATGGAGGCCATGTGATGATATGAAGTGGATCATATCATTTGAAGATAGGTTGGTGCATGTGTTGCATCAACACAAAGGAGATGGAATGGAATGCGCAAGGCAAAGGTATATTTGTAGGGCATTTCATTTCACCGGTCATAGGTGTGTAGAGAAGTTTATGACCGGGTTTAGGGTAGATGGCCGTACTATTAAGAGGAGCAAACTTGTTTGCATATCGGTCATCTAGTGCCACTTGAGCGATCTAACTTTGCGATGTTACTATGATCGAGTGGCGTGGTGAGTGCAAGTGAAAATCCTTTGAAAATGATTGTGAAAATGCTAACACACTTGCACAAGATGATGAACACACTTGGTGGTGTTAGCACATTTGCAAAGAGAAGTTGTTGGAGTTGATTTGGTTCAACTCAGAGAAGAAAATGGAGTTTTCTGTGTTGTCGGTGGTACCGACCTGGGGGTGTCGGTGGTACCGCCCAAGGATGCAGTGTGCAGACCTCTCTGTAATGGGGCGTTTTTGGCCTGGCGGTGGTACCGCTATTATCTCGGTACTACCGCCGGCGGTGGTACCGACCAGGGGTCGGTGGTACCGTGGCCCTGAAGGGGTTTTGCGGAGCTCTCTGGAAGTGGTCAGTTTTGGCCTACCGGTAGTACCGCCAATTACCTCGGTAGTACCGCGCTCGGTGCTACCGACTCAAGGCCGGTGGTTGGCAAGTTTGCGGAGCTCTCTGTGTTGGATGGGAAAATGACCTGGCGGTGGTACCGCCATAGGGCCGGTACCACCGGGCTCGGAAGTACCGACCAGGGGTCGGTAGTTTCAAGGTCTGAAGGATGTTTTTGAATCCGTTCTGTATAGATCCAAAAGTAGCCTGGCGGTAGTACCGCCATTACCTCGGTACTACCGACCTCGGAGGAACCGACCAGGGGTCGGTGGTTTGCCTAAATCTGCGCGATGTGAGGTAACGGCTAGTTTGACTAAGCCGGTAGTACCGCCCAGGAAGGGTCGGTACTACCGACCTAGCGCAGGAAAGGGAAACGGCTAGTTGGCCGCTCCCCTCTATAAATAGGAGTTGAGGCCGGCTTAGGGCCGGCTGCTGAGCACTCCAAAGCCTTGGTGGCTTGAGTGGATGTGCCTGGAGAGCCTCTAACTCGCTTGTGCTTGCTAGTGCGCGAATCTATTGCGAGTGAGCGATTCTAGTGCGTTGCTTTGAGAGATAGCATCGAGTGGCACTAGGTGTTCGAGTTGCAAGCCGGTGGTGCTTATTACTCTTGGAGGTTGCCACCTCCTAGACGGCTTGGTGATCGAGTCTCCGTCGTGAAGCCCGCGTGAAGATTGTGCGTGGCTCCGGAGAAGGATTGTGAGGGGCATTGTGCTCGCCCCGCGGGGATCGCGAAGAGCAACTCTAGTGGATTGCGCGTGTCATTGAGTTACCCTCACTTGTGGGTGAGTTCTTGCGGCGCTCGAGTGTCGAGCTAGGTGTGGTGCCTATTAGCCGCCGAACTACCAAAGTGTGTGGTCGACACAACGGGGACTAGCTTGGTGGCAACCAAGTGAACCTCGGGAAAAATCACCGTGTCAACATTGTCTACTCTTCTCGGTGGTTTGCAATCTCCATACACAAGCTTGTATTTTCTTTCATACATATTATGCTTGTGTAGCTATCTAGCTTGTGTAGTTAATAGTTGCTCTTGTAATTAGTTAGCTTGCGTAGCTTACTATTACGTTCTTTGCTTGTGTAGCATAGAGTTGATCCCATAGTGACTAGTTGACTTGTAGTCTTGCTAGTCACATGCTGCTTAGTTTGGTAGCTAAGTTAGCTCTCTAATTTGGCTTGTGTAGCCTTGTTATTGAGCATTGCTAGTGAGCTTAGGAGCTTTGTGCTTTGCTTACTAGCATGTAGGAGCTCCCCTTGTTTGAAGTACTAGTTGCTTAGGTTTGTGTGACCTTGCATCTAGAATTGATTAGGTGAGCTCTAACTAGCCCGACACCTTATTTGCTTTGACTAGGATCTTTTGTAAGGTGTCATAGAGTATAGATAGAGGGGTGTAGTCTTGGCTAGACCGATAGTTTTAATTCCGCATTTGTTTCGGTTAGCCGCTGCAATTAAGTTTAAGTTTTAAAAAGACTATTCACCCCCCCTCTAGTCCGCCATCTCGACCCTTCAATTGGTATCAGAGCGAGGTCTCTCATTTGTGGTCTTCACCGACCCGAGAGGATGGCGTCTAGTGGGCTAGATGATGTGTGTGATACACATATTTTTGATGGCACACACTTTGCACAATGGAAACATCATATGCTTGATCATTTTCGTGCAAAGGGGCCAAAGTTTTGGTGGATTATCACTAGTGGTCTCTCTCATATCTGGACCATAAAAATCTCACCAAAGCTCAAAAGGATCTCTTTGAGCTTGATGCAAATGCTTATTGTTATCTAATGGATGCATTGAGTTTTGAGTTGTTTTACAAGATCAACTCCAAAGGGACCGCCCATGAGATGTGGGATTCCATCAAGACCACCTTCGGTGATCCCTCCACGTTTGATGATGGCAAGTTCATAAAGGAGGATGAACCGGTGGTACATGAGGATGTTGAGCATGACCGCAACATAGTTGTTGTGGAAGATTGCTCCACCTCATGTTCAAGTGATGCAATCAATAAAGATACTTCAAGCACACTTGACAAGATGGAAGATGATGCCTCAAGTGATGCAAGTGATGATACAACCTCAAGCACACTTGATGGTAATGATGGTACATGCTCCAATGATGATGCTACCACAAGCTCTCCAACATCATCATATTGCTTCATGTCACAAGGTGACACTAAGGTATCAAATTGCAATGTGATTGATCATGATTCCTATGATGAGCTTGTTAGTAGACTTGCTAGCATGACCATTGCCTTAGAAAATGAGTTAGCTAAAAATGAAAAATTAGAAAAAGAAAACTCATTTCTAAAGAACACATGTGAACAAACAAAGCATCTACTTTTTAGTTAGTTGTTCACATGAGGAGCTTAAATTGACTCATGAGGAACTATGTGTTGCTCATGATAACTTGGTGCAAGACCATGCTTTCTCACTAGTAAACTTTCTAATGAACAAATTAAACTAGTGAGAGCTCATCACATGGGTCATTTGATCAATCACATTTGTGCTAACCCTTGTGATGTAGGCAAGAAGAATGTATCCACCTCTTGCAATGATTTAATATCTATGCCATGTTCCTCACATTAGATGCTTGTTCTACTTCTATGTCTTGTGAGACTAACCTTTTGAAGGAGAACAATGAGCTCAAAAGTGAAGTGAAGAACTTGAGCAACAAGTTAGAGAGGTGGTGCAAATCAAAGGTCACCCACACATGATGAAGAATCAAAGAAGCTATGGTGACAAGAGTGGCATTGGCTTTAACAAAAGCAATGCCAAGGGCAAGAAAATGAGGAAGCAAGAAGAAAAGAAGCTATCTCATTTCATGTGCTATCAATGCCATGAAATGGGACATCTTGCAAAAGCTTGCCCCAACAAGAAGAAGCCCCAAGCTCAAATCAAGAACAACCATCATGATGGTGACTTGATGAAGAAGAAGAAAACAAGAAGGGGCGGAAGAGCAAGGCATCCAAATCACATCCATGATGCCAACAAGATGTGAGCACATAAAGATCAAGCTCACATCAAGTGCTACAATTGTGATGAATTGGGCCACCTAGCTTCGGGTTGTCCAAACAAGCTTGAGAAGAAGGATCAAGCAAACAAGAAGAAGCAAGGCAATGAGAAGCAACAAATGAGCAAAGAAGAGAAGGCTCAATCCAAGAGAAGTTGCTACTCATGCCGGGAAAGGGGACACATGGCTCATTCATGTCCCCTAGGTATGACCCCTAAGCCTATTTCAATTATTAATGATTCTATGCTTAGGAAGGATGTAAATGGTACCACATGGTCGCTATTGCAAAACATCCCGCTACTCATACTAAGGCTATGCCAAAGTATGTTGCACCTAACTTGAGAGGACCCAAACTAGTTTGGGTACCATCAAAAAGTGGATGATTGTGTGTAGGTACCATGGCATTGGAGGCTTGACTCAATTGATTTCATATTATTCATCATGTGATTGATTCAAGTAATGAAGCCTAGTGCTATCCAAACCCAATGCCAAGACAAAAGAAGTGAAGTCCAAGTGCAAAACATACAAGTGCAAAAGATCAAGTTGTGATGTTTGATTGGAATTATTTGAAGGCTTGCAATCTAATTGAGTAGAAGCTTGCTATTTGATGATCATGAGCTACTAAGGTATATCTCTAGTTGATCATGTTCTTTTAAATGCATATGAGTTGATTGAATCGGATATATATGCATATGTTGCTTGCTATAAGATGATTGAATGGATAAATTGCTTAGTGATCAAAATTGAGTTAGTTTGAATGGATATGTTCATGAGACTTCTTTTAGTAAGTGATTTGAATGGATATATGTCTTGTGAGAGTATTCAAACATGTTAGCTCAAGTTTGATTCATATTGGTAGAGTATAGCTCAATTGCTCAAAGTTGTCAAAAATCTGAAATCTGAGCTAGCTGTGATAATAGCCATGTTTGAATGATCAAATCTATTTGGATTGGCTTGAAATTTGGTACACATGCTCTACACTTGTGATATTAGTCGCTGTGCAAAATTCATGATTATTGGATAAGATGTACTTTGGTTTTGGAGTAGATCTTGTCAACTATTGTGCAGCAGTTTTCAGCATGTAGTACTATGGAAAGAATTGAAATCTGGTAGCAATCTAGAAAGCCAATGAAGCTCAAATTTTTATGGCTGCTAGAACACTTAGAGAGGCACATCTCCACCAAATTTCATAGTCATTAGACTATATTTTGGGAGATATGCATGTTTCTTTGAGAAGGACAGAATCTGCCAGAAAAGTGACAAATATTGGATTAATCTAGAGTCACTTTGATTGAAAGGCCCTCAAGTTGGAATCATGTTTATAAGTGGTTGAGGGACCTATGTTTGGTTTTGAGATGAGCTAGAAGTATGGCAAATATGAGTACAAGTTCATGTGATTGGGAAGTGTATTTGGCACACATTTGGTACTCAAATTGAAGATCAAGACCAACATCAAGATGAAGATAAAGATCAAGCTCTAGTATCAAATTGAAGATCTTTTGGAAGAAAGAAAAGGACTCAAAAAGGACTCAAAGAGGAATTCAAAGTCACATTTCAATAAGAGTTCAAATGGATCAATCAAGCAAAATCAATTCAAGTGAGTATCAAGGATGATTCTTTGGAGAGATCACTTCTCCCTTTTGTAGGGGCTTGCCGCCTTTTGTAGGTTAACCAAGATATGATCTTGGAAGGCTAACATGGAAGTGGTGATTAGAGTATCATTTGAGATGCTTAGGTTGGAGAATCAAGAGATTGATCAAGAAAAAGCAAGCAACACCCAAGATAAGCAAATCATGACAATTCAAGTGGTATTCATATGCAAGCTATGTTCAAATGAAGAAGCAAGCCAACCACAACAAGATAGTGCACTTGATCATATGTGTGAAGATTTGTTCTAATCAATTGGTATCTATGGTCTTCACCATGGACTTCACATTGCTATTTGGAGCTTAATTGGAATCAAAATGACTATCCTCTACTCCAAGATAGCAAAGGTATCATTGTAATGTGCATGATCATATTCATCCCTTACTAGTATGCGGTTAGTGCATATAGTACATGCTCAATAGGATCATCATAACAATTGAAAGTTTAAATTCATAGCCTACCACTATTGCTTGATTGACTATATGATCTAGTGGATAGTATGTGAATTTGTTCATGAGCTAGTGAACCCAAGTACTTGATCTAGAAGATGAACATTCAAGTGTCTAATTCAACATGAGTAAGATAACCATTGAAAGATGTGTGAAGAAGCTTACTCTAGAGCAAACCGAGTTAGATATCTTATGCAATATTGCCTAGTTCAAGTCACAAATGAGAAGCTCATGAAGACGACAAGAGTTCAAGAAGAAGACAATAATGCAAATGGATATCAAGTTTAAACTTTCATTCAAGTGGTATCCTACAAGACTTCAAGTGATCCTCAACTATAAGTGATCAAATCAAGCAAAGCATCCCTCTCCAACAAGAGCTCAAGTTTATCAATTGGATGACCCATGCTATGACATAAGGGAGGTGCCCCACCTAGTGGTATCAAGGTCAAAGATCCTACACATGGTGTCATTCCAACACATATGGTGGTGTCCATCAAAAATGAAGACTCAAATGTCAACCATCTACCCTAGTGCAACCCTTGTATCAAGTAAAGCATACCTTTTATGGTCATTGATGACAAAGGGGGAGAAGTTATGGAAAGATATGTCAATTATGATATGTCAAGGACAAAGAGGGAGAAAAGAAGATGGACATGGATCAAGAGGGAGCAAGATTGAAGGATCAAAATTCTTGGACAATGAGAGCACACAAGTAGGGGGAGCAAGCTCATGAACTTGGTTGTTGCATTTGATATGTGCATAATCATGTGCTTGCTTGCATTGCATAAGTTTTAAAATTTTATATGCATGCTTGTGTGGTGTATGCTAGTTATAGGATTTAATTGATGAATTGATAACTAGCATGCATAGGTTAATAGCTAGACTTGTGCTTTTAATGCAAAACTAGACCCTTGCTATTAATGTTGATCTCACGGGGTTTTCTAGTTTTTATGATGTCTAGCTACTCTTCGATGCTAAGGATGAATCAAAATGTGGTATGCACGCTTCAAAGGTAAAATTTCATCATGTATACCTTAGCATCACTTAGTAGTGCTAACACTCCCACAAATTTCATATTTATGCATGTGTGCAAGCTTGAAACCAAACCATTTGAGCACACATGTAGGGGGAGTTAACACTACAAAGTTGGGTTGTATGGTGCTTATCCAAATTCTCTTATATGGTCTTAACGTTGGATAAGTAACATAGAATCCAAAGAGCTTAATTTCCATATCTTTGTAGAGTTGTCATCAATTACCAAAAGGGGGAGATTGAAAGGTCCTAGTTTGGTTTTGGTAATTGAGTGACAACTTAGGTGGACTAATATGTGTTTGAAGTAAATTACACAGGTGATTAGTCCATAGGTGATCATGTGTGAGCAACATATGCCATAGAGGAGAATTGGCTTGGAGGATGTTGCAATGCTCATGCATGAAGATGAAGAAGGAGCTTAATGCATATGTGACATGACATGTGGTCATATGGCTAAGATGAAGAAGATCAAGGCAAGACTTGGCTTGATGGACCGGTTGCGAAGGTGAAGGGCAAGTTGGGCTTTGAAGCCGTTGGTACCGAGTGTCGGGAGGCTTAAGCAAGACTTGGCGCCGAAGGACCGAAGCGATGGTGAAGAGCAAGTGATGTCAAGATCGATGGACCATGGAGGCCATGTGATGATATGAAGTGGATCATATCATTTGAAGATAGGTTGGTGCATGTGTTGCATCAACACAAAAGGAGATGGAATGGAATGCGCAAGGCAAAGGTATATTTGTAGGGCATTTCATTTCACCGGTCATAGGTGTGTAGAGAAGTTTATGACCGGGTTTAGGATAGATGGCCGTACTATTAAGAGGAGCAAACTTGTTTGCATATCGGTCATCTAGTGCCACTTGAGCGATCTAACTTTGCGATGTTACTATGATCGAGTGGCGTGGTGAGTGCAAGTGAAAATCCTTTGAAAATGATTGTGAAAATGCTAACACACTTGCACAAGATGATGAACACTTGGTGGTGTTAGCACATTTGCAAAGGAGAAGTTGTTGGAGTTGATTTGGTTCAACTCAGAGAAGAAAATGGAGTTTTCTGTGTGTTGTCGGTGGTACCGACCTGGGGTGTCGGTGGTACCGCCCAAGGATGCAGTTGCAGACCTCTCTGTAATGGGGCGTTTTTGGCCTGGCGGTGGTACCGCTATTACCTCGGTACTACCGCCGGCGGTGGTACCGACCAGGGGTCGGTGGTACCGTGGCCCTGAAGGGGTTTTGCGGAGCTCTCTGGAAGTGCCAGTTTTGGCCTACCGGTAGTACCGCCATTACCTCGGTAGTACCGCGCTCGGTGCTACCGACTCAAGGCCGGTGGTTGGCAAGTTTGCGGAGCTCTCTGTGTTGGATGGAAAATGACCTGCGGTGGTACCGCCATAGGGCCGGTACCACCGGGCTCGGAAGTACCGACCAGGGGTCGGTAGTTTCAAGTCTGAAGGATGTTTTTGAATCCGTTCTTATAGATCCAAAAAGTAGCCTGGCGGTAGTACCGCCATTACCTCGGTACTACCGACCTCGGAGGAACCGACCAGGGGTCGGTGGTTTGCCTAAATCTGCGCGATGTGAGGTAACGGCTAGTTTGACTAAGCCGGTAGTACCGCCCAGGAGGGTCGGTACTACCGACCTAGGCGCAGGAAAGGGGAAACGGCTAGTTGGCCGCTCCCCTCTATAAATAGGAGTTGAGGCCGGCTTAGGGCCGGCTGCTGAGCACTCCAAAGCCTTGGTGGCTTGAGTGGATGTGCCTGGGAGCCCTCTAACTCGCTTGTGCTTGCTAGTGCGCGAATCTATTGCGAGTGAGCGATTCTAGTGCGTTGCTTTGAGAGATAGCATCGAGTGGCACTAGGTGTTCGAGTTGCAAGCCGGTGGTGCTTATTACTCTTGGAGGTTGCCACCTCCTAGACGGCTTGGTGATCGAGTCTCCGTCGTGAAGCCCGCGTGAAGATTGTGCGTGGCTCCGGAGAAGGATTGTGAGGGGCATTGTGCTCGCCCCGCGGGGATCGCGAAGAGCAACTCTAGTGGATTGCGCGTGTCATTGAGTTACCCTCACTTGTGGGTGAGTTCTTGCGGCGCTCGAGTGTCGAGCTAGGTGTGGTGCCTATTAGCCGCCGAACTACCAAAGTGTGTGGTCGACACAACGGGGACTAGCTTGGTGGCAACCAAGTGAACCTCGGGGAAAATCACCGTGTCAACATTGTCTACTCTTCTCGGTGGTTTGCAATCTCCATACACAAGCTTGTATTTTCTTTCATACATATTATGCTTGTGTACTATCTAGCTTGTGTAGTTTAATAGTTGCTCTTGTAATTAGTAGCTTGCGTAGCTTACTAATTACTTCTTTGCTGTGTAGCATAGAGTTGATCCCAAGTGACTAGTTGACTTGTAGTCTTGCTAGTCACATAGCTTAGTTTGTGTAGCTAAGTTGAGCTCTCTAATTTGGCTTGTGTAGCCTTGTTATTGAGCATTGCTAGTGAGCTTAGGCTTTGTGCTTTGCTTAGTGGATTGTGTAGGAGCTCCCCGTTGGTTGAGTACTAGTTGCTTAGTTTGTGTGACCTTGCATCTAGAATTGATTAGGTGAGCTCTAGCTAGCCCGACACCTTATTTGCTTTGACTAGGATCTTTTGTAAGGTGTCATAGAGTATAGATAGAGGGGTGTAGTCTTGGCTAGACCGATAGTTTTAATTCCGCATTTGTTTCGGTTAGCCGCTGCAATTAAGTTTAAGTTTTTAGAAAAGACTATTCACCCCCCCTCTAGTCCGCCATCTCGACCCTTCAGAGCGGCAGTGCCGGGCACAGGCCGGTAGTGGGCGGCCTATCTAATTTAGTTTTAAGCTGTGATTTTTACAGGCCTATTCCATTCACCCCCCCCCCTCTAGGCCACACAGGTCCTTACAATTAGTCCACATGTACATGTGTGTGAGCACTTGAGCCATGGAGGTGAATGGCTTGGACTTGATGTGAAGCTCACCCATTGATATCATGGAGGAGCTTATGCACATGAAACATACATGTCGTCAGTGGCTAAGATGTGAGATCAAGCAAGACTTGGCTTGATGGACCAGTTGCAAGGTGAAGGGCAAAGTTGAGGCTTGAAGCCGTTGGTACCAACCGATTGTGTCGGGAGCTTAAGCAAGACTTGGCGCCGAAGGACCGAAGCATGTGAAGAGCAGTGAGGTCAAGATCGTGGACCATGGAGGCATGTGATGATATAAGTGATCATATCATTTGAGATAGGTTGGTGCATGGTGCATCCCCAACCGGAGGAGATGAAATGGAATGCGCAAGACAAAGGTATATGTGTAGGGCATTTCATTTCACCGGTCATAGGTGAGTAGAGAAGTGATGATCGGGTTTAGGATAGATGGCCGTACTATCAAGAGGAGCAAACTTGTTTGCATATCGGTCATCTAGTGCCACTTGAGCTATCTAACTTGCGATGTACTAGGATCGAGTGGCGCGATAAGAGAAATAGAAAATCCTTTGAAAAGATTGTGTGAAAATGCTAACAAACATGCACATGATGGTGTACACTTGGTGGTGTTGACACATTTTGCAAGGAGAAGAAGTTGTAGAAGTTTTGGAGAAAACTTTGGTTGAAAAAGAGAAGCGATGGTTTTTGGATTGGAAATCTGCTTTGATCATTTGTGCTTTGTATCTTGTATTTCACGTGGGTTGTGTAGCCCTCTAAATAAGCTTTCCAAAATATCCAAGATCATTGAAATCGGAGTCTGGAGCTAAGAGTTATGATCGTTTTAGCGCGGAGCTCAGGCTGGTAGCGGAAGTACCGCTGAACGGACAGTAGTACCGGTCCAGGGGGCGGTAGTACCGGTCCGGGGGTCGGTAGTACCGGTCCGGGGGGCGGTAGTACCGATCGGGGCTCCAGGAGTCCCGTTTCGTGCCTAGTTTCTTCCAACGGGCGTCTAAGGGGCTGACCGGAAGTACCGGTGGTCGTCCGGTAGTACCAGCCCTGTGAGCGATAGTATCGGTCAAGGACCAGAGGTACCTCTCAAGAGAAGTAGCCGTTGGGCTTAGGTTCAAAGTCGGACGGTAGTACCGGCCTGCTGACCGGTAGTATCGCTATTGTGCACAGATAGTACCGGTGGTCTTCGTGGAGCTCGGGAAAAAGTGGGGAACGACTAGTTGTCTTCCCCCCTCTATATATAGTGGTTGAGGCCGACCGTGGGCTGGCTGTTGACTGCACTCCAAAGCCTTGGTGGCTTGTGTGGATGTGCTAGAGAGCCTTCTAACTCGCTTATGCTTGCTACTGTGCGAATCGATAGCGAGTGAGCGATTCTAGTGCGGTGCATGAGAGATTGCAAGAGTTGGCACTATGTGTTCGTGTTGCAAGCCGGTGGTGCTTGTTACTCTTGGAGGTTGCCACCTCCTAGACGGCTTGGTGATCGAGTCTCCGTCGTGAAGCCCGCGTGAAGATTTTGCGTGGCTCCGGAGAAGGATTGTGAGGGGCATTGTGCTCGCCTCGCGGGGATCGCGAAGAGAAACTCTAGTGGATTGCGCTGTCATTGAGTTACCCTCACTTGTGGGTGAGTTCTTGCAGCGCTCGAGTGTCGAGCTAGGTGTGGTGCCTATTAGCTGCCGAACTACCAAAGTGTGTGGTCGACACAACGGGGACTAGCTTGGTGGCAACCAAGTGAACCTCGGGAGAAAAATCACCATGTCAACTTCGTGTTCATCTTCTCGTGGTTTGCAAACTCATTCTCTTGCTTGTATTTACTTGTTCATATACAGTGCTAGTGTAGTTGCTCTTGTAATTAGTTAGCTTGTGTAGCTTGCTAGTTACCTTCCTTGCTTGTGTAGCATAGAAGTTGATCTCGTGAGTGACTAGTTGACTTGTAGTCTTGCTAGTCACATTGCTTAGTTGTGTAGCAAGTTGAGCTCTTAATTTGGCTTGTGTAGCCTTTGTTATTGAGCATTGCTAGTGAGCTTAGGCTTTGTGCTTTGCTTAGTGACATGTGTAGAGAGCTCCCCGGTTGATTGAGTACTAGTTGCTTAGGTTTGTGTAACCTTGCAAGCTAGAATTGTTTAGGTGAGCTCTAGCTAGCCCGACACCTTATTTGCTTGTTTAGGATCTTTTGTAAGGTGTCATAGAGTATAAGTAGAGGGGTGTAGTCTTGGCTAGACCGGTAGTTTTAATTCCGCATTTGTTTCGGTTATCCGGTGCGATTATTTTTAGAAAGGACTATTCACCCCCCTCTAGTCCGCCATCTCGACCCTTAACTCATAGCATGTAAAAGTTGGTGCGCTTAACCTTTGAAGTGGGAGGCCCGGGGGGTGAAGGGGCATCGTGGTGTATGAAGCTGGATGTGAGGATTTTCGCGCTATAGCGGCAAAAAAAACTTGATGCGAATCTATTGGTCTTTTTATGCTATTGCCGCTATAGCGTGCTATTTTGCCGCAAAATTAAAATAGCGCCATAGCGCTGCTAAATGGCCACTATCGACGTTTCTCTTGCTAAGCAAGTATAATGTAGCTTTTATCTTTTGGAAAACTGTGTGGATGTTAAGTACTTAAGTGTGGTTTGTTTTTATTTTTTATGACTTGTCATAGGAATATCCGAATATGTTATCAACTTATCATGGATGTTATGACTTATTATAGATGTTATGACTTTATCACTTTATGAGTTATTGAATTATTATTATTATGATTATGAATATGAACTTATGATTATCATGGGAATATGGTTAGTCAATATTTACTGTATACTCTCTTCGTCCCTAAATAATTGTCATTTTTGCTTCCTGAGACATCTTTGACTAATATATATTTAAAAAATATTAATATTTATCAATATAATTAGTATCATTGGAAAGATCTTTAGATCTAGTTTTTTTACAAAATTATTTAGAGATACAAATGTTGCATGCATTTGCTATAAATCGAGTCAAACTTGTGACACGGAAATCGGAAACGACAGATAAAAAAGGACGGAGGGAGTAGATGTTTGATTGTTGTCTGAATGTATTTAAATAACGTGCTATAGCGCCGTGCTAAGCTATCTGGCGCTATGGTATATAGTTGTTGCTATAACGTGGGAATAGCGACGCATAGCAGCTAGGACAGGCCGTCGCTATTTTCTATAGCCCACCATTTAAAACGTTGAACATCCTACTTAGACTGAACTGGAGGAAACCAACCACGAAGGCGTCGGGATCATCATTACTTGGGCCGGCTGACACCATCGGATGGGGAGGGAGGGTGAAGTGGTCAATTGGTGTGGGCAGAAGGACATGGAATGGAAGCAAGCACCAAGCAGTGGCACCAGAAATTCGTAACTGGCTGGCCTGAGGCTGAGACTGACGGTGGAAGTCGGAGACGCTCCTGTCGCACTAGCACCCTTCTCCGTCCACGGTGGCGGACTGCCGGCCAGGTCCAACTTTCTGACAGAAGCATCGGCTTCTTGCTTCTAGACCGACGGGCAGATTCAGCCCAGGTGACCGGCCGGCCGGCCTTGTTTTGGTCAAGCTGAGTGGGCGCGCGCTTGACCTTCGTTCTGGGCCCGGGCCCCGGGGCCTGGCCTGGGTCGTCTCTTCCTCTACTATTCCAAACGGGAGTGCTCAGAGTCAGAGTCTCAGACCTCAGAGAGCACACTGCTCATCAAATATTCAAAAATGCAAACATTGTCCGTGATGTAACTGCAAACCGCATGACTGTAAACGCGAGTGGTGATCAACCTTCAGCTTGTAGCACGGAGCAAATCTGTGTATATGTGTGCGGGACGCGGAGGCTTTTATGCCGATTGCCGAAGTGCGCAGTTGTGCACTCTACTGTAGCATATAACATTTTTTTTTATCCAGGTACAACTTTGGACGCACATAACCCACACACACCACACGCACACACACGAGTCATGGCATCCAAACTCGATTAGGACTAAGGCCCGTATATTAGCATGTGCAAGTGGGACAATTGTTTTGGGCCTCCAAAATTACATTATGTAAGAGTAATTAGCAATAATAATTAATTCTTTGAATAGCCTGCAGGCTGTAGTTATTACTTTGTTACCTGCAATTATTACTTTGTTAACGGGAATATTGTCTCAATGTAAAGCTCATGACCATCGATGGGTGTTTCATTTTCTTGTACTGCAAATCACATTCTCATACCGTTGTTAGGGTCTAAATCGAGCTGTGTTACCCTTTTGCGACATATTGATGTTGGCAGTCCGGCATGGCGCTATCATGGCCAAGACACCAAGCAACTAAGAAGCACCTCATTTGTTATGAAAGAATCACAATTTACTTCTCGAATTTTAGCCCTAGCACTGTTGTTGCATAGGTTCTTATGTCGTCCTTTGTATGTTTTGGGTACAGCTGTTGAATCTCTTTGTCATTTTAGTAGTCTTATGGCACAGTAGTTTCGAGACGAGTCGACTTCTAATTTGTTGTAAACCTGTTTTGTTTTCTTTTTTTCTCGTCTAATAAAAATATGGCAAAACTCTTGCCGCCTTTCTAAAAAAATCAGGGCCACATCATATGTTTTGTTTTGGGTCCTACAATAGTTGGTACGGCCCTAGACTAGCTGGGCATTTGTTTCCGTCTAAACAAGAATTTCATCAAACACTTCACTTATTTTTGCTGACAATTATTGTATAGTTTTTAAACTAGCAAAACGGAAGCTCAGAAAAAAAATACGGTGCAATGATTACGTACTGTACGCGTAGTCGCGTCCGTTTCCGCCCACACGCATGACTGGCTGCATGCATCGGCGCCGCCCGCACTCCCTCTCTTGCGGGCTGCGGCTGCGGGAGCGGCGCATAGGACTTGGAGGAGCGGACGTGGGGCGGCGGGCTGCACACTGCTGTGTGCTGTCCCATTTGCATCCCTAGCTGAAAAGCCCACTGCGCAGCGCAGTGCGCACCGCGAGCCGGCACCGCGTAGCCCGTAGAAAAGAAAGAGTGGAGAGTGGAGAGCCTTTCGCCCATCGCTACCGCCCCCGCCCCAATTGCCACAAGGTGAGCCGTGACCCTCAGCAATTTGCGGTGCGCCCACAGCCCCACAACACTTCTTGGTCAGCTTCGGGCAATCGGGCTTTCGGCGGCGAGGCGTCCGCCTTCGAGTGCGCGCGGTGCCTGTTGACGATGAGAAACACAGTCCACGGTTGGAGACTTGGAGTAGGCGGCATCATCGTCTGCACCTGCACTATCGATATGCATGATATGGTTAGAGCAAGATTCGTTAGCGCACTCACAATGCAGGCTCTATCATAGAGTCTAAACATATTTATTACACTCATATTTATTGTATTTTGTTGATGTGGCAGTATAGTTATTGAAGAGAGAGGAAGAAAAAACAAGACTCCAAGTTTTATTTAGACTCCAAGTCTATGATAGCTTCGAGGTAATAAATGAACTTAGACTCTAAGTAGAGTCTGTATTGTGAGTGCCCTCATAGAACCAGCTTGCTGGCTATAAGCTTTCTTATATTTTTTTTCCTAGTCTGCTTATATACTCCTTTCGTATAGAAAATAGATGACGTTGTGTTTTTAAATCGACACGGTTTTCAAAGTACAACTTTCACTCTCTTTATACTAAAAAATATTTATCAAAAAGTGATAAATATGTATTTTTATGAAAGTATTTTCCAAAAAAAAATCCATTCATATGGTTTTTATATTTTCATACTCAACAACTTAAAATTTATTTATGATTTATATATCCAATGTTAGACCGAAATCATATCCAAAACGTTATCTATTTCCTATATAGAGGGAGTAATAGTTAGCTCTTCACAATTAACACATGAGTTACTTATCTGTCTCGCATAGTTTTTTGGTTCTTGTGTTTAAGCCGGCTGTAAGATTACAACATGTTTCTCCTCTCTTTCTTCTCTCATCTCTCCTTCAACTCAGCATTTAGCCAGCTTACAGCTCACTGTTATACTTGCTCTAAGAAAATGAGAAAAAAATATAATAAAAAGGTGGATACAGACGGCTGAAGGTTAGTGAGCTAATAATTATATGAGTAGATTCTGAGTGAGCTAATAATTATATGAGTAGATTCTGAGTGAGCTAATAATTATATGAGTGAGCTAATAATTATATGAGTGAGTTAATGAGTAGGTTGTGAGTGCCAATACAAACGGCTGAAGGTTTTGCTCTAACGTGGCATATATTCGGTGTCTTTGGTTTGTAGAATAAGGTGGTTCATTCTCTTCTTACTCCTCGTTTTTTATTTAGTTTATGGATTCGTATGTTTATTTCCGAACACGATACGTATCCATATAATATTCAATGTCAATTCATTTCCTGTGCATATACTAATTGTTAACTTGTAAGAAATAAAGACATTGTTTGGCAGGACTTAAAATAGCTTCTGCTTATTTGTTTGACTGATTCGTTACGAGAGGAAAACATTCTTCCATAACGGATTTGTATGGATTGAAGTCGATTTATAGCTTAAGCGAACAGAGCTAAGGTTAGTTATAGGTATTTATATTTATCGGTCACAAAAGTCATACTTTCTAAGTGTATAATAATATTTCTTTCTCGCACAAATCAACCGAGACCGTGTTTTTTCGGCTGTAAAAACCAACAACAGAACAGGACCATTAATTACGAACTTTGGACTTTTGCTTATGATTTTGAGAGACTCTCCTAGTGATATCCTACTGATATCAATGCATATGCATCCATGGTTTATGTCCTTGCGTCATGCACAGCTAGCACCCTATATGTGTATTTCCTCCTGCATGCGCGCGCATCCATCTCCATTTTAGAATTTTGTGGAAACACGCATCTAATTTGCAATCTGGCATTATTAAATAATTTATTCAGAAAAATCTTTCTTATGTCTGTAATCAGCATCTGTCGCGCCGAACACTCAAACCTGTTGTTCTTTGCCGTCGGATCAACGACCTGATGAAACTACAACTGAGCCGCGGAATCAGGAGCCTTCTTCCCCGCTCTTTTTCTTTTGTTTCCAGTTTCCCTGTCCCTGACCCGCCAACGCTGACCGCCTGACTCCCCTCCCCCGGCCAAGCAAAGCAAGCTCCCATCTCAACAGGAAGACAAGAGAGACTGACCTCCCTTGCGGCCAAGAACCGAGACCACTCGCCCCGCGAGGCACGGGACGGGAGCCATAACTGCGCCCCGTCGACCTCACCTCTGGCATCCGATGCCGCCCGGACACGGCGCGAGCAGCTGCGACTGCGACTTATAAGCCGCGATTCAGAGACAGACAGTGGTGGTGCTTAATTTCGCCGAGAGCTCTTCCGGGCATGGCGACGAGGACGCGGAGATGAGGTGTTGAGCTCATCAGGTGTGTTGTTATTCTCTTCCCGCTTCTCGTTTTGATCCGACTCCAGTCTCCTCCAGGCTCCAGCTCTGAGTTTCTGCTCTGCTGGCCTCTTTGTGGGCTGGTAGAAAGATGATTGAGTTCTCGTTGCAGTTTCAGCTGAATTACATGTAAACTATAGCCATATCCCTGGTTCTTGTCTTTGGCAACGTTTGGTGCCTTCTTTTGACTTCTGACCTCGCGATGGATTATGATTTATGAGTATCTCGATGAAGTTCCATCATCCCAGGCCTTGACACTAGTTAGTTTCCATACTCAATCCGTCTTAAAAATATAAGATGTTTCTAAAGGGGGTTTTAGAATGGATTATGTAGGAAGTCAAATGACACAGGTAACCAAACCCCTTCCCTGATTAACGGTAAATATTGCGCTTATCATATTATTTTAAGTTCTAATACTGTACGTATTAATGATATACATGTTTGGACTTTATAAGCAGTAATAAATGGAAACGGAAGTTTATTCACCTGTAATAATAGCTTATTCTCAGACAAATTTTGATACGGAGTAATTAATTTCATAAACGATTTTAACCAGGGACCACGCAACAAATCTAGCATAACCTTGTCAGTCCATTCCATTCAATTAATAAATGATTTCAATCATATAAAGCCCTGTCCAAACAGCTCCTACGCTAAACAAATCCGAAATCCGTGCGCCTGGATTCCGAGTAGGCGAGTAGCACAGGGCACGTCCGTGTAGTAGTAGCGTGAGATTTTTCGGCAATCGGCAGAGCTACGTGCCTTCCCTGTTGGATTCAGCTTTGTCCCTCTTCTTTCGAGGCTCTTTTTCCACCTGCGTTTTTTTTAAAAGAAAAAGCAATTCCACAGAATGTTCGCTTGCCACCGTACTTCTAGCGATAGTGATGCCCCATCGCTCGCCATTGCCAAACAAAAGCACTAGGCCGCTAGTAGATTCACTCAGCCAGCCGTCCACACTAGCTGAGATCCGTTCGAATGGTGACATTAGCTACGTAACATGGATGACAGCAACCAAATCGTTAAACTTTCGGTCACTCGTTCACTCAAACACCTATTCTATGCGTTCTTTTGTGGCAGACCATAGCTGCTTTCGCGTCATTATATATAATATACTCCGTATAACCGAAAAGAGTGAGAGAGATACAAGGTGGCTTTGCTGCAAGAGCGACTTGGCCACTGCACCTAGGGAAAGGCCAAGATATAGAAGAGCTGTGGATGCTTCTTCAATCTTGATGCATCAAGCTAGTAGGTTCTCCCTTGTACCTTCGGACAGTTCAGAGCTTGAAGCCACGGCTGTTGCGCCCTGGGCAGTGTGCCACGATGCGCCGTGGTCCAAGCCGGCATTGAAAATTGTAAATTCGGTTACCGAACTGCATCCTGCCGTGTACTGCTGCCTCAGTAAATGGAATTGCAGTACATTCCTTCCAGGATCATGCCACATTGCCACGGTTATGGCCCTTGCATGTTGCATCCACGATTTTACAGATCAAAATATGCAGCGCTACATGTCTGAAGCAGAACTGTACACGGGTCGGACCAAAGAAAGGTACTGTAGCTACGAGGCAGTGGGTCAACTTCCCCCACCCTCCACACACAGAAAAAAAAAAAAAAGCGAGTTATGACGCCGACCATGTTTGACCCTGTGTCTGTGGCCTGTGGCGAAGCTTCAGACACCTTGTTACAGCAGTCAAAGAAATCAAAGAAAGAGTCAGCCAAGGCCGAAGTCAGTGACTTGGTCATTTTGGTTGTGCTGCTGTATGACTGTTAACAAATTTTTGTAGGAGTATATTATCATTCAGATTTAATATCTCGTTTGTATCTGAATGACTCTTTGCAGTTGCAGATAGCGCATACGACAACATCATGTTCTGAGATGTCGAGGCACTGGCAGAGGAGTTCGACAGAGATGCCTCAAACGAACTCGAATGGCAGCTTCGACGGGCACGGGCATGAGATCGTGGAGGTCGTCGGCGAGCCTGGCACTCCGTCGGGGACAATGAGGCTGGTGGACTTCATCCCCATCGACATCTACATCCCGTCAGTGGAGCGGGGCGCGCTGAGCAAGGCCCGGCGCAAGCGGCGGTTCCTGGACTTCCTCCGCGCGCACCCATCCAAGGACTGGTTCCTCCGCTCCACCTTCGTGGGCCGCCTGCGCCGGAGGAGCCACCAGGCGTCGTCGTCGTCGTCAGACTCGGACGACGGCGGCGGGCGGCGCGGCCCGCGGAGGATGCGGTTCCGCGTGCCGTTCGTGCGGAAGATCAAGTGGGGCAAGCTGTGGACCTACGCGGTGAGCTGGTGCAGCAAGCCCGAGAACTTAGCGATGATCATCTGGCTGGCGTTCGTGGCCGCCGGGCTGCTGCTGCTCTTCATGCTCATGACGGGCATGCTCGACGCCGCCGTCCCCGACGACGAGCGGCGGAAGAAGTGGACGGAGGTGATCAACCAGATCCTCAACGCGCTCTTCACCATCATGTGCCTGTACCAGCACCCCAAGATCTTCCACCACCTGGTGCTGCTCCTCCGGTGGCGCCCCGGCGGCGGCGGCGACCGCGAGGAGATCAGGAAGGTGTACTGCAAGGACGGCGCCGCGCGCCCGCACGACCGCGCGCACATGCTCGTCGTGGTGGCCCTGCTGCACGTCACCTGCTTCGCCCAGTACTACTGCTGCGCCCTGTTCTGGAGCTACACGCGCAGGGACCGCCCGGACTGGGCGCTCAACATCGGCTACGGCCTCGGCACGGGCTGCCCCGTCGTCGCCGGACTCTACACCGCATACGGCCCGCTTGGACGGAAGGAGCCCGGCACGGAGGAGGAGGAGGAAGAGCCCTCGTCGGCGCCGGCCGAAGCGGCGCCCCAGGACCTCGTCGACGCCGACGACGTAGAGATCAAGATATACAACCGTCGCGTGGTGGTGAGCAGCCCGGAGTGGAGCGGCGGGCTGTTGGACTGCTGCGACGACGGCACGGTGTGCGCGCTGTCGGCGACGTGCACCTTCTGCGTGTTCGGCTGGAACATGGAGCGCCTCGGGTTCGGCAACATGTACGTGCACGCCTTCACCTTCATCCTGCTGTGCGTGGCGCCGTTCCTCATCTTCAGCGTGACGGCGCTCAACATCCACGACGACGGCATCCGCGACACCGTGGTGGCCGTGGGCGTGCTCCTGGGCCTCTGCGGCTTCCTGTACGGCGGGTTCTGGCGGTCCCAGATGCGGAAGCGCTACAAGCTCCCGCGCGGGCGCTCCGCCTGGTGGTGGTGCGGCAGCGCGGCCGTGGGCGACTGCGCCAAGTGGCTCTTCTGCTGGAGCTGCGCGCTGGCGCAGGAGGTGCGCACCGCCAACTTCTACGACGTCGAGGACGACCGGTTCGTCGCCGTCCTGGGCGCGCGCAACGGGGAGGGCCGCCCCGTGCTCGTGCCGCTCCCGCGCGAGGCGTCCACAACGACGTACACGCGGAGCATGTCGTGCCCGCCCGTGATCGACGACGCGGCGGGCGGCGGCCGCGGCAGGGTGACGAGCCCGCTGGGACTGGAGATGGTCGCGGCTGCTGCCATGGAGAGGTCGGCCACGTACCACCCCATGAGGCCCCCCCCATTGATGCAAACGGAGCGACAAGACTAGGACCGACTGTAGGCATACACTCCACCTTTGTACTCCATACTGCAGTATTGTAGAGAATTTCAGGGGGCTTACTCTGTTCGTATTTTACTATACTGTTATGATATAATTTTTTTTTGGGGGTGGGGGGGGGGGGGGGGGTCCATGCCGTGAAGAAAAGATAATAGCACTGCTATCGCCATTTCAAACGTTCTACTCCGTCCATAAAAAAAGTCGCTATGAGATACGTGCTGGTCAAACTTTCTCAACTTTGATTGAGTTTATATAAATTGTATGCAATATTTTTATCTCCAAATAATGTTATTATTAAAGTATATTCAAAGACCTATCCAATGATACTAATTATGTAACATAAATATTAATATTTTATTATAAACATTTGGTCAAAGTTGACATCTGTTGACTTTTTGGGAAACGAGAATGACTCTTTTTTTAGGACGCAGGGAGTACTCCTTTTATACATCAGCTGCCAACGGCACGGACCAGAAGAACAAGAGGGCGCGGGTGAAAGAGAGCCTTAACAATCTCTTCATCGGACATGAGGAAGTTGGCCTAAAATCTTGAAATTAACCCGAGACCCTCTTCTAGCGTTTAACAAAACATCTGATCTACTGGGTAGGAATAGGATCATAGGACTATAGGAGCAATGCAGAAGCAAACAAGCAAGGAAATAGAGGAAGACGAAAAAAAACGAGAATTGCTATGCTGACACCCAAATTTTCATGTGCTACTTCCTCTTAAAACTACAACATATTACAATTCTAAAAGAATTTGTGTACTACTTTCCTCTTAAAACACACATTTCTTGTCTTCGTGGATTTCATGTGCTAGTTAAGGAAAAAACACATGATTTTTCTTTTGTTTACTGGGATTCTTGTGTTGCCTAGGCAGCCCAAATTCGTGTGTTATGCTCCAAAAACACACACAGTTTTTTGGGCTTGTGCAATTCGTGTGTTTTGTTGGCACAAAACATCATTCAAGTGTTAGCTGCCTTAAAAACACATGAGTTTCAACTAGACAGGCTCAAAAAAAAAAATCTTGGGAAACCTGGATGGTCCGAAGCTGAACCAGTGAACCCAGATCATCGGAGAAGCGATCTAGATTAGAAACTGATTTTTTTTAAAAAAAAAAATCACTGTTCTACGGCTAGTTTATATACAGTAGAGCCGGAGATCTTGGGTTTGATCCTGAGTCCTGACTGTCCAAATCCGTGAGGTACTGCACTGGCGGAACGAGGTTTCATGTTTGGTTGGAACCGTGCGACGCAGCTGCGAAAAAGAACAAGTAGAACCGTGGGAAGTAAAAAGGCCGCGAAAGGGGCTGGACCACACTTGAATTGGCGAACTTTGGGCCGCGTTGTTTAGATCATGGAAAGGCAAGCTCATTGTAAAAAGGCCCATTATTATGCCAATAAGTTCGGCCTTTGTTTCGGCCTATAACATAGAGATAGAAGACTCGGCCTAGGCCACTGGTGCGAAAAACTGGCCTGGCCCAAACCTTGCGTGCGCAGAGAAAGAGATGTCTAGATGACTACCTACGTTACCTGGCTTTTTCTTTGGCAAAGTAAATGCTGCTACCACTACCACTGCCACTACCACTCAAGAAGTCTACGCTGCCTTTTTTTCCAAAAAAAAGAAGTTGTCTACGCTGATGAACTCAAAAGCGAGAAGGAGAAATGCAGCACAACGGTGCCAACTACCTGGACGTAAGGTCAAATGGACGGTGTGTCGATCCGATGTCGTCTCACTGTACACCGACGTCACCGGCCATCCGAACGAACACGGGCATTGCCACGACGGAAATTGCCGGCAGGCCGACCAATTTGACAGAGATTACTAGTACTGTCCAACGGCGAAGAAGTCCTGCTGCCGACCAGCCATCACGGGAGAAATAACAGAGAGCTAAAACCATTTTTAACTGTGATAGCATGGGAACGCACGCATCCACTCCTTATCTTTGTTGGCTGCCGGAGCGAGTATAGTGGAGGCTTTGTATAGAACTATTATTAGAGTATAGTAGAGTTTAGAGTGGAGTACAAAGCCAAACGCAGGCACCGAGATCGCTGTTTGTTGGAGGTTGGTGGCTGTGGCCTGTTGGGAGGGGGAGGGCGGCGACGCCGACCAGGCAGGATATGAGGATAACCTGAACTGCCGAGCAGCGAGCAGCTTTTCGGCCTCCTTTATGGGGTGTTTGCTTCGAAGAATGAGGTGGTATATTATTTTCTCACTCCTCATTTTTTATATTTGGTTGGTGAAATGGAATGAGTTGATGCATCACCACCTCATTCCTCATAAGCCAATAATTAGTATAGGGATGAGGAATGAGTTGGTTTCACCAAAATTCATGAAATGAACTCATGATACATCACCTGATGCATGACTTCATTCCACAGACCAAACAGCCTGTTAATTTTCCCCCGCCGACCGCCGTGGTGACAAGACAGCAGTGACCAATAGCCCCTGAATCCTGAGGCCGCGAAATGGGAGTGGCCGCAGGCCGCGGCGGACGCATTTTGCAACGGCCAACGACGGGCAGGAGCCAGGAGGAGGTCATTAGGACGCCGTGGTGGTGGCCCTGGCTAATGGAGGCGCTCGGGGGCCAATTTGCGTTGCAGTAGCAGACGGCCGGCCGGCGCATCATTGACTCATCTCGTCGCAAATCAAAGAAAAAAATTAAAAGAGAGAGCTTGGCCTAACTGCTGAGAGGGACGGGTGCGCGATGGTATGGACCTCAGCGAGCTGAGGCTGACAGGAGCTACAGCTGCAGCCCTCGCTCGATCGCGGACCTAATTACTTTCCGGCTTTCCACGAGCTTCCCTGTCCTTGGTACTGGAAGGCAAATGGGTGAATGGGTGATGGGGCTTTTGACGAGGGGAGGAACATGAGGGTGATCAGATCAGCTGATGTGAGCCCAGGCTAAGCTGATTACAGTGTATTTTTTTCTAGTGGATATTGTAGTAGCAAGTTAGTACTGTACGTATCTTCCCGATGCGGGTTGTCAATTAGCGGCAATAATAATGCGCACTTAGAGCAACTCCAACAGTTTGCTAAAACTCACTTGGCAAATCTATAGTTTTGTCAAGTGCGCTTGCATCTATAGATGGCCACCAAACACGTACGAGGCAGGAAGGCTCGTCCCATGCTCCGGACTTTTGATCATTTTAACAAAATAAAAATATTAATACTATAAATTTGTAGATCTCATCGAGGTCTATAATTTTAATATATAATCCATCTTCACCCGACATCGTATATAAAAGATATGATTTTTAAAAATAATTAAATGTATTGTTGATGTTGGGTTCCCACGTGTCAGTTCTATATAAGCGTTAAGTCAGCCTGTCACGTCAGCTATTGGGTCGGGTAAACAACTGTTGGACCTAGATGACACCCGGATTAAGTTTAGAGATCTAGAAATATGTTTTTAGAACTTTGTGACCTAAACAGCTGCTGACAACTTTAGAGATCCAGAAATACGTTTTTAGAAGTTTGGAACCTATATAACACTTGCTGACAACTTTTAAGAACCGCAGATGTATTTTACTCTATCAAATAAGTATATTATGAAAATATAATTAATAAAAAATTTAATTATACTTTATTGTTATCATAAATATTATTATTTTATTATATAAATTTGGTTAAATTTAAAAAAAACTTTAACTCTTCAAGATTTTTGAAGTAACTTCTAATTTAGGATTATATATAATCTAGAATAGAGGTAGTATAGTTTCTAAATTGTGAATGTCGCTGGTGCCTCAAAGCCCTCAAGGAACCAACACAGCGAAAACGATGGTGCCAACGCAGACGGATATGATTCTTTGGTGGCTTGTGCGCGCGCGGCCGCCCGGCGGTGCAGTGCAGTGCTCTCGACCGGTACAGGGATCCGGGGACACGGCACCACGGCACGGAGCAGCCCTCCCCCGATGGCCTCGCCCCCAGATGGAGACAAAGACAGGCGGTGGCAACTGACGACGCGGCCACGTCACTTGCCATGCCAGGCTACATGGGCTCGCAGCAAAAAGTTGCAAGCGCTGCCGTCGCGGAGTGCCCACTCTGACGCCACGCCCACTGCCCACTGCGCACTGGGAGCGCACGGGCGCGAGCGCCACGACACCCGCCCCGCCGAGGCTGCTTGGGATGGGATGGGATGGGATGCCACTGCACCGAAGCGAACGCCCCCGGGCGAGATGTGCATCGTCCGCTCACGAGAGCTGCTCGCTGCCGCGCTGTTTCGTGGGGGCAAACCAAAACAAAAAGAGGATGAGAGGATCCGTTTCTTCGGTTCCTGCCTCTAGTGTGCCTGCTCTTCTCCTGATATCGCGCGGCTGTTTGGATCCAATTACAAATTCTCCACTATTATGAAAAAAAATCCATGCCACAAACCTGTCAATAAAAATCTACAGATGGGCGCCCTCCAGTGTAATTTCTCAAAGAAACAATCTTTGAAACGCCAGAGTAGCAGCTGGTCACCATTAGTTCCCGCAGGCACAAACAAGTGAGGTAACAACGAGACGAGCATGATTCACCCAGCACATTATCCCTTGGATTCAGATCCTCCTCCTATATTCAATCGAATCGAAATAGAGTCAAATTCGAGTAAACAGGATCGAGTAGTATCACCTGTGCTGACGCTGTCCCGACGGTACCTGATCTCGCTGTTAACCCCCCCTCCTGAAATCTCAAGATATCTCAGCCACCAGACCACGACAGCCGACGGTCAAAGATGACAGAGACGGAGATACAGAGACGAACAGGGTTTTCACAACACGTTCTCCAAATTGCGAGGACCTAGATGCTAATCTAGCGCTCATCCGCGGCGCTCTCCTCTATATAAACAACCCCCGCCCGCCTCTCCACAGCCCACACACAGTGCAGTGCAGACCTCCACCGCGTGCTCGTCTCCGTCTCCATCTCCATCCATCACATTCACACCCCGTTTCCGTTGGTCGCAGAGAAGCCAGAAGAGTAGCTCGGCAGTTTCTCAAAAGCCCCCCACAGCCTCGAGGGCGGATCGGGACCGGAGAGCCTACGCGGCGGTCGCTGCAGGAGCTGGCTACCCCTCGAGGTCAGGGAGCGGCGGCGGCGTCGCCGCGCCCGCACGAGACGACGGCGGAGCTGGACGCGGCGGCGGTGTTCGCCGGGGAGGAGTCGGCGGAGCAGCGCAACCGCTTCCTGGTGCTGCGGCTGTACGAGGCGCTCAACGCGCGCGACGCGCGCCGGGCGCAGGAGCTGCTGGCGCCCGACCTCGAGTGGTGGTTCCATGGGCCACCCGCGCGCCAGCACATGATGCGCCTGCTCACCGGCGCGGACCAGCCCCGCGACGGCACGAGCCGCGGCGGCCAGGGCGGCGGAGGGTTCGTCTTCTCCCCGCGCTCCGTCGACGCCTTCGGGTCCACCGTCATCGCCGAGGGCGCCGACGACGCGCGCCAGCTCTACTGGGTGCACGCCTGGACCGTGGGGCCCGATGGCGTGATCACCCAGCTCAGGGAGTACTTCAACACCGACCTCACCGTCACCCTCCTCTCCGGCGCCGCCTCCGCCTCCGCCGCTGGCATTGCAGGCGCTCCGCCTAAGCAGCAGGACCAGGACTCTGCGTCTTCTTCTTCCTCCTCCTCGTCCAGGTGCCTGTGGCAGAGCCGCCGCGCCGACAGCGGGCACAAGTCGCTGCCGGGCCTCGTCCTCGCCATCTGAAGAGACTAGATCGAGACAGCAACATCCATCTGCTACCCTCCATTATAACCGTAAAAATCCTAAATTTCCAAACTATTATTATTATCGCAGAAATAATCAGGAACTGCTCTGGTAATAAGTTGTATGTACTCAGAGGTCAGTCAGTGAAAACGTAATGACGTGTGCGTTATACTGAACTGTGAACTGCTCCGTGTTGTACTGCTGTGAGGTAAGGTTTTCAAGTTGCTTAGCGCTTGTCGTGTCGTGTCGACGTGTCGTGTGTGTGGAAATAGTAGTTTGTTAAGCCATGGGTTGTGGTGTGCGCTGCCATTGCTGCTGCTACTGTAATGGTCTACTGTTATGGTCTGATGATGGATGTCATGGTATATTGTGGTTGAATAAAAGTTGCATGTGTTGGAGGGTTAAGAAACTAATTGACGTGCCCCTGCTCTTTCCTCTGTCTTTTGATTTATACAAAAGTTGTTTATCCATCTTACCAAAAAACAGAGTTTTTTCTTAAGTCCACTTGATCTATTACTATTATTGGTCTCTTAGAGGGTGGTGGCTTCTGCCAGTGTTGCATATTTTATTTTGACTACACTACATACAAATCTTAAAGTTTGACGAAGATAGATTGAGCGAGCAATCTACCTACCAACAGCAACAACTCACGTGAAAGCGTGATGAGACGCATCACTCACAAAATTCAGAAGCTAGCACGTACTAGGTGTTCACGCACGGCGCTTCATCCGTTCCCAAATCACTTCCGAATGAAATTAAGCTTATATAGAGAGAGACACGTGCTACTAAGTTAGAATGAAATCCAGATTAATAAACTTGCAGAAACACAGAAAGCATACGGATTAATAAGATTTCCTTTCGCTAGATCGCCCAAGATTCACCAGAGGAGTAGTGTGTTCTGACTTCTGCGATCCTCCCAGACCCTAGGCATAGGCATAGATATATAGGGCCGGCGAGGCGAGCTCGCATCAGGCAGGGGTTGCTTTCAGCATTGCCAACCTAAAATCTCTGATGTGAAGTCTCGACTCTCGAAGGAGGGGAGGATTCCCGATCTGTCCGGAAGAAAGAACGCCAAGTTTGGAATTTCGTCTCCCCACGCACTGACGCTTCCCACTTTGTACTGCCTTCTCCTTTTGCGAATTGCACTGTCATTTTCACAAGTCACCTTTCGAGGTCCTGTTTAGTTCTCTCCATTTCCCAAAATTTTTCATCACATCAACCATCACATCAGTGTTCAGACGTATGCATGGAACATTAAATGTAGGTAAAAAAATAACTAATTGTATTTTTAGTATGTACATGTCGAGACGAATCTTTGGAGTCTACGTAGTCCATATTTGGACAAAGTTTGTCAAATAACAATGAAAACGCTACAGGAAAAATTTTGCAAAATTTTTCCATTTAAACAAGGCCTAGTAACTACTGTACTCGTTGAGAGCGTTAGCAAGCGGCTGGTTTTCTCGTCCTGTGGGCACTGGGCAGGCAACATCTCACTCTGGAATCTGGTTTCGGCCCGGGGCTTTCAGCTGCTTCGCTTTACTCTCGCGCAGTCCTAGGAAGTAGGAAACCATGATGATGATCTTCGCAAAGTTTAGGTCACATTTGGCCAAAGCTTCGTCGTTCACTCGTTATTCGCCGAAGCAGAGAAGAAACAACTAGCCTGCCTGACCAGTACGCGTACTGCTTCTCACGCCCAAATTTCACGTGCTGCTCAGATCCATTTATGGTACAGTACAGTGCATATCTTTGAAAAAAGCAAGTTCGTAGAGATAACATCATGCTCGTGCCAGGCATTTCACGTGCTTCTTTAGTTGATGATTGTACGTACGTGTACATGTACTCCAGGGACAGGGAATTTGCCGCACCAAATTATATCTGTGCTTTGAACAATGCAACTCGTGTCTATTTCGCTTAATTCCATTTTGTTCATATATATATATGCGACTACCTCTGTACCGCAAGAGGCGTCGCTACATTTTTCATGCTTATCAAATCAAACTTTTGAAAACTTGACTGGGTAAGGTTGCAGATAATATGAACAAAATTTATATCTCCAAATAAGCCTATTATACAAAATATATTCAACGATATATCATATACGGTGGCGGAGCATGAAGAAAATTTAAGAAAAGACTAATAGTGTTAAAATTTTCTCTAATGTACAAAACTCAGTTACTTACTAAGTACTCCCTCCATTCCAAATTATAAGACGTTCCAAGAATCTTGGAGAGTCAAAGTTTTTCAACTTTGACCAAAATTATAGAGAAAAATATAAAGATTTATACCATCAAATATACATATTATGGAAATATAACTAATGGAGAATCTAATTGCACTTAGTTGATATCATAAATATTATTATCTTATTATATAAATTTGGTCAAAGTTGAAAAACTTTGACTCTCCAAGATTCTTGGAATGTCTTATAATTTGGGATGGAGGGAGTATCATGCTTTTTCATCCTTAAGAGATTTTAATTCTCAAGAGGGGACCATGATCCACTATGGGCTACTTGTGTCTCCACCACTGACGATATAGCTGGTGGTACTAATTGTGTACCGTAAATATGTATTTGATTAAAGTAAAAAAAAATATTTGAATTCTCGAGGCGAGAATGTTGTGATCGTGTGACCATACATTCTTCTAAATAGTTGCGACACTCAAAATTATTATATTATAATCATGATAACAAATACATTATAAATTATATATATAAACTAGTTTGTTTTCCAATATGTAGTCAATCAATCTATTCCTTTTTTTATAAAGAGTCAGTTGATCTATTCTTTTCTTTTTTTTTAAAAAAAAGACTATGGGCCTTAGCCATTATGAAAATAATACAAGACGCACTCCTAAATTTTACATCTAAATTACTCCTGCATAGTACAAGATAATTTAAAATAAATTTTTTATGTACTCACTGTTTTCCTCTTTCCACGTTTATTTAGATTTGATGGAACGTCCAAGTAGTTGAACACCAGGCTATTCACATGATGTAATCCTTCCGCCCTTCGCGATAGCAACGCAGGTCATTTCTTTTGGAGAACCGTGTGCAGGTAATGTACTTTCAACGCTAGTACGTGCATGGAATTAAGACAGTATGTTCTTCCCGTTGAGTTTTGGGCGTCCTGCTCTCATGTACTAGCAATTACATTATACTCCATCCATCTAAAAAAAATGTAATCTAGTATAATCAAGTGTTGGGTAAAAATACCATTTTACCTCTGCACTTAAAAAAAATTTAAAACAACAGTCTTTATGGCCTCAAAACGAAACTTTATTATTTATTTTGCCTTCAGTTATATTCGAGAACATAACAGTGTCAAATATTGGGTAAAAGACCATTTTGCCCCTGTGTTTAAAAAAAGTAAAACAACACTTGACACCGTTATGTCCTCAAGTCTAACGAAAGACCAAATAAATAACAAAGTTTCGTTTTGAGGTCATATATCCAATTTAAAAAAAGGGTCACATAAATAACCAGAGTTTTTTTTATGATCAAATAAATAATTCTCCCAAAAAAATAACACACGGTGAAAAATGGCTCCGACTACTGCAGAGCTGTTTCTTTTATATATATTTTTAGATAATGACCGGAGCTGTTTTATGATTCATTTTGGTATGGTTTCTTCATCGCCGAGTCAAAGGTCGTCCTTATTTTGAGACAGAAGGAGCAGTATATGTCGGCACCTCTGACTGTTAATCCTCGCTGGCACACTTTTTTCTGTGAACATGTAATGCATTTTGTCAGTCAAGTAACTTCATTCCCGCTTTGTCCAATCAACACAAGGCTGTTCCACGATTCTTTTTCACCTTTTCTATATTTCAGGTGTCTAAGTTTTAAGATAATTTCAGACAACATTTTTATACAACTACCTAGTACAATTAAGTTTGTTATTTTATCATTTGTTACTTATTTTTGTGTCGTAACATATTAATATTTGTCATTGTCTACCTACAAAAAAATAATTATTAATTATCTTTGTGCTAACACAATCAAATTTTTTGGATTTGTGGTTTTGTCTGAAGGGGTTTTTATTCTTTGATACCAAAAATTGCACATTGCGTCTAAAAAAATTGCAATGAACAAAATCTATAATTTTAGTGTAAAATATGTGCAATAACCGTTGTCTCGAAGGAAACTAAAATTCAAGCACCTTAATTTTAGCAAGCCCTTATCTTTTTTTTTTCTTTTGTGAAACTGGCCACAGGAATCCTGATATCGACAGGTCAAAACACACAAGCATCTTGTGCCAGTTCTAACAAGGATTTTTCTTCTTCGAGGAATCCAATAAGCATTTCATCTCACTAATCACAACGGTCATTTGTGTAGTGTTGTGCTTGAGTGCTGTACCGGTGTGCGGTGTGCCACGCACGGCCCAGTCTTTCGTTTGCTATAACGGGCCGTCATCAACGCTCCACCGCTCGGCTCGGCCCACTATCGTGAACCCACCCACCTCCACCGTGCGGGCGGTCTAGCCCAACGCGCGGGTCCACGGCAGTCTCGACTCTCGACTCAAATGCCACCCTCTCCTTACTATAAAACGAACCAACGCGGGCCTAGGGTTTCCTTCCTCATCCAGTGTTCTCCTCGCGCCGCCGCCGCCCCAGTTCGCTTCGCGTGACCGAGAGCTCCTCGGCCTCCGTCCACGCGAGAAGCGAGAGGTGCGACTCTTCTATCTCCATCCATCCTAGCGATCAGACGTAGCTGTAGATTTTATGCAGCGTCGCGCTAGTACTTGTTTCCTGTTTGCAAGCCTTGATTCATGTATGAGCCTTCTGAATCGTTTAGTTTTAGGCGCTATTTTCTGGTAACACGGGTATGACGCGATGGATGAGCATAGTAGCGTTGATTTCTTGGTTGTGTATGTTGGATGTTGTGGGACTATGAATCTGGTGGTGTCGTGTGGGCGTCTTCCTTATTGATGTGATACATAGGGACTTTGTGGTTTTGGTCTCCTCCGTGAACGAATCTGATCTGTATGTTAGTCTATCTAAACATCGTGAATAACACATATTTGTTAGCGCTGCTGTAGAATAATTTGAGTCGTTTAAAAAAGAATATCATAAATTTAAACTTTTGTGGAGTTTAAACATGGTTATTTTGGGCATATTAGCACATGATTTCTTTGTTTGATATGGCTGATGTTGTGCAACAACGGATGCGGTGGCCGTGTGGGGTTCTTGATTTTTGCTGTGATATTTTTTCGTGGTACAATCTTCAAGGCTCTTTCAGTGAAGGTCGGTGGAAGCATCTTGAAGAACACTAATCTCTTAGCTCAGTAATTCAACAATAATGCTTGACTTGTGCTTGATAACCTATCATTCGAAACATAATCCCAAAACCTCTAAAATTCAAGGTGATAGTGATCATTCTGGAATTGTTCCAGCGCAACCATTCCTTTTTAACCTCTCAAATGCAAGGTAGTATTGATAGTTTGGTATTGTACCATAGCAAGGGATTCTTTGAGAACCTATCGGATGCAAAGTGATAGTACTAGCTTAATAAGTTAGAATTGTGCCAGAGTTCACATCATGTGAACTTCTCTTGCATACCACAAACACAATGTGCTGGATACCAAATAGATTATGTTCTGTTCAGGTTTTGCTTGTCAGTTTTTGTTCACAAAGCTCCCATGTTAACAAATTATGTGACAGTTTGTCTTTACCTAGCTGCAGTTTAAATCAAGTATGTGAACAAAGCATATGATTCACCCTTGATTACTGACAAATGCTTTCTATATGTGCAGCATGGACACCCAGGTTAAGCTTGCTGTTGTGGTGAAGGTGATGGGCAGGACCGGCTCCAGGGGTCAGGTGACCCAGGTCAGAGTGAAGTTCTTGGATGACCAGAACCGTCTCATCATGAGGAATGTCAAGGGCCCTGTTCGTGAGGGTGACATCCTCACCCTTCTTGAGTCTGAGAGGGAGGCCAGGAGGCTGCGCTGAAGCCCTGGCGGTCTTGGTGGTTCTTGTATGGTCTTGGATGTCATCGAATTTGTGCTATGTTTGTTGAACTCGGTGTGACCCTTGCAACATTCCCTTAAGAGTAGTAAGTCTGGTGATAAGATTGCAGTTTTGTTTAATGATCCTCTTCGGAAGTGCACTTGTTATGCTGAGACATGGTAATGCTTTGGTATATTAGCTCAGTCTATGCATGCATTGAATACTAGCTGAATCTCAAGGTTTTGTTCAGTGGTTCGGTTGACTCTGTGGTTTTGTTAATCTTGATGTTGGTTCGATCGTTTTATCGTTATGATGATCTCTCTGACCATGTTGCTTTTACATGTATGATCTCTCTGATCATGTTTTTTGGTTTGGGAAAAGCAACGCTTGCATAGAATGTGTGTCAGCGGCTTTAATAGAATGTGTGTTTGTTTAAACTGTTTTGTTTTCCCTCAAAACAGACAAATTTTGTAACGCTGAAAGAAGCTTTTTCAAAAAAGGAATTGTAAAGCTGCTAAACATGACCTGAAAGGCTGAAACCTTTGAGGCTTTTAATCCAAACAAACGAGCCTAAATGCCAAATGCACAAATAGGCCCGTTGGTCTCTTCAAAGAATCAAATTGCGTGGCGTCTCCTTGGCACTGTTCTATGGTGGCGTGCTTTCATGACCCGCCGTAGAGAATACGGAGAGCCGATCGTCGGCGTGCTTTCATGACCCGCCGCAGAGAATTCGGAGAGCCGATCGTCTTATATAGCTCGGGACAGCAGAGGACAATTCTGATCTTGCTATTTTCAGGCTCTATTCCCCTGAATAACCGACTAGTGAGAGATGCATGACTAGATGCTCTTCACCTCTTGCTCCGGTGACAGCCGTACGGAAGCGCAAAGGCCATACCTCTCCTCCCTCTCGCAAAGTGATGTTTCACTCGTCGTTTTTACAGCTGATTTTAATTGTTTCAATAGTGTTGAAAATAAACCGAAGTTACGGTTTCAATAATATTAAGAACAAACCGAAGTTACGGCTGATAAGGTGACTGATAAAGATAAAAAAACCACCATGGTACGCAGCTCGGCAGGCTGTATGCTTGACCCGTTCACCGAAAAGAATGCCGAGAAGGATCAGCAACTAGGCCTTGTTTGATAGGAAAAGTGAGATTTTTTGTCAACTGTAACACTTTCGTTTGTATTTGACAAACTTTGTCCAAATATGAACTACGTAGACTCAAAAGATTCGTCTCGACATGTACATGCTAAAAGTATAATTAGTTATTTATTTTACCAACATTTAATGGTCCATACATGCGTCCAAACATTGATGCGATGGAGAGAGAGTGAAAAAAAAATTAATAGTTTGAGTATACCTAAACAAGGCCGGGATAAGTACTTGACACATCGGCACATCGCGTACGCCAAAAACGCCCTGGTACGCAGCCCGGCAGATGGCGTCGTCCAAATAATTTGTTCGTGGAATTCCTTTGTTCGTGAACTTGGGTACATGTTTCGAATAGGACAGGGCGTGCGGGCCTGTGCGACCGCACAAGGGCCTAGGCTCCCACCTGCTTGGGGCCCAATTAGGCTTGGTCCTTGAGGCAGGCCGGGGCTCTGGGTCGTCGCTTCAATTCCATTCCAATTCGTTCAGTTGCAGCACAACACCACTTTTTGTTGCATGATCCACGGCCGAGCGTAGCTCAGCTGGTTGGGTTCCTTGTGGTGGAACCTGTCCACCTGGGTTCAAGTCTTCGACTTGACACTGGTGTTCGTATTTTTCTGAAATTATTCCAGGATTGTCAAAAGCGAGCGCAAAAAAAAAAAAAAACGGCCATCAAAACATCACGACAGTCCGCAATTGCTGTTCGGCATCAGATTAGACCCTGTCATATCAGGGCATCAGACTCCACATCCCCCTGCTAAGCCTGAAAATTAAGATCCGTCTTAAAACATATTTTCATTTTCATAAAAATATACATATGTCATATTTTATAAATATTTTTATATAGAAACAAGGAGTCAAAATTAAGCTTTAGAGACCATATCACTGTGCTAAACGATCCCTTTCACGAGTATGAAGTAGTATATACATAACCAAGTTTTAACTTGTATGAGCATAAATCTTGAGTGCAGGTCCGAGATGAGATAGAGAGACACGTACGTGCTGTTTGGTTATTCATACAGTAACGTAAACGTAAATGCTTCCAGTTCAAAATCCTTCCCGCCCGTAACGAAATTAGCCTGGTTTCATTTTCGTTTACGTTACCTCATGTACAACCAAACAGTTCGTACCGAGAGGCATTGTGAGAATTGAAAAAAGATGAGTGAAATAATCCTTTTCTCTTTAGGGCTCGTTCGGTTATGGCAGAATGACATGTGGATCGGCTAATGAAAGCTTATATAAATTAAATAATGATTTTGGCTAGGAACTCTTCCGGACGCTTGTTCCAGAGAAAGCGAACAAGCGCTAGTTTTCGAAGGCTGAATCTTCATGGAAGGGTATTTTTCTCACTTGGACTCCAAATTTGATTTTCTATATATAAGTTTCGATTATCTTGACGAGAAGAACACAATGGTGAAATACATTTGCGATTCAAGAAAGTTCATAAACTCACTTTTGGAAATCGTTGTCGGGTGGATCTTTCTAAAGCCATTTTTTATTACGATTTTCAAATTGGAATTTTATATGATTTTCAAATTGGATATTACTCTCATGTGTGCATCTTTATATTTATAATATATATATTTAGCCCGACAAAGTATATGTACACGGAGTATATGATCTTAAAAACCGGCTTTGCTGGTTTGGGAAACGGTTTCTCCAGAATTAGCTTGAATTTTACTCTTCAAGTCAATTCTGAGTGTCAACTATTAATAAGTGGCTGCAAACAAGTTCAAGCGAGTAGAGCTGATATACAAATGTAGATATAGATTAGGCATATAAATAAAGATGGGTCAGGTGACATGTAGCATCGATGTCGTCAGTTAGGTCAGCTAGGAAGCCCTATACTCCCTCCGTCCCTAAATGTCTGTCGTTTGCGCTTCCCAAGAAACAACTTTGACTAAATATATATTAAAAAATATTAATATGTATGATACATAATTAGTATCGTTGGATAGATATTTGAATCTAGTTTTTTAACAAAATTATTTGGAGATACAAATGTTGCACACATTTGCTACAAATTGAGTCAAACTTGTGGCACGCACACCAACGGCGACGGTCAATTAGGGACGGAGGGAGTAGTTCTGTTCTGTTCCTTTGTTGTCTGGTGGGTGTCCGTGTCCCTCAGGTATAGTCGCTGACAGATACTGTAGACAGCAAGGACACATGGGGAACACACGGAGCATGATGCATCGCGTGTAGGAGTAGGACTGTAGTAGGAGCATGATGCATCGCACTCTACTCTACTGTACTCCCAGTCGAGTCTCCCACAGTCCCACTCCATCGGCCGATGGTGCCGCGCTTGGCGAACACGATTTCCGCAGCGTAAACGCCAGGGTGCTTCTGAATGGGTAGACTTGCAGGAGGTGCTTCTGCACTACCGGGTGGATGATCAGGAAGATCAGGTGCTTTGGAAATTGGAGAAATCATTGTCTTTCTCGACTAGTTCCTTATATAAGTTTCTTACCTATCGAGGGGTTAAAGAGCACTTAACTGAGCTGGTATGGAAAAGTAAAATCCCTCTTAAGGTTAAAGTTTTTCTGTGGCAAGTATTTCATAATAAACTTCAAACAACGTTGGCTTTGTCAAAAAGAGGGTGGCGAGGAAGTCCGCTGTGTTGTGTTTGTGGCCAAGTTGAGACAGTAGATCATATTTTGTTTAGCTGTGTTTTTGCCCAGTACGTTCGGTGTTGCGTCAGGGAGACTTTAGGTTTTCACGGTTTCCCAGCTTCTAGGGAGGAGCTGGTATCCCAATGGATCCTGGGGAGGTTGGGGGTCCCGAAAAACATTAGCTTTGTTTTCTTTTCAGGGTTAGCCTGGGCAATTTGGAAGAATCGGAATAAAATGGCCATTGAAAGATGCTTTCCTCTTACGCCTAATTCTGTGATTCATGCTGCGATCAATTACATGCAGATGTGGGCTGGTTTGCACAAGGATGGCGTGGCGATCAAGCTGGAAGGTTTGGCCAGAAGCTTATCAAGCTGGATGTGTGAGAAGGTCGCTGGTGTTGGCGTTGAATCAGACATTGTCTTCATTTAGTCTTAAGTTTAGTCGCCTAGGTGTGTGTGTGGTTCTATCCTTCTTCTTTGGGGTGTGGTTGGTGGTTTGAATAGCTGAACTGGTATCCCCAGTATGTAAACTTTCGTTATTGGCTTTCTTAGAAGCCGAGTTAATCTCCGTTAAAAAAAAACGCCAGGGTGCGTGTTTTTGCCCGATAGGAGTACAGACCGGCAGAGAGTAGTAGAGTAGGGGCCGGCCTAGCTAGGGAGCACAGTGCACTGCTCCATTGACAATTTCAATTTGACACGGCGGCGGTAGCCACTACAGTACGTACTGGTACTCCAGTAGTGTACGGAGTACAGTAGTAGGGTCCGGACGAAAGGTAGAGTAGGGGTCCGGTTCTGATTCTGTCTGTTCTTGTTCTATCCGCCCGCGTCCCGGCGGCGTCCGTCCGTGGCCCGCGGCGCCTGAAGGACGCGACGCGACGCACCCCGTGGTCCTGGTGTTGGGCGTCGTCACAGGTCACGTACCATCGCCCATCGGCTACCGGTACTCTCCAGTAAACTCTGAATTGAATCAAAAAGAAAAAGAAAAAATAATGGAATACTACGACCATATACTCCCTCTGTCCAACAAAATATGCAATTATCGCTTATCGAGGAGTCAAACAATTTGAACTTTGACCGAAGTTATATAAAAAAGTACTAACATTCTTGATGCAAAAAAAATATACCATTAGATTAGTAATAGAATATATTTTTATAATAATTTTATTTAACAACATAAATACTAATACTTTTTATTATAATCTTGATCAAACTTGAATCAATTTGACCGACACGGATTCCATAATTGCATGTTTTCATGGACGGAGGGAGTACATCCGTGTCTACCGGTCTTTTTCGAAGAAAACATCAACATCAACGTCGATTGGTGACTGCTACTCCACGGTCCTGGCATTACCCCAGGATTGGCTGAGCGGATGAATTCAACGGCGTGGTTGATTGAGCAATAACGGGAAGACTCGCACTCGTACTACTACGTCCCGGGCTCCCCATCTCATCTCAGTCGTTGGTTTCTGTTCGGCAACCTCTTGGTTTCCTCAGTCATTCCTGGCGAGACATGAGCATCGTCACAAGCTACGTACACGAAGCATCCCATCTGCCGAGACGGAGCGGAGATTCACGGAGCCAAAGAACAAAACACGGGTCCGGCAACTGAGCACAACTCCGCGCGTCGTGCCAGCCAGATCACCCCCGCAGGTCGCGGTCCCGTAGCCCCAGTCCAGAACCATGAGCTGATTGGACGGATTCCTGCGCCGGCAAGCGGACAAGCGCAACAGCCTCCGGCGCCCCCGTTTGTTTGGGGGCGGCCGGCGGCAGCGACAGCAACGAATCGCAAATTCTACCGCTCCGAGTCTCCAGCGCGATTCTCGCATTGAAAGACGATACGTACCTGCAGGAGGAGTCCGGAGCCGGAGTCCTGCTGCGGCACTGCGCTGGCACTGCCCCAGCTTGCACTTGCCCGGCTTCACCTTCACTGCCGTCCTCGTCCTCGTTCAGTTCAGCGGGGGTCGCCGCGCATCGCACGCGGATTCCACGGAATGACAGAGAGAACCTGTCGGCGGGGCCTGGAGGGGAAAAAAAAATTCTCCTGTCCTGCAGTAAACAGCTGTAAAGTGTGTCGCCGTCACGGCATCCGAGTTTAGATCCCCTCGACAACAGCAACATCCTCGCCCCGGAAGGCCGGAACAACCGGATGACGGCTGGTAGAGCAAGTACACGTACGCCCAACCCAGTCAGAGTCTCAGCTCAGCGCGGCCATTGGCCATTGCTTGCTCCTCTCCTATGACAAGCGTTCGTTCAGGGTTCAGGTAGTACGCAAGGGATTGGTTCGGCTTCGGCAGTTCGGCACATGAGTAGCTAGGGACCCAAGGAGCTCGCGCCGGCGCTCCCGTGTTGGCTGGCGCCTGGCGCCCTCGAACCTGACCAGACGAGGCGACAGCGATTCTGCCGTGCGGGGGGAGCCTGTCCCTGTCCCTGTCCCTGTCCCTGTCCCTGTCCGGCAGAGCGCCGCGTAGCTTGAGACCGCCGTCGCCTCTGTTCCCCGCCGGTCTGCCGGCGACGGTTGGTGTTTTTCTTTCTTTTCTGCATTGCGCGCTGCACGTACGGCTGCGGTTAGGGATTCCGAAATGCCAAATTCGAATTCGCGGATTTCTTGTCTTCTCGTGCACTCCATCTTTTCTTGTCTTCCTGGAAGCTTGATTTTTCTTTTCTCCTCCTGCGGAGAATAGGCCGGGGGGCTCCTGCAAATGTGCTAGTGGTGAAGGATATATTCTCAAGACAACAAATTGAGGATGAACGGAGCAAGTTTAGGCTCTTTTCTTCTTCTATAATTCTAAATTAAAAGATACGTAAAGAAAATAAGCAGACGATGAAGGCGCGGCGAACCGGGGCGATACTTGGCCTTTCGCAGAAAGCCAGTTTGAGCGTTACGAAAACTACTCATCAAATAACTAGTCTGCCAAAGGCATCTAGTATATGCACGGGGATAGGAAATTCAAATGGCATTCCATCTGTGGAGAAAACTAGCTGTACTATACGCTGCTGCTCCATCATAGTAAAAAATCGAGACGCTGAATCACTGTCGGAACACACAGATGCCTTACTAATCTGCCACACGTGGACCGCCATTTCGTGGCTTTCTGCGCTTCCGATCCTCTCTGATGGCGCCCCCACCAATAGGAGGAGCATATATCCCCCCACTGCATTTCGATTTCGGTTAATAGCACATCTGTTTTGCATGCTCATGTAGACGACCTTTTCTTATCAAAACGAGAGGATCCAATCCGTCCCCTTTCCGTTACCACAACGATATCTTTGTCTAGTGGTTGAAAGTTGAAGCATAAAACAAATCCTCTGTCTCTCTCTTCAATTAGAGGGCCAGTGGTGGCGTTTCTTGAAACAATTTCTCCTAAAAATTGCTTTCCCCCATAAAAATATGCATAGATTCTGATATGGAGCTCTGAGTAGGCAAAATGCTTCTTTACTTGAAGCAGTTTCTCCTAAAAAGTACCTTTAGGCCTCGTTTAGTTTTAACTTTAAAAAACTTTTCATCCATCACATGGAATGTTTGGACATATACATAGAATATTAAATAAAGACTAAAAATAGCTAATTACACAGATTGAAATAATTTTTTGAGACGGTTTTTTAAACCTAATTAGTCTATAATTTAATAATGTTGTGCTACGGTAAACATATGTTAATGATAGAATAATTAGTCTTAGACCTTACTTCTAATAGGGTGTAAAATCTTTCTCTGAGAATTACTTTATGAAACGGTTTGGACTGGATTCTTGAAAATGGAACTAGAATTAGAATTACGACAAACTAGATTTTGCGTCTTTTTCTGGACGAGTAGAAAAACAAGAGTCGGTTCCAAGTTATTCTCCAGAGAATATGAAACTCTGTTGTGTGGTGTTTGGTAGCGATTCTAGTAATTTTACTGAGAATCCGAAATGTTTCTCTGCTGCCAAATGCACCCTCAATCCCCACACGGCTTCCCTACCAGAATAAACCAGAATCACTCTATCAAAGAATGAAGAGGCCAAGGCTGAGAATCGGGGATCCAAACTCTCCTACAGAGTACAGACATGGCCAAACGAAGATTTGATCTTTATTCAAACTCTGGCAGGCTCCACAACGTGTCTTGACTCCTGTATACGTACTCCATACTTCAACGACAACAACAAACCCTGAACAAGATGTGGGGTTCCAGCAGGTCAGCAGCGCTGCGTTGTTGTCTCTCTCGCTGCCTGTGAAGCGATCTCAGTCCATCGCATTCTCCGTACCAATGCTCTGTCCCTTGCTTGAGCCGGAGCGCCGGACCAATGCAATCTGCTCCCTTCCCTCCTCCAAGGTGAGATCACAGGACACTTCCGTGCATCCTACTGCTCCCGTGCAGACCAAACGGGATGGCGACGACATGGGGTGGGAGTGGCCACCACATGTGCCCGCCATGCTCGGAGCCCTGTTGCCGCCGGCCAAGGCAGCTCTCAGCGAAACCTGCGCGCGGCATAGCTGTTACCTGCTGGGTCTGAGATGTTTTTTTTTTTTTTGAGACGGCATAGCTTGTTAGTTTTGGAAAGGTCTTTCGATTGGCAAATTACTTGTTCCAATAACTCCTAAACAAGTTTTACTTCGTCGCTGCATAGGAGGAGTATGTCTTTAGAAGTTTGATCTAGTAGTATCTTTTCACAATATATATAGGCCTCGTCAAAAACTGTGCTGGCCAGGCAAGGACTTTGCACGTCTGAACTGAACCTTTTGTTAGGGGTGCGTTTAGGTGGGAGCAGTTCGCATCCGGGATCATGACCGATGCAGTGACCGCATCAGATTGCGTATCGGGGGTCCCTACACGGTTGCGGGTCTATACAGAAGCCCACCGTCCGTTCTGTCCAAAAAAACTTCTTTTCTTTAAGCCACAAAGGTTCTCTTTTCTTGCCTTTTCAGTTCTGTAACTGCGACTGGAACCTGTCATAGCACAAGCTTTCATCTTTGGCCTGTTTGGATCCCAAGGTTGAGCTATTTGGAGCTCAATTAGCCATAAAGTATCCAAACATGAGGGCTAGTTTGAGCTAGTTGCATCTAACCCATCCAAAAAAACTATCCCCACCAAGAGGTGATTATTTGGGCTAGTTCTAGTTGGGACTACTACAAAAGTGATTTTTCTCTCTACCTCCATCCTACCAAATGATTGAAAAAGTACATTTATTGTTAATCTAACTCTTTCATCCAAACACCACAAGAGCTAGAGTTAGTTCAGGGTTAGTTTAGAGTTAGAAAATAGCTCTAGCTCTAGCTGAGTTAGAGGGGGGCCTTTGTTTCATTCATCTTCGTTGTGATCTCATAGTTCAGAAACCAAGTCGCCCACCACACGTACATACATTTTGTGTTGCTTTTGATTGTGTACACTATGACTCTATGAGCTTTAGTATTTTCTTTTTCATTCATGGACTGTTCATATGTACTCGCTGAACTAGTGGTACTTGCGAACATACTCCCTCCGTCCCTAAACAAGTGTCGTTCTCGCTTCCCGAGAAAAAGTTCCCGACAATTATATATTAAAATATATTAATATTTATGTTAAGTAATTACTATCATCAGAAAGATCTTTACATCTAGTTTTTTAACAAAATTATTTGGAGATGTAAATATTACACATATTTTGTACAAATTGAGTTAAACACGTGGCACGCACACCAACAATGACACTTATTTAGGGACGGAGGGAGTACATACAACTAGTGTGCCAGTATTTCATGCCTAGTACTCCACTATTGAACAGAACAGCTACCACGAAAGATGTGTGGGCGAGACGACAGTTGAGCGGAAGCACTGGCAATCGCAAGTGGACCAGTGCATGAGCTCCATCCAATCTAATAATCTATCCAGAGAGCTTAAAAACTTTTGTATGGGTACAGTTCAATCGTACTTATTCCGCTGTTCATCAATATTTGTGGTCTTTTCAACGTACTTTGTCAGCTACTGGTCACGAATGCAGCCTCCCCGGTGGCTTTGGTACCACGGACAGGTACTGACTATTCAATCATCCCACAAATGGTTCCCCGTTCACGTGGCAGGACCACCAGGAGAAATCAGACAATTCCAGTGGCAAATGCAATCGCTGATGAAACGCAACAGCAATGCCTGATCATCAGATATTCAGATTCAGATGATGAAGCCCAACAACACTTTCGTTGATGAATTAATCAACCGAATGAAATCGACCACTTCAAGTACAACTAAAATTACCAATATTTTTTCCTCCCCTCCTCTAATTAGCGTGCGTACGTGGCCGTGGAATTGGAACGGACCACATTCACAAGCCGATCAGGTTCCTGGAGGTGGTGACGCCGCCGTCCACGACGAGGTTGTGGCCGGAGATGTATCTGGACTCGTCGCTGGCCAGGAAGAGCACCGCCTCGGCGATGTCCCTGGGTCTCAGCGTGGGGCCCTTGAGCGTGGCCAGGCCCCTGACGACCTCCTCCATCTTGCCCACCTCCTCGTCGCTGGGCACGCTGATGTCGAGGTCGAGGTCGGCGTCGGCGGCGTCGTCGTGGCCCTGGCGCCAGGCGTTGATGAGCATGGGCGTGGCGACGCCGAAGGGCGAGACGCAGTTGACGCGGACGCCGTGCGCGCCGAGCTCGCAGGCGGCGTTCTTGGTGAGCCCGACGATGGCGTGCTTGGAGGCGGTGTAGGCGTGCGGGCCCAGGCCGCCGAGCACCCCGGCGACGCTGGCGACGGAGACGATGCTCCCGGCGCGGCGCGGCGCCATGGCGCGCGCCGCGTGCTTCATCCCGAGCGCGGCGCCCAGGGCGTTGACGCGGAGCACGCGGTCGAACTCTGCCGCGTCGAAGGACAGGATGCTCTTGGCGGCGCGCGTCTGGCGGCCCAGCACGCCGGCGTTGTTGCAGTAGACGTCGAGCCGGCCGCCGTGCCGCGACAGCGCCCACTCCACGGCGCGCCGGACGTCGTCCTCCACGGACACGTCGCAGCGCACGAAGCTGACCTGCGGGCCCAGCGCCGACGCCAGCGCCTCCCCGGCGGCGTCGTCGATGTCCGCGATCACCACGCGGGCCCCGTGCTTGGCGAACAGCCTCACGATGGCCTCGCCGATCCCGCGCGCGCCGCCCGTCACAATGGCCACCTTCCCGTCCAGCCTGCACGCACGAACGACGGAGACAGGGCCGTCGCCACCGGCATTAGCCGCCACGGCAAACTCCAAGAAACCAGGTGGAATGGAGGGGAACGGGACGGGGGACAGGAAAAACGAACGCACGCGGCCACTGTACGGTAGGGGTAAGACACCATGGAAGCAGACAGAGTAGTAGTGGTAAGTACCTCTTGGGCATAGGGGTGGGCACGACTGCGGCGCCATTGCCGTCCCAGCCGTGGTGCGACGGCGACATGACGGGCTGGTGCGCGTGCGCCATCTCGGGGCGGAGGTCGAGCGCCGGCATAGCTGCAGCGGCGTAGGAGGCCAGACTCGCGTGCATGTATGTGGTGTGTCTCAAGTCTCGACCGCAGCTCACGCAGACACAGGAGACGAGCGCGTGTGCGTGTGTGCTCCGCTGCTGTGGCCTGTGCCGTGGACTGCTCGGCTCGGCGGACCGGGCAGCTACTTATAGCGCTGGGAGCGGGCGAGGGCGAGGGCGGGGGCGGCGGCTCGTGTGGACCGATGACTCTGGACAGAGCGGCACAGTTCTCCGTCCCTCTTTCTTTCGTGCGCCCGTCGCGGCAGCACCGGGCACGTTCGCGGAAGTTTGGAACGCGAGAGGCGAGACCGAGCGGCATCTGTTCCCGTCCGGCCGTCCCGTGTGAGCCGTGAGCCAGTGCCAGCCAAGCATCTCCGTGGAGCTCCAGATGGGGATATGCAGACCAGACAGGCCTCCCTGGAGAGTTTGGTTGGGCGGGACTGGTTGGCCGTGCCAGTGCCTTGTGGTTCGGCACCGGCGCCGCGGAACGGCGAGAGGGGGCTCGGCTCGTGCGGGACTGGTGGATCTGCGTGCGCCGCGCTGCGTACGCGGGGGTTGAAACTTGAAGTCTCTGCTTACCTCACGCGTGAGCGTGGCCAGCTCGGATTGAATCCGATGTGTGGATCTTTTATTCTTTTATCCCAAAAAAAAAAAATCGGATGTGTGGACGTGGAGTCTTGAGGCAGCAGGCGAGTTGTTGATCAGCAAACATCTTTGTCTAGCGTCGTTGCAATCCTAAAAGTAAATGCTGCAATAGACGGCGGGTTGATCGGTCAAGACCACTTGCTTTTTTTGTTTATTTGAACCGGGCAAACGGCGCGGCCCGGGTCAACTCCTGATAAATGGAGATCGGGATCGGGGGACGGGGGGTGCCTGTTCGTCATCATACGAGGTCTCGACTTTCTGCTACCTCTCGGCAGTCGGCACTCGACATTACTGCAGCTGGGTAGGGGTAGGTAGGTACCGACAGTTGAACGATCGATCGGTTCCCGGTTGTGTGAGAACTGGGAACTCTTCTTCAATTCCTCTGCCGATGCCGTACGTGGGGTCTCAACTCAAGAGTCCAGAGTCCAGAGTCCAGCCGAGCCAAGCTGTGTTTGGTCTTTGACGACCTTTCTTACTATAGCATAGTAGTTTATCAACACTAGAATCGGGAATGGTTCTCGACGAAAGTCAAATTCGCAAGTGGGTACGTGACTTTGCTACGCAAAAGGCGCCTGTGGGGAGTTCTAGCTTCCCAAGCCACGCGATGAATGATAGATGGACTTGGACGTACCAGTACCACGCTCTCGACTCTTGATTTTTTTTCTTCTCTCTCTCAATATAGATAGAGCATGGTCGCTCACGAGTCATGTCTTGGGGGGATTACGCGATCAGTTTGGTTACCACGCTTTGTTAACGACAAGAGAATGTCTTCAGATTTGCTAAAATATGTACATACATTCCGATTCAAAACACCAGCCCAGCAACGCAACCGCACAAGAGAGACATATATATAATTGCGGCATATTATTATATGTCCAAGTGGTACTGTACATTGACAGTAGTGGACACTAGTAGTAGTAGTGCTTAATTCAAAGCCCAAACAAAACCTAACTCTCCCAAACCATTAATCCATCGTACTCAAACACACAGGGTTGGACTCGTCGTCGAACCAATGCAACAAAGCAAAGCCCATAGCAAACGATCCGAGCTCATAAAAAAAACAAAGTCAAAAGCAGCGCCGACGAGGGAGGGAGGTAGCTCAGCTCTCGTCGCAGCAACCACGAAGCCTCCCCTCCCCTCCTGGAACTCGAACCGGATGGTGATGAAAAGAAAAACGATCTGATTTGTTCTTGCCTTTCGGGTCCACCTTGCAGACGACTTAAACAATTGACCAAATCTTGGCCTCACCTAAACCCCTTTGAACAAGCTGATCGATACCCAATTATAGCAGCGGTATCCTGCTTGGTCGTCCTGCCGTAGCCGAAAGCAAAAGATTTCTCTGTCACCTACACATTACATACAGCTGTGCTTTGTACGCGTGCATTTCCTATGGAAATCGCGACACAAAGGGCACAAAACTCTACTGTTACTGTAGTACTCATCAGCAGTGGAAAAACTCGTGACGTCATGCTGATGCCATCGAGCTAACTCGGTGCATGTTGGGACCAGAAGATCAAGGAAGCTAATTTTATACTCTTTGCCCGATTGGTGGATTCAAACTGGCTAGCTCGTGAAAGCAGTCAAGCAGCTGTTTGTTTTTTACAATTTACTACAAAGGCTGCTGCAATATTTCAGGTGCCCATCCATGTTGGGACCAGAAGATTAAGCAAGCTAATTTTATACTCTTTGCCCGATTGGTGGATTCAAACTGACTACCTCGTGAAAGCAGTCAAGCAGCAGTTTTTTAAAAAACAATTTAGCTACAAAGGCTGCTGTATTTCAGGTGCCCAATTTTTTTTAAAAAAAAAATAACCAAGAGTCTTACACGTACAAACAACTAGTAGTACAACTAAAAGGATAACTCTTATGAAATAATTTATACTTTTTTTACAACCAAACAATGATATAATTACATGTTGTCTGAACAACAACAAAAAATAGACGTGTCTAATATATAGGAGATGTGTTTACTTATTTACATGGTCCTAGCTTTCAAGGGAGAAGCTATGTTATTCCTAGGGGGTGCACATACACCCCCCAAAAAAATACAAAACAATGAATTTACCAAAATTTTCATAATAATGCACAGTCAACGATATATGTATATGCACTCATAAATCATGTGTACCGTACCCCTCTACTAGTTTCCTCGAACCCTCACAGATGCATGCAATTTAGTGATGTAGAGTTGGAATATCATCATATCATCATTGTAACTTTTTACGCTCCAACTTTTATATTTTTAAAGCCAACTTTTATAATATATAATTCTCTAGATGATCCAAATGGGTTCTTGAACGAGAGAAACACAAAATCTTCTGTGGGAGAAGAATGACGTAGAGCTCCATCTGTTTCTAATTCTCTATAGAAGCTGATTTTTTTAGAGAAGTAGTGATTCTGTGGCCGAAAGTGATTTTCTTTGATTCTCTAACATAAACTCTTAAAATAAGCATGGATAATCACTTCACAAAATCAGGGGAAACTACTTTTTTCATCTCTCAAACTTTTAGTTCATTTCAGAGAATCATTTCACGGAATTAGCAGAGAATCACTTTTCTCTAAAAAAAAATTTGTTTGACAGAGCTCCTGATGAAATCAGGAGAGAATCTGCTTTGAGAGCTCTACCAAACGGGGTCGGTTTGGGATTCAATTTACCTTGGCTCAGAAGTGACACTTGTGCATATAAGAGCCATCTAGAAGGCTAGAATGCCACTTCTTTATGCATAAAAAAATAGTGATATGATTAGATCGATGAGCGATTGGTGTGCATAAGGGCTTCTTTATGCAGCTCGTATCACTCGTGTGCAATAAACAAGTACCTCTCAGCTTACGTACGCTACGTCCACATTCTTCGGTTATCTTTAATACTGAAATACAGTATAGTTAATTTTCAGACGCGTGCTGGAGTGCATGGCGCAAACAAAATTTTCAGACAGCAAACAGCATATTCTTTTGAGTATTTTCTCACCCCAAATAAAAATCTCTTGACACTGCTAGAGAAGAGGCCTTTGGACGATCTATCAACTGAGCTTTAGTCTCGGCAAAATTTTGCGTCCGGGGCTAAAGACCTTTAGTCCCGGTTGATAACACCAACCGAGACTAAAGGTGAATCTTTAGCCCCGGTTGGTATTACCAACCCAGACTAAAGGTCCTGAACCTTTAGTCCCGGTTGGTAATACCAACCGGGTAGCCCCGGTTGGTATGTTACCAACCGGGACTAAAGGTCCTTTTCACCAACCGGGGCTGAAGGTCCTTCCCGAGTGGATTCAAAAGGAAAACGTCCAGAACTATATCACGTGGGTTGTGTAGCTGAGTTGGTAAGTGTGCCTGAGGCTAGATGTGCTGAGTTTGAATCTCACACAACACACATTTATTTTTTTCTCCCTGGACCTTTAGCGCCGGTTGAAAGCACTCGGGACTAAAGGCCTTTTTAGTCCCGGTTGGAATACCCGGGCTAAAGGCCTATTTCACCCAGGGCTAAAAGCCCTTTTAGTGTGAGTCTTGAGAAATGGAGGCTCGGTACAGTATATGGAGGTTAGTTGCATGCAAATGCCTGGCGTGTTAGGCGGGTCTGTTATTCTCCTGACCGCGTTTTGCTTAAACTAATCCCCTTACAGTCAGCTCCGATCAGGAGCTAGGCTAGGCTAGGCCAGAGACTAGCCATGTTCTGAATGCAACAAGGCCACGCGATTCTGCGTTGTTTGCGATGCATGCAGCAGCAGCCAGCTAGGTCTAGGTGGCCATCCAAGAGTCAAGGGCTTTCGGCCAGTGAATCTTGGCCGCCTCAAAGCTCAACAGTCTCAACAGACAGATCCGGATGTTTAAACTGGCCGATGACGGAGCTGATTGACCGTGATCGTCGATCTCCTGGCTGGTCAAATCGTAACTCTGGGGCGTGGGAATAATGATAAATTGCAAATAGCTAGCTAGATGAGACTTAGAAATAATAAACAAAAGATATTATAGTGGAGTGTTATGTGAGTTGAGAGAGAGTTGTTTATATATGGAAGATCGTGCTAGACTAGCTATTTGAGAGTCGTCAGCTATTTGATCTGTCTCCATTATAGCCAATAAAATTCTTCCTAGACTACCTATTTGAGAACCATTGGGAACGCCCTAAGTACGAGAATATCTACAATCACTCTGTCCTAGCATAATCAATAATCACAATGTCTTGGTTTGGCAGGACTTATTGTGGCTGCGACTGTGGATGATGCTTTTTTTTGCTGCCTTTTGTTTTTGTTGTGAGAGAAAATAATATTGTTGGTAACACACTTGCCCGATCTCCGCACACGTGCAGGGGGTGGCGAAGGTGGCCAGTCGTCAGAAACAAGCGAAGGTGCAGCGGGAACAGAAACAGCTCGAAGGTATAAAGGAAGCGAGAACAGTGTTACTGTGACTCTATTCCCAAAAAACGTACCCATTACACTGTTCACCCCCCGGTATTTACAGGGGATACCAAGGGGTGCTGACCAAATTACAAAAGGGTACAGAAAAGATTCCTCCCTGTTGTACAACGGAAGGGCAGAACCGTACAAACACGAGAGGCGCAGGAAACCCTAGCCTGCTTTCCACGCACCCGCCGCCGCTCGTCCTGCGCTCACCCTCGCGGGAAGGCGAGGGCCGACTCTTGATCTTGCGAAGGCACCCGTCCAGCCGCGAGGTCCTAGTCCCTTTGCCACCGGTCGGGCCTGAGCCTTTCGGCGAAGGTACGCGGGATGCGCGAGGGTTGCTTCCAGCGCTCTCCGTGACCTTTGCCTGTGGGAACTTGCCAAACATAGCGAAGGTTTTGTCAGTACTCGGGGGCTTGGTTAGTGATTTGAGGGACTTAACAAACAAAAGAGGCGAGTTTTGGCGAGGGTGCGCGGGACGCGCGAAGACCGTTTTGTTGATCTGGCCTGCGTGGCGCCACTGCCGATGGTCCCTTCCCCCAACAGTAGCCCCTCGTTGCCTTGGTCCAGAAGAACAGTGTTTGGGCCCAAGCAACGCTCTTTGATGTGATAGGACCCTTGGCAGCGACGCCCGCGGCTGACTTGGGCCGGGCCGTTATACTGTTGTTTTGTACTGTTTGAGTCCGTTTCGTTTTTTGCGCCGAGGATTTCGGTTGTCGTGCCGCTTTCGTAGGGTGGGGTGACTCGTCTCCCGGCCTATAAATAGAAGGGGTTGGTGGGGGGCTTGAAGTTGTGCCCTCCTAAGCTCTAGCCGTCCTGCTGCTGCGCAAAACTTTTTGCGAAGGTTGCTTTAGTCTAGTTGCGAGGGCTCTACTTAGTTTGTTTTGTGAGGTTCGCTTTTAGAGAGATGGCGAGGTCTAAGCAAACCGCTCGTGTTGTTTCTCCTTCTGCTGCAGATGAAGGAGTAACCTTCGAGTTCGGGCTCAGTCGGGTTTGTGCCTCGGAGCTTGCGGCTTATATTAAGCGAGGCTGGATCGAGGAAGGGAAAGCGAGGACTAGCGCTGGAGAGACTGTGCCAAAGCCTGATGCAGACGAGGTTGTTGTTTTTGAGGAATTCTTCGAAGCTGGGCTGCGCTTTCCCGTTGATTCTTTTGTGACAGCTGTTCTGCAGAGGTTCAATCTGAAGTTCCATCAGCTTACACCTTCGTGCTTTACGAAGATGTCAGTGTATGTTTGGGCGTGCCGCTCACAGGGTATTGTTCCACAAGTTGAGGGTTTCGTTCGGACCCACCGTGTGCATATGCAGCCTCGCAAGATAACAGATCGCGAGGGTAACACCAATCTGGGTCAGTTTGCTGTGTATACCTTTTGCCACCGCGCCGGATCAGAGTTGCCAGTGCAGGCGCAGAAAAATAGGTGGACCAGCGGATGACAAGAGTTCTGGTTTTACTATAAGCTTGATGGAGTGTCCGAGCTTTGTGGTGAGCTTCCGCCTCTTGGCGATGTGAGTGCTGAAGCTCAGATGAGCCCCGAGGCGCACGCCGCGGTTGACTGCCTGAGGGTGGTTGCGCGTTCTCAGTGCGCTCGCGATTTAGTCGAGGAGTATTGCTGCGCCAATGCGTGGCCCCTCAGCCGAAGACAGATCTGGTTTCCGGTTGAGGAAGACCCGAAGTACGAGGGTAGGGGATTGAAGAAACCGAAGCTTGATTTGAGCAAGATTTGGGAGAGGGTCCTGAAGAAATTTCCTAGGCGTCAAGATGGTATTGAGGCCGTTTATAAGCGCGTTCAGCAGAGAGCTGAAAATCTCGTTGGGAAACTGTCCACCCTTGAGACTAAGGCTATCCACAGCTCGGTGGGAAGCGGGGGTTGTGTTAACAGGGTTTTTGACATGCTCGGGGTCCAGTATGCTGACTGGCCTGCTCCGTCGAGCGAGGATGCACCAAAGAAAAGGAAGCGTGCTTCGGCGGAGGAGAAAGGGATTGTTTCGCGGCCGAAGAGGGGTCGAGGTCGTGGTCGTGGCGACGCCGGCGGCCGTGTGAAGGCACTTGCTACGAAGGTCACAGTAGGTTCGGGTGCTATTGGCACTTCCTCTTCCTCGGCTATCGTTTCGAGCGGTCGAGGCATTGGTAAGACTGGAGGACGGGTGCCCCGCGTGGGCGGTATTAGTGCTTTAATCCAGATCTCGAACGACGAAGGTGTCTCTAATGATGATGAAAAGGAAGAGGAGAAAGAAGAGGAAAAGGAGGGGAGCACTGAAGAGGACTCGTCCGACGAGGATAGTGATACCTCTGATGGCGAAGGTAACTCCGACGAAGATGTGTCCATTGAGGACGATAGAGGAAAAGGGATAATCTCATCTAGTGCTGATGCTGCTGCTGCTCGAAGCATTGATGATATTTTACGGGACTTCGAGCCCGAGAGTTCGGAGCGGAGGGCGGTGCCCGAGTACGGGGGATCTCATATTTGGGTTGACGGTGTCGAGGTGGTCGGTGGACTTGAATCTGATAAAATTCCGGGCAAAAGGCCTTATGGCGAAGCTAGCCGGGATGCTCTGCCGTATTATGCTAGCAAGCTTGGTGTTACTGATCCGGCCACAGAGCTTTTCACTAGTCCGGACCTTCGAGAGTGTCATTTGCAATGCGCTCCAGAGGAAAGGCGTTTTTTGGGTCAAGTATTCGGTAGGGTTTGTGTGCCGGAGGCAGAGCTTCGATTGACAAACCAGCCGTTGGGTGAGCTTCAGGACAACATAGATGTGAAGCTGGCTGAGTTGATGCTCCTTAGCCGTTCTGCGCGTCGAAGGGCAGGTTACAACCATGATTATATGAGCACGCAGTTGGCGAAGGTGGAGAAAGAAAATAAAGATCTCCGGCGAAGCTTGGAAAATAAGGAAATTGAGCTAAAAAGTGCTTTGGAAAAAGTTAAAAAGTCTCGAGAGGAGGCGCAGGAGGCCGCGAACAGCAACGCGGAGCCTTTGGCTGCATGCCGCCAGAAAGACAAGGAGTTGTTGACAGCGAACACTCGCATAAATGAGCTGTCGACGGAGGTGGCTTCGCAGATGAAGGCTTGGCAGGGGTGTATGGCGAAAATTAAAAGCAAGCTTGATAAGTGTTTGATCGAGGCCGGAGGTTCTGCTGGGGAACCGCTGCCTGCATCTAATGCGGAGGCCTTCGAAGGTTGGCTGAGTAACGAGCTTGACGTCTTTAGCTCGTTGGTTGGTAACGCGGCCGATTTTGGTGGCTATGCTGGAGCTTTGGCGATGGCCAGTACGCTTCGTCAAGCGTATTGCGAGCACCTTCGCAAGGTTAAAAGGCCAAACCATGCCTTTCCGACAGTTGACGAGGTGCGCCGGATGAAAGTTGATGACGCTGAGGTCCGGAATTGTGCGATGCGATTGCTTCGCAAGTTCTGGATCGCTGGTGGCGGCCGAGCTCTTGCTTTTGAAGAAGCTGTCGAGGCTACTAGTCTGGTTTGTGTTTTTCGGTAAAAAATTTTGGTTGGGTTTGTTTGTGTAATGAGGGGTTTGGTATTGAATTTGGAGGGCTCGTCCTTTATTTTCTTTTTGCAGGCTCGGAAAGACGCGATGCCCTCGCCGCCTGCGACTGATGCTGCTGCTGGTTGCTCTAGTTCTGCTCCGGTGCCCGACTCTGCGGAGGTTCCACCCATCGAAGTTGTGCCTTCGACAGGGGATGCTTCGATGGGAGAAGAAACTAACGTTGAAAAGGCTGCGACGGTCGAGGCGCCTGCTGAGAGTTTGGATGCTGCGGCCGGTGATGGTTTGAATGTTGCGGCCAGCGAAGTTAGGGCGGATGAGCAAGGGGGAGCCGAACAGGTGTGAGAACCTAGGATGATTCGGACGAGGGGGTTGTTTTGTAATATGTGAGTTATTAGAAAGACTTTATGATACTGAGACACTTTTTGTATCTGTAGAAATGCAGGTTCTTGACGAAACCGTGCTAGAGGTTTTTGATGTGACGCCATTGATGTTAAATTATCAGGATGTCTTTATGACTGGCGAATCTTGGGCTCGGGCTAAATTAAAACATCCTTCGCTGAGCTTTGAGCGTTTTTGGTGGTCGAAATTGCGAAGGTACGACTTGAAGAACAGCAAGTCGAGTCATTTTTGGCGCGAGGCGGATTATACCGATCGACAAGCTACACGTTTTTTGTTTGGTTCTTCTTCGTCCGCGCCATTTGCTGTTGATGATGATATCGACGATAGAACGGCTTTGGATTTTTTGTTTGGACGAAGTAATCTAGAGGTTGGTTCTGATGGTTCACTTGTAATTCCGAAGGAGGAGCCTTCGGAGGTTGGTGATACGGACCGGAGATATATGTATAGGGCGAGGGTTTTGCCCGGGGAATTGTCGATTGTTCCTGTGTCTCCTTTGCTGTGGGGACCCATAGTGCCGGTTGAGGTGCGGCTTGTTGAGGGTAGCGAGGATTTTGATGATTTGATAATGATTGAGGATGGTGATGAGTCCTTGTAATTTTATTCTTTCTATTGATTGTATATCACACTATCGTTTGAAGCGAAACAACTCATGATGTTGCTCTATTCATTTTTTGTAATTTGGTTGAAATAAAACTTGACTCTCGAGGCTCGCCTTCTGAAAACAGCGACGCCCCCCTTTTCTTTTTTAGCGAGGCTCGCGTGACGCTTTCATAAGCTGATTTGGAAAAGCAGCGACGCCCCCTTTTCTTTTTTAGCGAGGCTCGCGTAACGCTTTCATAGGCTGATTTGGAAAAACAGCGACGCCCCCTTTTCTTTTTTAGCGAGGCTCGTGTAACGCTTTCATAAGCTGATTTGGAAAAACAGCGACGCCCCCTTTTCTTTTTTAGCGAGGCTCGCTCATAAGCTGATTTGGAAAAACAGCGACGCCCCCTTTTCTTTTTTAGCGAGGCTCGCGTAACGCTTTCATAAGCTGATTTGGAAAAACAGCGACGCCCCCTTTTCTTTTTTAGCGAGGCTCGCGTAACCATAAGCTGATTTGGAAAAATAGCGGCGCCCCCTTTTCTTTTTTAGCGAGGCTCGCGTAATGCTTTCATAAGCTGATTTGGAAAAGCAGCGACGCCCTCTTTTCTCTTTTAGCGAGGCTCGCGTAACGCTTTCATAAGCTGATTTGGAAAAAACAGCGACGCTCCCTTTTTCTCTTTTAGCGAGGCTCGCGTAACGCTTTCATAGGCTGATTTGGAAAAACAGCGAGGCCCCCTTTTCTTTTTTAGCGAGGCTCGTGTGACGCTTTTGGTTTTGCGGAGGTTTTCGACTTTTGGACTTCGCGCTTCCCCTTGTCTAGGGAGGAGGTGAAGTTTGCATTGCGAGCCCCTGGCGTTTTTGCGAGGGTGCTCGACTTTTTTGGACTTCGCACCTCCCTTTATCTTGGGTGGAGTTGAAGTTTGCATTGCGAGCCCCTGGCGTTTTTGCCAGGGTGCTCGACTTTTTTGGACATCGCGCCTCCCCTTATCTTAGGTGGAGGTGAAGTTTGCAATGCAAGCCCCTGACGTTTTTGCCAGGGTGCTCGACTTTTTTGGACTTCGCGCCTCCCCTTATCTTAGGTGGAGGTGAAGTTTGCATTGCGAGCCTCTGGCGTTTTTGCCAAGGTGCTCGACTTTTTTGGACTTCGCGCCTCCCCTTATCTTAGGTGGAGGAGAAGTTTGCATTGCGAGCCCCTGGCGTTTTTGCCAGGGTGCTCGACTTTTTGGACTTCGCGCCTCACCTTATCTTAGGTGGAGGTGAAGTTTGCTTTGAGAAAAGTTTGTTTTTTCGAAGCAATCTTGGGGGATTCTCATCGATTATAGCGCTCTTGAAGAAGAGCTGTTTTTCTCGATGTTTGTTTGTGAAAGTGATGATTTGGAGTTTTACTTTTTCCGGGGAGTTTTAGCCTGTATTGAGAGTTTGGATGCTGCCTCGTTAAAAAACCTTACGCCCCCTCATAAGGAAAAAGAGTGCAGCTCCTTTGTTTTTGTTACATGCATAGAAATGGAAGAAAACATAAATGAAAATAACAAATTACATATTGCGAGGGCTCGCTAAGGCTCCGCTACGGGTAGTATTTGCGAAGGTCGTCGACATTCCAGGTGTGAGGCAAGATGTTTCCCTCGCTGTCGGAGAGGTGAAAAGAGCCGGGACGGTTGCATTCTGCTATTAGGTATGGACCCGTCCACTTTGGCTGAAACTTTCCCGCCACGCTGGCGTTTTGCTTTCGAATGAGAACGAGGTCACCTTTATTTAGCTCTTTGATTCTTACCTTTTTGTCTCTCCATTTTTTTGTTTCTTCCTGATACTTGCGAAGGTTGTGCACTGCGTTGCATCTTGTTTCTTCGAGCAAGTCTTTGTCAAGTAATTGGTTTTGTTCGTCAGTTTCGAAGGTGGTTCTGAGTGATACATGCTTCAACTCTTCTGGTAGCACAGCTTCTTCTCCAAACAGTAGCCTGAAGGGTGTAAATTTGGTGGCTCTGCGTTCCAAGGTGTTATGGGACCAGGTGACGGAGGTTATCTCTTCCGCCCACTTTCCTTTGGGCCTGCCTTGCAATTTCTTTGATACGGCTTGAAAGATTGTTGCATTGGCTCTTTCGACTAAACCGTTGGATTGAGGGTGCCAGACTGAGGCAAAGCATAGGATTGTTCCGATTTGTGCGCAAAATTCTTTGAAAACCTCGTTGTCGAATTGAGTGCCATTGTCAACAGTTAGGTATTTCGGGACTCTGAACCGACAAATTATTTGCTGCCAAAAAAACTTCTTCACGGCCAAGGAGGTGATGGAAACCAGTGGTCTAGTTTCAATCCATTTCGTGAAGTATTCCACAGCTACGACTGCGTAGCGAAGGTTTCCTGGAGCTGTTGGGAGCGGACCGACGAGGTCCATTGCCCATCTTTGCAACGGCCATGTTGGGCATATCAGATTTGTTGGAGCCCCTGGGGCATTTTGTGTTTTTGCCGTTAGTTGGCAACCCTCGCAACGTTTGACGATGTTTTATGCGTCTCTTAACGCTGTCGGCCAGTAGAAACCTTGTTGGAAAGCTTTTCCAACTAACGCCCTCGGGCCGTTGTGTGAACCGCAGATACCTTCGTGAACGAGTTTAAGAATGTCATTCCCTTCAGTCTGTGAGACAAATTTGAGCCAAGGCGAGGTTACCGAAGCTTTGAGCAGAATGTTGTCCACAATTTTGTACCCTCGAACCCTTTGTTTAAGTCTGTTTTCTTCTTCTTTGTTGTCGGGTTCATGCAGCCGCTTGATATAAGCCATGATTGGTGCTCTCCAATCTTCGCTCTGGATTGCATTGATCAGCTTTGCTGTTTTCTCAGACACTTCAAAGGCTGATTGTGTCGCGGCTTCATAGAATACATCTGGGGGTAACTGAAGTTGTTGTGCTGCCGCTTTGGCCAGATTGTCTGCCTCGCTATTGTCTGACCTCGGTATTACTTTCACTGTTATACCGAGGAAGAAAGATTCTAACCTTCGGACATATTGTAGGTATTTTTGTAGCTCTGGATCTTTCGCTTTATAATTTTTCTCGATGTGCCCCGCGATGACTTGAGAGTCTGTACTGATGACTGCCCTTCGGACTGACAAGGATCGAAGCCTTGAGAGTGCTAGTACCACTGCCTTGTACTCTGCGGAGTTGTTTGTGCATTTGAAGTTGAGCCTTCTTGCATATCTTAGCTTAGACCCGGATGGTGAAACTAGAATGGCCGAGGCCCCTGCTCCAGTTGCTCCCCAGGCTCCGTCGACATATACTGTCCAGAATGGGTCTTGTTGAGTTCCATCTCTGCGGGGGTCAGGGGTCCACTTAGCTATAAAATCTGCTAATGCCTGTGATTTGATTGATGTCCTCCCGACGAAGGTTATAGCATAACTGTTGAGCTCGACTGCCCATTTCGCTATTCTGCCAACTGCCTCGCTATTCTTGAAAATATTCTCGAGGGGGTATGCCGAGGGCACATGGATCTCATGTGCCTGAAAGTACTGCTTTAGCTTTCTTGATGCCATGACCACGACGTATGCTATCTTCTCGAGCTCTGAGTAGTTTTGTTTGTGACCTTCGAGGGTTTCTGATACATAGTAGATTGGGGCTTGCCTCGTTCTGTTGTTCTCGTGTAACTCTTTGATTAGGACTGCGCTTGTTGCGTGAGGAGAAGCTGCGACGTACAACAGTAATAGGTTCCCTTTGCTTGGGCTAGTTAAAACAGTCAAGTTGGTGAGATACTTTTTCAAATCCTCGAAAGCTTTCTGCTGCCGAGGTCCCCAATTGAATGGTGCAGTGCTTCTCAATGTTTCAAAGAAAGGTAACCCTCGCTCAGCGGACCTGGAGATGAATCTGCTGAGTGCTGCTAATCGTCCTGACAAGCGCTGAGTTGCTTTCCTGGTCGTTGCTGGTTCCATATTGATGATGGCATCAATTTTTTCGGGGTTGGCTTCAATTCCCCTTACTAAGACAATGCAACCTAGCAGTTTCCCTTCGCTTACCCCGAAAACACATTTTTCGGGGTTTAGTTTGAGTCCGGCGGACCGAAGGTTTTTGAACACTCTTTCCAAGTCTGTTATGTGATTTTCTTTTAACTCGCTCTGTACGATCAAATCATCAACGTATGCAGAGATGGCGTGCTCATCTTTGAAGACTTCAGTTGTCATGCGAGCGAAGGTCGATCCTGCGTTTCTGAGGCCCTCTGCCATTCTTCGAAAACAAAAGGTTCCCGAAGGTGTGATGAAGCTTGTTTTTTCTTCATCTTCCTCATTCATCCAAATCTGGTGGTATCCTGAGAAACAGTCGAGGAGAGATAGCATTTGGCAGCCAGCTGCTATGTCAACCAAGGTGCTTATGTTAGGCAGAGGGAAATCATCCTTCGGACAGGCTTTGTTCAGGCTTGTGAAATCAACACACATCCTCCATTTCTTGTTCTTTTTCTGAACTTGCACGACGTTTGAGAGCCATGTTGGATATTTGACTGGACGGATGACGCCTGCGTCCAGAAGTCTTTTTACCTCTGCCTTCGCTGCCTCTTTTCTCTCTTCTGATATTTTGCGAAGCTTTTGCTTAACTGGGCGATAGCCTGGTTTGATGTTTAGGTTGTGCTCGATCAATGTTCTATTTACGCCCTTGAGGTCCTCCGCAGACCAAGCGAATGTATCGGAGCTTTCCTTGAGGAAATGAATAAGATTGTCTTCTGAGTGGGGGTCTAGGTTGGCTGAGATGAGCACTTTCCTTTCTGAATTGTCCTCGAAGAGTTGGACTTGTTTAGTCTCTTCTTTGGGTGATGCTTTTAATCTAACGATGCATTCTTCACCCTCGTCGCTAAGGTTTGCGGCTTGAGGCTTTGACAAATTGTGGACATTGCGTTGCCCCGGTGCTACTGTTCCTTCGGCTGCTCTTGCAATGTCTTGATCTCCGTACACTGCGACGACCCCCTTCGGAGCAGGAAGCTTCATGCAAAGGTATGCAAGGTGTATTGCAGCGTTGAATGCGTTGGTAACCCCTCGGTCGAAAATTGCATTGTAAGGATAGAACATGTCGACCACATCGAAGGTTATGTGCTCAGTTCTGCAGTTCAGCTGATCTCCGAAGGTGACGGGAAGAGATATTTTTCCGATAGCTCTTACTTGTTGCCCGCCGAAACCGTATAGTGGGTTATCGGAGGGTTGTAAGAGGTTTCTGTCAAGCTTCATGTTGTCGAAGGTTGTGGCGAACAGGATGTCAGCGGAGCTTCCTGTATCGACGAGAATTTTGGTGACTATCCACCCTGCTAAATTGGTTTCGATCACCATTGCATCAGAGTGAGGGTAATCCTTTAACTTCATGTCACTGGAATCGAAAGTTATCGGGATGTGAGACCATCGGCCGAACTTGTGCGGTCCTTCGACGGCTACATGGTGCACTCTTCGAGCATGTTCTTTCTTTTGCCTCTTATTGCCGTGATCTTTGTTGGAGCCTCCGGTGATAGCTAGTATCACACCAAAGGTTGATGTTGGGTTGTTGATGGTTGTCTAGGTTTGGGCTTCGGATTTGACTGGTTGGGGTGCTAGTAGAGCCGGTATTGGTGGTGGTGGTGGTAGGGTGTTGCTTGCTTGTTGGTTGGTTTGGGTTTGAGGGGTTGTTGGGAATGTGACAGTGTATGGCACATTTTGGCTTTGAGGAAATGAGGTTGGTTGATATGAGGTGTGGTTGTAGTGTGGGTGTTGAGAGTAGCAAGGTTGGTGCGAGGGTAAGCCGTAGTTTACGGGGGTGTACTGGTAGGGAGGTTGGGTTGGGTTGAAATTTGGCTTTCTGGTGTGATTGACGGTTCTGTTTTCCGTTGAAGAGGCTCTTTTGGACTCCTGGTACTCTTTCCCTCTGGCGAAGCACTCGCATTGCTTTGTTGCATGCCCCTTTCCTAGGCCACAGAAATGACAGTACATTTTGGCCGGGTCCCTCTGTTGGTTTCTTTGGTCAGGCGGGGGTGGAAAACCATGTGGGTTTTGGTTGCCCGAAGGCTGAGTGCTTCTTCTCTGGTCTTCGATAGGATTTGCCTTATTGATCGCTCCGACATTGCTCTGATCTTGGCGAGGGTTGTTTTCTCTCGCTTGGGGCCTCGGCTGTGGTTTCTGCTGCGACCTTCAGGCATCGAACTTTGCTCGGAAATCCATGTCCGCTCTGCAGTACCTTTCCATTGTGTCGTGAAGCTCTTCGATTGTGTTTGCTGGTTTTCTGGCAAACTTTGAGGAACATGGGCCTGGGCGTAAGCCGCTGACTGCAGCGAGGATCACGACCTCGTCGGATATTTCCGGAGTTCTTGCTCTAATCTGGATGAACCTTAGCCAGTAGTCCTGTAACGGTTCGCACTCTTCTTGCTTGTAGTTGAACAGCTCGATGGGGTTTGATGGGGCTGCCGTGATGCCCTTGAAGTTTGTGCAGAGTCTGTCTCTGAGGTTGGCCCAGGAATCCACTGTTCCGGGGCGAAGGTTGCTGTACGAAGTCTGCGCTATGTCACGAAGGATGATTACAAAAGACTTCGCCATTGTTGACTCATCCCCTCCTGCTGCGGCGACTGCCGCTTCGTAGCTCATTATGAACTGGCGAGGGTCAGTGAGTCTATCATAACGCGGGAGGTTTTGCGGATTGTGGCAAGGCGGCCAGGGTTGAGTTTGTAGTATTTGGGAGAGTGGTGACTTTGGGTCATCGGGCATTTGGTGTTGTTGGGCTCTGCGCTGGTTGCGAAAGTTTGGCTCTATCTCATCTGGGTAGAGTTGGCGAAAGTTTGGTTGTCTCATAGGGTATGGTTCTGGATGATTTGGTGGTGGTGGGGGTGGTGGATGGCGGCGGAGGTTGCCATGATCCTGCTCCTCATTTCCCCCTGTAGTGGTGGCATTTCCCCATCGTTCCATCCCTCAGCTTCGGCTTCAGCTGCTGCGAGGGACTCCTCCATCCGGCGAAGCTGTTCCCTAGCCTCGTTTGCCTTTTGCCTGATGGCGCGCAACCGGTTGTGCCTCTCAAGCTGGTCCAGGCGCCTTTTCTTCTCTTGCAACTCAGCTTGAAGCCTTTCCAGGGCCTCGAGGCCCAATTCCTCCTCGTCTCCTCCTTCTCCTCCTCCGGGAGAGTGGGGGTGCAGCTGCGCTGGCGTCCGGGTTTGAGGGCCCGTGACTTCTGAGTCTGGAGTCACATCTTCTGCTCTCGAGGGTTCCACGATTTCCTCGGCAGGTGGAACCACCGCTGCAGCTTCTCTAGCCACGCGAAGGTCTCTGGTAGTGGTCGCTCTTCTGTTCCCCGCCATTTCGAACTTCGATTCCCCACGGACGGCGCCAAACTGTTGGTAACACACTTGCCCGACCTCCGCACACGTGCAGGGGGGTGGCGAAAGTGGCCAGTCGTCAGAAACAAGCGAAGGTGCAGCAGGAACAGAAACAGCGCGAAGGTATAAAGGAAGCGAGAACAGTGTTACGGTGGCTCTATTCCCAAAAAACGTACTCATTACACTGTTCACCCTCTGGTATTTATAGGGGATACCAAGGGGTGCTAACCAAATTACAAAAGGGTACAGAAAAGATTCCTCCCTGTTGTACAACGGAAGGGCAGAACCGTACAAACACGAGAGGCGCAGGAAACCCTAGCCTGCTTTCCACGCACCCGCCGCCGCTCGTCCTGCGCTCACCCTCGCGGGAAGGCGAGGGCCGACTCTTGATCTTGCGAAGGCACCCGTCCAGCCGTGAGGTCCTGGTCCATTTGCCACCGGTCGGGCCTGAGCCTTTCGGCGAAGGTACGCGGGATGCGCGAGGGTTGCTTCCAGCGCTCTCCATGACCTTTGCCTGTGGGAACTTGCCAAACATAGGGAAGGTTTTGTCAGTACTCGGGGGCTTGGTTAGTGATTTGAGGGACTTAACAAACAAAAGAGGCGAGTTTTTGGTGAGGGTGCGCGGGACGCGCGAAGGCCGTTTTGTTGATCTGGCCTGCGTGGCGCCACTGCCGAGGGTCCCTTCCCCCAACAAATATATCATGGCTGAATTTTCTTTTTTAAAACATTGTACCATGACTAATAAGTAGGGTTGATAAGCAGTGACGGATTCAGAAAAAAATATTAGGATGTTTATTCAACCTCTAAACAGCCCAAGGTGCTGTGAAAAATAGACTATGCGGAAGCCGAAAGACATGGTCCAAGGTGCTGTGAAAAATAGACTATGCGAAAGCCGAAAGCAGATTTTATTGTAGAAAAAAGAGCTTCATGTTCTACCCTTTTGGTTGGCATTCTGCTTTTTGGTGGCAGAACCATTTTCTAGAAACTAAAACAAATACAACCTATATAGTTTGCTATGTACGATTGTTGTTATTTTCTTCACTCTCTTACCCCATCCCACGTTGTTGACTTGTGGAGCTTCAACTATTGCTAACGATCTGGTGAAGAAAACAATTATTTCTGCTTGTGTCATCACATACATGAGCTTAATGTGATGGCACAAACTAGAAATGACTGCTTTCTTCAACTATTAGTAAGGATCTAGTGAAGAAAGCCAACTACTGCTTGTGGCATCATTTCTAATTATCAACAATACATTAAGCCAACTATATTTTTGCATTTGGGCGAACCTGAAATGGCACCCGACAAATATGCCGTTCAAATAAGAATCATACTACTGTATTTATGGACAAATCGTAAATGGATTGAATGCTCCATGGACTGAAAATGAGCTAGTGACGCGTAATACAAGCAACATTAGGACCTCAAATAAAGCACACAATTTCTCTACTGAGATCGTGTACCCCGCGTGTGTCACGACCTGATTAACAAGTAGATCCTTGGTGGATCAACCGTATCCCAGATCGGTATTTAAATGACGTACGGTCAGATTTGATTCCATCTCTAGACCAACCTAATCTACACGTACACATCATCCATCCCCGCATAATAAGGGCTTCGAGATCTAAAAATGGACACATAATTAGCTTCGAGGCTGGCACTAGCGCTGTTTGGACGTGATAAAACAATGCGGTTGGAAAGATTTGGATTGGCAGTGTGGCCAGTGGGTGAGGCACACCGAAATATCAAAATCGACCGAAACGCCATGGTGGGCATATTTGTTTAGTAGACCGAGGCAGTCAATGCACGGCTATACCTATACGGAGAGGCCAGAGATCGACGTACGTGTGATAGGACTGTACAACAGAAACAGGAGCTCCGAGTTTTCCCAACCGGGACTAGCAATCCGAGACTAAAAGTGAGAGCCTTTAGTTCCGGTTACTCTGCTCCCAACCGGGACTAAAGCCTCCTACGAGAAAATTTGTGAGATTCGAACTCAGCACCTCTCGTCTCACGCACGCTTACCAACTGAGCTACACAATCCACGTGATACAGTTCTGAACGTTTTCCTTTTGAATACACTCGTGAAGGACCTTTAAACCCCAGTTGGTAACACTAACCGGGGCTAAAAAGACCTTTAGTCTCGGTTGGTAACACCAACCGGGGCTAAAAGGTCACCCTTAAATCCCGGTTGAGCTACACAACTCACGTGATACAGTTCTGAACGTTTTCCTTTTGAATACACTCGTGAAGGACCTTTAAACCCCGGTTGGTAACACTAACCGGGGCTAAAAGGACCTTTAGTCTCGGTTGGTAACACCAACCGGGGTTAAAAGATCACCCTTTAGTCTCGGTTGGTAACACCAACCGGGGCTAAAAGGTCACCCTTTAATCTTGGTTGGTATTACCAACCGGGACTAAAGGTTGGAGGACCTTTAGTCCGGGTTAGTAATACCAACCGAGACTAAAGGCTCGGTTGGTTTTGTTAGAATATGGTATTGTGTTGACGTGACTTTCCTGTAAACAATACATGTCCTGCGTGATGTGGTTGGAGTGCACTTTTGGATACAAACAAGATAGAGATCTGTCTAGAGTTTGTATAGAAAGATTAGCTAGATATTCTTGTTTACCAAGTATGTAACAAACTCTGTATCGTATCTTACTCGGTTTTCTGTCTGGACCGAGACTATATAATAACACGTACCCGTGGCGAGCCAAGATAGGCAACCACGTTTCCAGATTCTTTCATGGTAATCGGAGCCATCTTCTTCCAATAAGCACATCTACTACCATGGCTTCAACCTCAGTTATCGTGCCTACTAGTTCCCTTGGATCTCCTGTCTCAGAAAAGTTAACGTGTGAGAATTTTCTTCTATGGAAGGCACAGATCCTTCCCGTCATCAGGGGAGCACAGCTCGTAGGGATCCTAAACGGATCGATTGAAGCACCGCAGAAGACCATGGAGGTCGTCGCCGAAGACAAGACCAAGAAGATCGTCGCCAATCCAGATTATGAGCGTTGGATGGTACAAGACCAACAGCTGCTTGGCTTCCTCGTCAACTCCACGACGAAGGAAGTCTTGGCGCAAGTCACCACGTGCTCATCATCCGTGGAAGTGTGGACTGCCCTTGAGAGCATGTTCTCGGCACGCTCTCGTGCACGAGTTACCAACATCCACATGCAGCTGTCAAATACTCGGAAGGGCAGCTTGACTACTCCGGCTTACTTCGCTAAGATGAAGTCCTTCAGCGATGAACTCGCTGCTGCTGGGAAGCCTGTTGGAGATGAGGAGATGATTTCTTTCATCCTGTCTGGTCTTGACTACGACTACAATCCACTTGTCTCATCTGTTCTTGGACGCACAGATCCTGTCACAATGAGTGATCTCTATGCTCAAATGATGGCATATGACATGCGTCTGGAGATGCTCCAGGAGAATAATCAGTTTCAGTCCTCCGCAAACTCAGCAATGCGAGGGCGTGGAGGCTTTAATCGCGGTCGTGGTGGTGGCAACCGTGGCCGTGGCAAGGGAGGTCGTGGATCAGGAGGTCGTCGTTCAGGAAGTGTCCCCATGCAAGGTGGTCAACAAATCTACTCCACCAGCTCCAAGCCACTGTGTCAAATCTGCGAAAAGACTGGGCATGTTGCGAGAGATTGCAGGCACAGGCTCGAGGAAGACTATCAACCCAACAACAAGACAGCAGGCTCTAGTTTTGCAGCTTATGGTGTTGATACAAATTGGTATGCGGACAGCGGCGCAACTGATCACATCACCTCCGAACTAGAGAAGATGACGGTGCGTGATAAGTACAAAGGGCATGATCAAGTCCACAACGCCAGTGGTACAGGTATGGCTATTAGTAATGTTGGTCATTCAATTTTACATACCCCAAATCGTGATCTTCATCTTAGAAATATTCTGCATGTTCCTAGTGCACACAAAAGCCTTGCTTCTGTCCATCGTTTAGTATCTGATAATAAAGCTTTCATTGAATTTCACCCAAATTTCTTTGTCATTAAGGATCAAGCCACGAAGACAATTCTTTATCGAGGCAGATGTGAGGGGGGCCTTTATCCTTTAGAGTGTGCACCATCATCAAGAGACGGTCATCATAGACAAGTGTTTGGAGTCAATAAACCATCTACATCAAGATGGCATAGTGAAAGTGCATGTTGCACTTAAGTGTGATTTTGGATGATTTGATGACAATGTTGGTTAAAGATCTAATATGTTTGCTAAGTGTGACACAGGGAAATGATTATCTCACTATGTACTTGAAATGTAATGCAAAGCCAAAATGATGGATTGTTGTATGAAGATCATGTCACAAGCACAAAACAACAATGAGAATGATATTGATATAAAGGGTTATCGTATTGTGGGATAATCATAGTGCATTTATGATTGCTAAGAAATGATTCAAAATGAAGCATGGTTGAATGGCTTGAAATGGTGAAGATAGCAAGGAAAGAGTCTTTGAGGTACTAAGCACGGGTGAAGGGCAAGCGACGACTTGGCGGCCGAAGAACCTAGCTAGAGTGAAGAAGAAAGTACTTGCATTTAGTCGAAGGATCAATCAAGCTTGAAGATCACATCTAGTGGAGAATCAACATTCCTAGCAACAATATTGATTGGAGTGACTTGGCACATTTGGAACTTCATTATATCACTTGCATGGAGTCAAGTCACATGTTCAAGATGGCTATGCTCGAGGAATATCTACTTCTAAACATGACAACCATTCCTCTCGGTATGGAAAATGAAGTCAAGCGGCTTTGGTTCAAATGGGGATCAACTCACGAGGTTTAAAATTCGTATTTCAATTTATCTTGAGTAAATAGGAAAGTCGTACTATTAAGAGGGATGCAACATATAGTAGATGATTCTTCATAAGTGCTCAAACCAACCTAAGTGAGACATGAGAGAGCTAGAGCTAACTTTCGGCTTTTTGCTGCACTGTCTGTCCATACCGGACATGTCCGGTATGAGCCCACAGCAGTGCGACCATCCTTCTGGCCTAGTGATGAACCTGGTGAAGGGAGTCCATACCGGACATGTCCGGTATGCATACCGGACATGTCCGGTATTTGCGGAGTTCTGTCTCGCAGCCTGTGTACGGGCGGTACTACCGACTCTTGCGTCGGTACTACCGACAGGTACTACCGGTGTTATAGCGGTACTACCGGTAGGCCAAATTTGGCCCAACACAGAGAGGTTGTAAAACCCCCTTTTAACTGGCGGTACTACCGACCTGGTGGTCGGTACTACCGAGATCCTTTTAGGGGTTTGAAACGATGGTTGGTTAATGGTATTTTTCGCGCAGTGAAGTCATACCGGACATGTCCGGTACGCATACCGGACATGTCCGGTATTTGCGGTTTGGTGGCTAACAGTATCTTTGTGATGGGCGGTTCTACCGCCCCCTGGGTCGGTACTACCGACCGGTACTACCGAAGTTATAGCGGTACTACCGGTAGGCCAAAATTGGTCCAACTCAGAGAGGTTGCGAAAACCCTTTGGTAACTAGCGGTACTACCGACCTTATGGTCGGTACTACCGGGCTCATTCGGGATGTTTGAAAGTTGGCCTGTTCAGTGTGTTTCTCTCGTAGCAAAGTCATACCGGACATGTCCGGTATGTGTCCGGTATGAGCTGACTCAGCCAACGGCTAGAAAACGGCTAGTTTCGAATGTGGGCTTATAAATCCCCCAAGCCTCCACCTTTGGAGGCTGCTGATTCTACTGGTTCCCACACTCATTCTAAGCCCTTCAAAACACTTTCCAACCCTCTCTTAGTGAGTGATTGTCCTCTAATTGCCAAATCCATTTGTGGGTTGAGATAGATTCAAAATTAGAGAGCAAGCCATCTCTTGAGCACTTGTGCAAATCGTCGATCTTGTTGTGCGCATTCGTTACTCTTGGACTCTACGGTCCTAGACGGTTAGGCGTCGCCGTTGAGCACCCAAGAGATTTGTGAAGTGCCTCGGAAAGTTTGTAAAGGTTCGATCTCTCCTCAAAGGAGATCAACTAGTGGAAGGAGCATTGCGGGTGAAATAGACCGCGGCTAGAGTGACCCGTGGTGTCCTCTAGAGCCCACCTTTGTGGTAGCTCGCAGCCGGCTCAACGGAGAGTAGGACCCGAGGGGGTGCCGAACTTCGGTGAAACAAATACCGTGTCTTTCCTTTGTGCTTTACTTTCGGCTATTTGTTATTCTTCGTTGTGCTAGTTGTTTTGCAAGCAATCAGTTCTATATATATATGCATCATACATAGTGATTGCAGGTTGTGTGAGAAATTGGAGAAGAAAAGGAGCAGTCCTGCTCAACCCGACCATACCGGACTTGTCCGGTATTGATACCGGACATGTCCGGTATTTGTTGACTGCGCCCAATTTGTTTATCGTTTGATCTAATCTTTGTGGTGTAGGGTGTTAGCTTCTAGGTGTACAAAATACTTGACATATACTTTGTGTTGATCTCTTAAGGGGTTGTTTTACTCCGATTGGGAGTTTCCAAGCAATTGGAAACTCACATACTAATTGCTTCCGCATTATAAGTTGTAAATTTTCAGAAAAGCCTATTCACCCCCCCTCTAGGCGACACCTTAGGTCCTTTCACATAGTCGTCTAGGTCATCCAGCTTTCCCCATTGTCAAACATGTTCTTAGTCGGTTTGGTCTTCCTAGTTCAAGTGATTTGAGTAATGAGTCTGTGTGCGATTCTTGTCAGAAAGCAAAAAGTCATCAGTTGCCATATCCTAAATCTAATAGTATGTCTACTGTTCCTCTTCAGCTTGTTTTCTCTGATGTTTGGGGTCCTGCACCAACATCAATCGGTAGATATACATATTATGTAAGCTTTATTGATGACTTCAGCAAGTATACTTGGATCTATTTATTAAGAAATCGATCTAAAGTATTTAGTGTCTTTCAAAATTTCCAAAACCTTGTTGAAAGAAAATTTAATAGGAAGATTATCACTATGCAAACCGACTGGGGGGGAGTATGAGAAGCTAAATTCTTTTTTCCAGAAAACTGGAATTGCTCACCATGTTTCTTGCCCTCACGCTCATCAGCAAAATGGTTCCGCTGAAAGAAAACATCGTCATATCGTAGAAGTTGGTTTAGCTCTCCTTGCTAATGCTTCCATGCCACTTAAATTCTGGGATGAAGCTTTTCTCACAGCTACCTATCTTATTAATCTCCACAGCAAGGTAAAAATTTAATAGATTGTAAATGGGTGTTTAAGGTAAAAAGAAAAGCCGATGGGAATATTGATAGATACAAGGCTCGGTTAGTTGCGAAAGGCTTCAAGCAACGATATGGTCTGGATTATGAAGACACTTTTAGTCCGGTTGTTAAAATTGCAACTATACGATTGGTACTATCTATAGCTATTTCAAGAGGATGGAGTTTGAGACAACTGGATGTGCAGAATGCGTTTCTTCATGGTATTCTGGAAGAAGAGGTATATATGAAACAACCTCCGGGTTTTGAGGATCCTAATGCTCCCTTTTCTGTATGTAGATTGAACAAAGCTATTTATGGTCGGAAACAGGCTCCTAGAGCTTGGTACTCTAAACTCAGCTCTAAGTTACAAGCACTTGGGTTTCAGCCATCAAAATCAGATATGTCGCTTTTTATTTATCACAAGGGTGATGTTATATTATTTATGCTTATCTATGTTGATGACATAATAATTACGGGCTCTTCCCAAGAAGCTATAGCAGCATTGATGAAGGATTTAAAAGGTGATTTTGCCCTAAAGGACCTTGGTGATTTGCATTTCTTCTTGGGGATTGAAGTTAAGAAATTGAAAGACGGTATTCTTCTATCACAAGAAAAGTATGCCCGTGATATTTTGACTAGGGTTGGAATGAAACAGTGCAAACCCTCTCCTACTCCTCTTTCAAGCTCGGAAAAGCTTTCGGCTTTTGATGGAGATCCACTTGGTCCTGAAGATAGTACACGCTACAGAAGCATGGTGGGAGCATTGCAATATCTTACACTTACTCGACCAGATTTGTCTTACTCGGTGAATAAAGTATGTCAATTCTTGCATGCTCCTACTACTTTACATTGGACAGCTGCCAAAAGAATTCTCCGGTATGTAAAGCACACACACTAGGGGTTGGACTCAACATAAGAAAGTCTAGTTCAACTTTGGTGAGTGCGTTTACAGATGCAGATTGGGTTGGAAGTGTTGATGATAGAAGATCAACAGGTGGTTTTGCTATATTTTTTTGGAGCAAATCTGATTTCTTGGAGTGCTAGGAAACAAGCTACCGTAGCTCGTTCTAGTACAGAAGCTGAATATAAGGCTCTTGCAAATGCTACATCAGAAGTGATATGGGTAGAATCATTATTAAAGGAGCTTGGGGTAAAGCAACATCAAGTTTCTTGCCTATGGTGTGATAATTTGGGTGGTACATATTTGTTAGCTAATCCCGTCTTTCATGCTCGAGCAAAACATATTGAGATAGATTTTCATTTTGTTCGAGAGAGAATAGCAAAGAAATTGTTGCAGGTCAAGTTGATATCAACTAAGGATCAGGTCGCTGATGGATTTACAAAACCTTTGGCGGCCCGACAATTTGAGCAGTTCAAACGCAATCTAAATCTAACGAAGGATACTTTAGATTGAGAGGGGCTGTTAGAATATGGTATTGTGTTGACGTGACTTTCCTGTAAACAATACATGTCCTGCGTGATGTGGTTGGAGTGCACTTTTGGATACAAATAAGATAGAGATCTGTCTAGAGTTTGTATAGAAAGATTAGCTAGATATTCTTGTTTACCAAGTATGTAACAAACTCTGTATCGTATCTTACTCGGTTTTCTGTCTGGACCGAGACTATATAATAACACGTACCCGTGGCGAGCCAAGATAGGCAACCACATTTCCAGATTCTTTCAGGTTTTACCAACCGGGACTAAAAGTCTTTAGCTCCAGACCCAATTTTTTGTCGAGACTATAGCTCAGTTGATAGATCGTCCAAAGACCATTTCCGTTGTAGTGGTGGAAGAACTAACGCTCGCTCGATCGATGAACAAAAAGAAAAAAGATACTAGAGGCGAACACGACGACGCATCCATTGTTGGATTTGAACACGCACATATCCATTCTTTTCGATTTGGTTCGATACGAGGCATAAAAATTCTTTTTAGACGCACGTTCATTCTTCGCTTCGGTTCGGTCGAGTCAAAAATAAATCTCCCTTTTTACCGGCATGCAGTAGCTAGGAGACCTGCAAAGTTTGAACGACGAACGAGCAAGCATGCATGCATGTAGGTGGATGAATCCAATTCCGAGCATCCTTCCAGACGCTCGGTGGTGTTCGGAAGCCTCGTCGGCAGGGAGCAGGGGTGCCTGTCTTCAAGTACATGGCTTGGGCTCTAAGTTTATGACCTGCCTGCCTCGTCCTCGACGATCTTCTCGTTGACTCGTCTGGTCAAAGGTCAGAGCCCTGATGAAACTGAAAGGCTCCAACCAGCCTCCAGCTAGGTCTGGAAGGTGGAGTCGTCGTCGTACACTGTAACTAAAACTAGTACTCCCTCCATTCCAAATTATAAGACGTTCCAAGAATCTTGGAGAGTCAAAGTTTTTCAACTTTGACCAAAATTATATAATAAGATAATAATATTTATGATATCAACTAAGTGCAATTAGATTCTCCATTAGTTATTGGGACGGAGGGAGCAAGAAATTGGGCCCGATCGGACTCCCGCAGCCCACCAGCGCCTACGCGGCTACGCCGCCGCGTGGGTACTGGGTAGTCATCAGCGGCGCCGGCGCGCAACCGCACCATCCCTTCTGATTCGCCTTTCCTGGTGAAAACGATGCCACGTCATATCGATCGATGAGGCTCGGCGGCCTCGTCCTATTCTAATGTAACGATCGACCACTGATATTACGTACTAGTAGTAATTATTTTGTTAGTACTAGTGACTTTGGATTATTTAATTCCCCTATTTCGATCAACTCCGATCCGATCCTCCGATGACTGATCCTCCGTGCGAACTGCGTCTAATTTCTGACCTGGCGACGTCCTTACCAACTTCCATGCACGGCCATGGGGTAGCTCTAGCTCCCCAACGCAATTCCGTACCCGAGAGCCAGGTATAGCAATCAGCTTGATCTGATGCCCCCCAGTTCGTGTGCTGACAGAGAAGGAGCAGGCGAGCATGCATGCAACTGATGGCTCTAACCAACGTCTTGTCTGGCTAATCAGAGGCTTATCCTGGCTTAATATAACAACAAACAACCCCACTAGACCCACTTGCCGGACTGCAAAAGGCAACGATTGCGTTTACTTGCGTGCGCTGTTCTTTTTTCCTGGAACTGGAAGCGGCCGGAGGTGCTGCTGGCAAATGATCGAGAGGGAGATTGGCTTGATTGCACAGTGCTGCTGGCAATGCAACAGCGTTGCGTAGCTATGCGTGGAGGATGATTATTCTAGCCTGCATTATTGCAGTGCAGGCTGATCCGGAGATGAGAGCTAGCAGCGCGGGAGCAAAAACAAGACGAAGAAGAAGAAGAAAAAAAAAATCCAACCTTTCCAGGATTCCAGGACGGACTGATGCATCGATCGACGAAGCAAGCCAACAGAAGGCTGCATGGCCGGGCTGGCTGCTTTGGCAACTAAAGTTTATTGGCAACTGGCCCTCTTGCATCGTTTGAGCAGCACACATGCATGCATGGGGATGTCTGATGATGACGATATTGACACGGTATAAATTGGTGGATTCGCTTTGCTCTAGCAGCAGCAACGTTGGTCACTAGCACTTGGCACAATGCCAAAGCTCCAGCCTCCAGCACAAAACTGACGCTCAAAAAACCAATACCACCTGCCTTATCCCGGGGTTTAAAATTTACAGCACACCAGGAGTACCAGACCCAGTACACTGTACTACACCCACCCCTACTTGAATGCGCTGTCGTTTTCCTGTAAGCGGAAGTGGCGCTGTCATGGCGATCAGCTAGCTGGGCTCCAAGTTAACGGGCCCGACAGACAGGTAAAGCTAATACTACAACATCGAGCAAAGGCACTGTTGGATTTTTTAAGTGTGGATTAGCAGGGCAACTTGGGCACTAAACTCCAAACGTTCAAGGTGGGCTTACGTGGCGTGCTTCCCCTCCGACATTGCAAAGGGAAAACAATTCAGACGTTACATGATGTGATGGATATATATATATGGATGGATCCAGGACACCCGTTCAAAGAAATTCAGCTGCTGTTGTATATGATGCCCCGGGTGTAAAACCCTGCCTCTTGGTTTGGCAAACGCCTGGTCTAGTGGTCTGTCACCCTGTCAGGCACCCTACAGAAATAGCCTCTTCTAAAGTGTAAAGTCAGCCAAGGGACATTTGAATTTTGATGCAGAGTAAAAAGTTTGACTCGTGCTAGTCGTTCTGCGAGCCAAGAACGGCCTTCCGTCATCAAAGCAAGATTGAGCACTTCAAACCTCTAAGGAGGACCTCTCGGTTTTACACACAACCTGTAGCTGTTTTCTTCGCTTCTTTGACTTGGCAAAAAATAGAGGAACGAAATGCTAAAACACCAAGTCTGAGAAAAATGAGGCCCGGAGGATGAATACGTAGTAGTAGTAGCTGAAATAAAGTCAAAACTTCATACAGTATATCGTAAGGGACTGATTCAAGAGTTTCTGACACCACTCGTCAGTTTTGCTCAAGAATTCATCATCGATACCCAACTTTCTCCGCAGGCCGCAGCAAACGGGTTGGTCCAGAAAGTGTTTTGGAAACCAGGCCGCTATTCGGCCCAGAACTGTTACTGCCCACGGTCTCCGAACCATAGTGTCCCAGCCCAAACGCACCGCTTCGGCCCATGTATTCGCCCACACCGGCTTGGAGTTGGAGCGGGCCCCGGAACAAGACATCAGAGAAGACAAAGGAGGCAACACGCTCTCGCGCGCGGCAAGAATTTCCCGGCCCGAAACCGGAAGCACCCGCACCAATCTCTTCGTCTTCGTTTTCGGCGGCGCGGCGGCGGCGACAGCAACGGACGAGGTTGCGGAGATGCTGTCCGGCGACATCCCCCCGAGCCAGACCATCTATCTCAAGAACCTCAACGAGAAGGTCAAGAAAGAAGGTACCGCTCTCGTCCGTCTCCACACGCCGAATTCCTCCTAAAACCCTAGGTTCCCGATCTGGGTATTTGCTCGTCGTCGCGTCGCTCTAGGGTTTGGTTGGCTCCCTCGTGTATACTTTATACATAGATAAAAGTTGAATGTTCTAGGACTTTGGCTGCAACAGAGTTCGAAATTGATAGGTTTTGAGCTCCTTTTATGCTTCATTAATTATGTCTCACTGGGTCAAGCCTGCATTTTAGACATTAGGAAAAATTCTTGCTATCGGAATGCCAGAAATCCAGTGGCATATTTAAGTGCGTTATGATCCACAGACTCGGGAGAAATCTGTTAAATTCTTGTCTTCTTTCACAGAACAAGAACATTGCCGATTTGCCGTGATGGCCTAGTGACGACCCAGCTCAAAAGGTCAGGGGTGTAGCGTTGATTGTACTGGGAGTCATATGTGTGGCCGAGTAATATCACTGCCCATGCCCAATGACCAAATTACCAAAACCTCCTAAATGTGTTCATGAATTTGCAATATCTTGATTTTTTTTAATCAACATGAACCATCATTTTGTTCATTGCTAAAATGCATGATTCTCTTCTGCGCAGAGTTGAAGAGATCACTTTATGCCCTGTGCTCACAGTATGGAAGGATACTGGATGTGGTGGCCCTGAAAACTCAAAAACTGAGGGGGCAAGCATGGGTGGTGTTTAGTGAAATTACAGCTGCTACCAATGCTTTCCGTGGATTGCAAGACTTTGATTTCTACGGCAAAAAAATGGTTTGAACTTTTTTTTTATTTTTTTTATTTTATTTATCTGATAATTTTCCCGAGTCTTTGATCTTTTGTTTTTCCTTTTCATGGCATGGCTCGGTTGAGCATCCATGTGTTGTCGAGACATCTAGTGGCACATAATAACTAGTCAGTGTTGAAGCGGAGAGACACACCTTTCTCAATACATCTTTGTTTTTATTTTATAGGAAGTATGCACCCATTTTCTCTTATATCTAAACACTAAACAACTGAAGGACATATCCTTGTCTGGTGCTCTTCGTGTAGGGTCTTGTTTCTTTACCTTTAAGGTCAAACAAATATTTATCTTACTCTCTAGTCACATTATTTTAAGAAATTAGGAATGGAGGCCTGATAATATGTGCTGTCATGTATGAGGGTTCAAAACTAACTTTTTAATTTTTCCCCTTGTACAGCGGGTCCAATATGCAAAAACAAAATCAGACTGTATTGCAAAAGAAGATGGTACTTATGCTCCTAAGGAGAAAAGGAAGAAGCAAGAGGAGAAAGGTAATTCTAACTACATCGTTCAGTTATTAGATGCAAGATTATGGTTTATGTGACAAGGCCTGGTGTTTCAGATATGTTATAACTGATCAACTATATATACTGGTTTATATTTATATGTTAGGTTATTAAATGTGTTTGTAATTCTATATCTGACCTAAACATAAAATTAATCCTTCCTCGTTGTTTGTGATAGTGAACTATGACATGTCCTTGAACTTACATGGTGTTCCACTTATCTTATTCTATCTAAACCTGAGAGCCCTCCATTTTGGGGCACATCTAGTTTGTTTGCTGGCATTGCTTACCTTGCATGGCTGGGCAAGGCTAGCCTTGTTAGGGCTGGAGAGCCAATTTGGCTTGCTTGAGTTTGCAAGGAAAATGCTGAAAAGTGAAAACACAGGCCCTGAAGAAAGATGGATGTACATCCAAATGCTTTGTTCTATGCCAAATTGCCAATTCCTCTCCTAGGCTACACAGTAGCCAGTAAAAGATCCAAACACACCCTTTGTCTCTAACTTGCAAAAGCAGTTAACAGTGCAATTATGTAACTTAAAGGAGTTTATGCTAAATAGCCTTCAGTATCATATGCAATTTTAGGGACCTGAATTCTGAATTCAAGGATGACCTCTGCTGTTTCGTATGTGGGAGTCTGTTATTATCCCATGGGCATGTTGTTAGACAGCTAGCTAGTAGTTGGGCAAAGGGAAGCAGTCCTGTGTTACATCCTATTTCTGTTATAGTTCTTCATATATTGAACTTGTTTATCTTGCCATGGCCCTATTTGAGTTATGTGTTCAGGAATTAATTTTGTTGTCCTCTATTTTTACATTTGGGGAGAGTTGAAAAATGTGCACTTACTAGTTTTTCAACTTACCTCTTGCTCCTGTTTTAGCTGCTGAGAAAAAACGACGAACAGAAGAGGCACAACAAGCTGGCCCCAATGCTGCTGCTGCCCAAAGCAATGGAACTGTAAGTTTACTTGTGTTTTAGAAGCCCTATTTCCTTTTAACTGCTGCTTTCATGCTTTGTTATTTAATAATAAGGCTGTCACAATACTAGTACAACTGTTGTTTCATTGCATTAATGAATTTTTCCTATTCTACTAGGCCACTAGCCTGTCCTTTGTTAGATCTCATGTATTTTAGTGCTGCATTTAGCTATAATAAAGTTTATATTCTGTGTTGGAGTCATCTTATTTGTGCCCATGTACACACGAACGTCAATATGGCTTATTATTATGTGACTACTTTAGTTATGTTCATAATATAAAAAGTCTGCATATGCATTTCGTGTTAGTCTTCTATTTGTTCTTCTTATTATTTTTTTTAAAAAAATGTACGAATGACCTAATGACATGGGTTAGGACTACCATTATTCTGACAGTGATAGCAAATGTCTTTCCAACCTACCTGAATGGGTTTACACTAGAATGCTAGATTTTAGAGAGAATTCCCTGTAAGCCACTATAAAAGATCAAAGTTCCTTTGTACGCCACTGGAAAAGTTTGGTGGTCTTCAGCACCACTGCTTTAAATTTTTCATGCCCTCCATGCCACTGCCGTTAGATTGGGACTCTAACGGTGTCAAACTGCATGTGTGAAAAGTCGAAAATACCCTTATGTCTAAATATATCATTTATTTTTTAAGCATCTTAACGACTTCAAATGAAAAAACTCAAAACTAGAAAGTTGTAGATCTTGTCAAGATCTATAATTTTTATATAAAAATCATTTTCATTTAATTCCACAAAAAATATTATTTTTCTAAGACATTTGTATATGATTAATATGTTTTAGATTTTTTTTACAAAATTAAATAAAAATAAATTTCGTATGAAAATTGTAGATCTCAATGGGATCTACAACTTTCTAGTTTTGAGTTTTTTCATTTGAAGTCGTTAAGATGCTAAAAAAATGATATATTTAGACATAAGGGTATTTTCGACTTTTCACACATGCAGTTTGACACCGTTAGAGTCCAATCTAACGGCAGTGGCATGGAGGGCATGAAAAATTTGAAGCAGTGGTGCTGAAGACTACAAAACTTTTCCAGTGGCATACAAGGAATTGCAATCTTTTATAATGGCTAACAAGGAATTCTCTATAGATTTTATGCTTTGCTTTCAGAGACCAACTGTAAGTTTAAAGGCTTACTATGTCAAGAACTGACTATGTTAAAGCATTTCTTGTGGCCTATTTGGATGTTCTAGTTTTAGAAAACTTTGATATCAAGAAACTGTAGTTTTATAAGCCAAAAACATGCAAAACCGTGGTTTAGAAAAAAAAGGTTGCGAATGGAGTTTCAAAACTCCCAAAAAGACTATGGTTCTGACAATACCATAGTTTGAAAAATTAAAATGTTTGTTGTATCCAAACACCCAGAAGTTTTGGAAAACCTAAGCGTTTTGCAAAACTATATTATTTTTCCAATACTTTAATAATACTAACTTGTCAATGCAGTAGTCATGTGTCAACTTTCTCTGAATTTGACCTTTGCGGTTGTTTACTGTTGCTTCCTTGTCTAAAATTCTTCCCTTCTAGAAGCTAGAAAGGTTCTTTGAACAATATATAGCTCAGTCATGTAATTTTTGAGCTGCAAGTTTCTGGTGAATTTAATAGTGTTTGCTCTAACAGTCTCACTTGGATCTCTTCTAAATGAGCAATTTACCTCTGTCTATATTGTACTTGACATCTAAGAATTGCTAATTACTGCTGTGGTTGTCATTTTATTTGCAGTATTTTTTTTTTGTTATTTAGTCCATTCTATTTATTTTTAATAAGAAAAGGAAAATCAAAGTGGAACATTACGCTTTTTTTAATAAAATTGGCAGATAGTACTTTTGCTTTTGTACTTTCAGAATTCTTTTTGCCCTAACTCCTGCCACCTGGAAGGTGAAGGCAGACCTGCCACTGATTTGGTATAATTAGGTTGTATTTAAAAAAAAATAGATTAGATTTAGATAAACAGTACCTGTTGGGTTCAGAACTGTACATAAAGTTGTGAAACATCAGCATATAGGTGATGTTAGATGGGGTTCCTAGGAAAAAAAATAGAGTACAAAAAGCACCAGGCCCATCCACAGGCCACTCAGTTCAACCACCAACATTTAGTTGTAGCAGTGGTTATGCGAATATCAGTGGTATCATTGAAAGATTCAAGCAGGTAGGGAGTTTATGAAGTTTGTCTACAAATGTAAAGTTTGGTTTGAGTTCTATTGGTCTATAGGGTCAATTTGAGCAATGGATGGTGGAAACGAAACTATTGTCTGCTCACTAAGGTGTTTGTAAAGTAATGCTGAGAGAGACTAGTCTAAGAAAATCTCTGGTGTTCCCATATTTAATTCGGGTTTAGGTATATTAGCTCACCCATGTGCTGATAAAGTCTGCTGTCATATGATTTCTCCCATCTTGCCCACAAGAATCAACTATTTAGCTCACGCCAATGACTCTTCATCTTACATGATGTCGATTTAATGGGAGATTAGTTAGTAAGATATTATATCCTTCAATTGTTCCAATAGCCCTCGCCATCCTTATGTATAATAATGTCTCAAACAGGCCCAATGTACTTAATAACTTTGGATTATCATCTCGGTTTCATGTGATTTCATATGTCAAAGACTTCAAACTAATGAAATGTCTGTCACTGAAATTCTAGAATTTGTAATCTGTACCGCAGACCTCAGTGTTCGTTCCTTCATGCACCTACTAATGGTTGAGCTTCTTCGACATCTTGTATACAGGGCTATCAAGCGTCTCGTCTGGGCAAGGCTTCACAAGAGCCACCTGCTCCTCCGAACAACATCCTCTTCATCCAGAACTTGCCGGACCAGACCACGAGCATGATGCTCCAGATCCTGTTCCAGCAGTACCCTGGCTTCCGGGAAGTCCGGATGATCGAAGCCAAACCAGGCATTGCTTTTGTGGAGTTCGAGGACGACAGCCAGTCCATGGTCGCGATGCAGGCTCTCCAGGGCTTCAAGATCACCCCAGAGAACCCTATGGCTATATCCTATGCTAAAAAATGAGAACCCCCCACGGACGGAATCCCTGTACTATGTAAGATTTCCGTTCTGCCGCCTTTTGAAATCAAGCCACAATATCTACTTTCAGGCCATGTATTTTTGGGAAGCACTTGCTTAATTTAGAAGTATAACCATTGCCACTTTTAAATCAGGTTTGGTCCCTAGTCCTTATGTTAACTCTGCTTTTGCTCTTGTCAAGTCTGGCATTGTGCCTATATATATAGGCTGTCTTGATTATCTGTTGTTGCCTACAGTGGTAGAAGTTGGACGGGTCATGGCCGTATCTCTCCCTTGAAGGCGAAGAGAAAATCATGCCCCTATATCATCCCCCTGGTCAAGGTGAATGAGGTGTACGTGCCCATAGTATAGTATATATTGCCAGAATCAGAGGTGTCGACCCAGTAGTCGCAGGCATGATTGCTGAACACGTATTTCAGTAGTGGGATGGTAGGTTTCGTGGCGGCGACCTTTTTTGTAATGGAAAATGGGAGGCGTGCAGCCTTCTGTTCCTACTATTTGGCCATTATGGGATTGCTGTTGGCTTCGTGGCCCTCATTTAGCATGTTAGGTTTGTGTATGCATGCATGAGTAGCTTTGAAGTCGATGAATGTGCGTGTGCGCCCATGCCATGCGCGACATGCATCTGCAATCTGCATCACTGCATGTTCGTTCGTTGCTCGAGCGGTGGTCGGCAATGCAGATGCAGTGCTCGTAGGTTTTGGCTTTTCCCTGGCCACTTTTTCTGGGTGTGCGTCTCTCTGTTGGTGCTCACCCCCCGTCACCCGTGTAGGCTATGCTACCGTGCTAGTCTTATCTGGTTGGAATAGGTGGTGGACGGTTGGGTTGGCTTGAGTTTTGTTGGGGTTTGTCGCTGGTCCTGGCGCCGTTTTGTTGTGGCGAATCAAGCATCAAAATCTTGTAGCCTTGTGAATAGTCATCTTGTCGTGTAATGCGCGGGAGAGGTCATGTGACGCATCTTTTGCGCTGGAGCTGGAGGATTTATTACCTCTCGACCAGAGAGAGTCCGGTTGGGTACTCTGGATTTGCTGTTGATACTGAATTACTGACGGTAGCGCGGTGGTAAAAGAGTTTTCGCAAGTCATATGATGTATACTCGTCGGTACGTAGGAGTTTCTAGTAAATGCCGTCCAGTACTAGTACGTCATGGCGATGGTGTGCGTGGAAAGATCGGGAGCGGTAGCTATAACTGCTCTCGGGAGATGGATGTTCCTTGCAATATATAATGAAAAAACAATGAGGTGTGTCTACGGGAAAACATAGAAAACCAAGCAGTTTCCATCAGAGAGAGCGAGAGAGAGAGTAAACATAAGCAGTTTCTTGGCGCTATTCTCATCCGTGACATTGGAAAGACGTATGGAAGGTGATGGAAAGGATATAATATAATATAAAAAAGAATGTCGCTGCAGAAATGATGAAGCTACGGCACCCGGCCTGATACATTCCACTCTAATAACCAAATCAGTAATCACTCACGAGAATTACCTTGCGATTCTAATGGAGTCCATTAACCCGCACGTACGTACGCGCCCGCACGGGCACGGCAGTAAATGGGCACGCGATCACAGGCTTTCGTTAACCCGTTCACATGCACCGCGCCAGAGCATGAAGAAGCGCCCCGGCCCAGTCCCCACCCCTAGTGGGTCCCGCTTCACCTCCCAGCCCAGGGAAGCAGCGACAGCGAGGGAGGGGGAGAGAGCACAACACAAAACATATCTCAAGGCACAAACAAAACTTAACTAACCTCCCTCTCTTCCCTATCCCTCTCTGTCTGTCTCTGCTTGCTCATCTATTGCTTGTGTTGACGCGCCTGCAAGTACGAGACAGCGAGCGGGAGGAGGAAGAAACAAAAAGGCCGGCCCGCCTGATGCATCCTCGCCGCAAGAGCACCACCACCACCACCACCTCGCCAATCTACTCTACCGAGGCGGGCTTCGTTAGCGATTAGCGTAGCGTAGCGGCGGCCAAAGTGTAAAGGCAGGAAGGGCCGGAATTGGTGGTCGCCTGGTCGGCCGGGCGGAAAGCTACCACGGCAGCGGCGGCGGCGGCAGCAGCAAGGAGGAGGCGTCTCGCGGATCGCGTGGCGCAAATGCCCCTGTCGCGGCACACGGTCCGGAACGAGTACGCGCTGGGCGGCCGCGACCTCTGCCGCGCGGCCGACCAGCACGACCCGGAGGCCGTCCTCGATGGCGTCGCCATGGCCGGGCTCGTCGGCGTCCTCCGCCAGCTCGGCGACCTCGCTGAGTACGTGCCCGCCGCACCGTCCCCGTCCTCCTCCTCCCTGTCTTGCTCTCCTTACTTATGTTGCCCGCCAGCCATGAATATGGATGGATTTTGCTGTGTTCTCGTCTTATATTAATTCCGTGGTGGTTTCCGCTGTTCCGGTTGCGTTCGAGCGTCTTCATTTTCCTTCCTCGATGAGCTGTTGATGTCATGCATTTCGAATCGTTGCGTCATGGTTCCCGGACCGATCGCATTTGTTTGGATTTCAGACGTAGTAGATCACCTAATGCTTTTGTTATGAACAACAAAACGGTAGGTTTTCGAACCCTTTCTCCTTTTGGAGAAACGGTAGGTGATGATTGATGTATTAGACGTTTGACTTTCAGGTCGTTAACTCTGACGATGGCCTTGTCCTAGCTCAGCAGCACAGACCACTGTGCTGTCATAATATCTTCTTCCCTAATAAGTACTCACTATAACTGTGAATTGTGATCAAGCACTTCTAGCTGCCCTTTCTAAGGGGAAAAAAGAACAAAACCGAAAAACTTTTCTTATCGTCATTTATGCGATTCCTGATACCTGAAGATTGATGCAAAGAGAAAAATAAAAATTGCAACAGAAAGACAAAAAGTTTGACCATCATGAATCGCAGCAAGCTGCATTTGCAGAAGCCAGAATTTCAGACCCATGATGCAACTGAGTAATTCTCCCCATTGTACGGCTGCAGATTTGCTGCACAGGTGTTCCACGGACTGTATGATGAGGTGATGAGCACGACTGCGCGAGGCCACGGGCTCATGCTACGAGTGCAACAGCTGGAGGCAGAGCTGCCGCTGCTAGAGAAAGATTCCTGCCAGAGAGACTACCTCTATGTTGCTTCTAACAGGGGTGGGTTCAGTATCATGTGCAAATTTATCTCTTCTGATGCTGCTGCTTATCCTTCACTACTTCTCGTTTTTCAGAAAGCAAGATCATCATGTTTTTTTCCCCTCATTTGTAAAAGCCATAAATTTAATCCCCTTTTCAGGTGTCGATTGGCATTCAAATCCAAGGGTGGACCATGGGGTCGTCACAAGAGGTGACACGCCTCGCTTCATCATGGACTCAATCAAGCAGTGTCGCGGACCACCCAAACTCTTCATGCTTGACAAGTATGATGATGACCTATCTGATCTCTAGTGTGTAGCAACTGAAGACCTGAATCATGATGGCTGCAGCATTGTTGAACGTGCAGGTATGATATCGGTGGCGAGGGGGCGTGCTTGAAGAGATACACCGACCCGTCCTTCTTCAAGACAGATTCCGCAGGCTCTACCTTGCTGCTGGAAGGAATTCAAAATGAAAGAAGACCTCTCAAAGCCATGGTAATAAACACTTCAAAGTTCTCACAAGTTCGTATGGAGTATACTATTTAGTAGCTGAAGTGAGAACTGTATAACTCTCCTTCAGGAAATTTGATAGACCCACTGTATGCTGGAAATAAATACATTGAATATTTTTTTTCTGCTAAAAGAGAGAACGACTTTGTTTGACTGAATTTAATGATGGAACATAAAAATCAATTTGTCCCACTCTTGCAGGAGATCAGGCCTAACCTTCAGAATGCTGAGATTTTCCGACCCTCTGATGCAGCTGACAATGTCTCCAAGTACCTTTCCTCTTACACTCTTTGAAATGTATTAGTAAGCTATCATTCTGCTAACTTTGTTCTAAAAACATTATTTTGCCCATCTCTGTAGAATGGAGACTGATTTATCTGGTGAAGCTATGGATGAAGTTCCCACAAACCGCAGACGACTGAAGTACCGCCAACTAAATGGATCTGTATTTCAAAGCTTTAGACCACTTATGCAGAATCTGTATGAAAAGCCTTCATCAGAGAAGAAACTCGTCACAGGTGACCAATCAAAAGTGCATATATCTATGAATGATTCGCCTGAATCAGACACTGAAGAGAGAGACATCATGGTAGACACATCCGTCAACATGGAAAAAGGCAAGGTCACTGTTCGCAAGAACAGATCAATTTCTGAAGAAGCACTATCACGTTCTTCAGATGCTCGGTCAGCAGGAAGCAGCAAGGGCTACAACTCTGAATTGGATATGTACGTGGATGCATTAACCACGATGGATTCTGAAGTGGAGACAGATTCGGAACACAGGGGCCATGGACAATGTACCTTCGATCAGATGGATTCAGACAATAGATCCTCCCATGCTCAAAACACCATGGCGTCGAGGACTAGCAGCTTCGAGAAGAAATACAAGTCAGATGTTGCCTCAGAAAACAGAGATATGAGTAACCAGTATGAAGAAGCCATTGTCTCCACACAACACACCAAACCAGTTGTTGGTGAACATGAGAGGACCAGCTCATTAGAGGAACTGCTTGACAAAGAAAAACCAATTTCTTGGGACCATGAGAGGACTAGCTCCTTGGAGGAATTGCTCACTGAAGATTTCAATGCTCCAGAATCTGGAATAAGAGAGCAAGGTACTGAAGAACAGAGCTGCAATGGCAGTGTCACCAGTGTTGTATCAAATGGCACACAAGATATTACTAAGACCAAGGAAGTCAAGGAGAATTCCAACATCGCAACTATTCCCTTCAAGAAAATAGCAAGCAAGAGGTCCAAGTATGTCGGCAGCATGGAGCTCATTGCTTCAAAAGTTGGCATTCTGCCGAGGAAACTCTCCAAGAAGCATGACCCTTTCTCTGATTCCCTCAGGTACATGGCGAAGCAACTCCTTGAACTGAAGTATGATGGCACTCAAGATAGAGACTTATATGACTTCGAAGCAAACGGTGTGGGATGTGATGTCAAGTACCAGGAAATTTATGACCCTCCTGTTAAAATTAAGGAGAGTGATGTGCACCAAATTCCGTCAGATTCACCTTATGATGATGTGGATTCAAGAAAATTCCTGCAGGAAGAAGTGAACCATGAGCTGGAGCATGATGTTCCACCTACTGACAGTCCACATGATTCAGTCCCTGATGAAGGACATGGATTTCAGGACTCCAACATGGTCTACATGGCAGGTGTCATTACATCTTGCAGTCCCCATTCCCAAGAGGAAGAAGAATGTGCATGTACTGCACTTGATGAGAATTCATCTACTGGAGTTCTCAACCATATTTTGGAGCATGCTCAAGAGAAGTTTGAGGAACATCGTGACAAGGAAGTGAATGAGGACACCCATACAGAAGTCATTTCTGAAAATGCATCTGATAAGTGTGAAGACTTGAAAAAAGTCAGCATTTACACGGAGCAGGTGAATGTGGAAGATATTGAGGAAAGCAATAAATCTGATGTATATGCATTTGATGATGAAACTTCCGAGTATATTGAAGAGCAAGTAGTTTCAGATGGTATGATCTCTTCACCGGTTTCATCCAAGCAATCGGATGATCCTTGCAGGATAACTCCACTCACTCTCGCAGATGAAGATGATACAATTGCATGTAAGATCATCGACATCCCTGAAGTGGAGCATATTACATTGCCAGAAACATTCACGGATATTGATCTACCTAATGTGGTAACTGAGTCAGTAATCAACAGCGAACATGCCATGCCAGATAATGAACAGTACTATTTACATCCAAAAAATACTTTTGGACAAGATCCGATTCTCGGCAGAAAAGAAATTGCAGGGGAAAATGGGCAAGTTCCACTATGCAGCTCAACCACTGGTGCTATAACTCCAGAACTAACTGTAGACACAGAGGAAAAACATGAGTTTCATCAAGCTGTGTATCAAGAACCGTCGAATTCATTAAATAGCAGTACTGAAGTTTTTGGAGATCCACTAGCTCCTGACTCCAGAGATGTTCCATTGTCAATCATCTCAAGCTTTGATTGGATGCTTAATGGTGCAATGCAGCAGTCATTCAATATCCTTCCTTCTCATTCAACCAATGGAAATGCACAAGAAAATGGTTCTTTTGAAGATGCGCCGCCGCTTCCACCTCTTCCACCAATGCAGTGGCGATCAAGCAAGCTACAGACAGGGTCATCACCATTATCTGCAAAGATCGGAAGACCACCAAGGCCAAAACCTCCAGTAAAACAACAAGAAAGTGAAGCTGCTTGGGTTCTTCAGGAAAAGAGTCTGCACAAAGGCTTGAGTTTGCAGAATGAAGTAGTGCAGACAACTATTTCTAGTGACCATGAGATTAATCAAATCCTAAACATGGATTTCCATGAAAATCGTCACCAGGAAGGAGAGGAGTATGATGCCCAGGATTCTAATCCATTTCCCTCGTCAGAAGTTGAATGCTTGTCAGAAGTTGCTTCAGTAAAAAGTGAAAATCTGCACACATTGCAGCTACCTGAGCTTATGGTTGTTCCGGAAGAGGCATGGTCAATGTTTGGTAATATAAAATTTATGCCAGAACAAGAAGGAAAACACCAACTAAGCAATAGACTTTCTGTTTGCAATGGCTTGTACACTTCTGGCTTGTCAGCAGAAAAGACTAGCGAGAAGCCTGAATTTTTTGCAGATTACAAGGAAAAGGAATTTTCAGCTGCAAGTAGTGATAAAGTTTCAGATTCAGAAGAAATCAAACCAAATGGTGCTATTAAAGAGGATTATACGCTGAATCCTGACTTGCCAGCACAACAGAAAGACCACCAACATGATTGTGATGACAAAGCCAAGGAATTTTCCTCTGCATTAGAAGAGGAATCGTCAAAATCACCAACTCATACAGTACCAAAACCACCTAGATATCCTCTACTTCCTGTTACCTCTCATGACAAAAGCATGGTATGTAGGACTCTTTCATATTTGTTTTTATAAATGATTTTAAGATCCTCAACTGATCATTTCTCTTTTACCCTTCTATATAGCTAAGAAAGGCTCCAACTTTGGTTCAGCCTTCGAGTCAGCTTTCAGATGAGAAGGACACACTTTTGGAACAGATAAAGAACAAGGTAATCCTTGTAGGGCGCATTAAGCCACATCACCATTATTACTATGTTTTTTGTATAATGAAATCAAATACAGTCAAATTAAGCTGAAAGTGCCTTGAACCAATTTGACTTGTTTCACAGTCTTTCAACTTGAAGCCTGTTCTTGCAAAGAGACCAAATGTAATGGGTGGTCCAAAAACGAACTTACAAGTGGTGGCCATTCTAGAGAGAGCCCATGCGATTCGCCAGGTTACAAGTCATTCCATTTCTTCCTAGCTACAATTTCAGTGGATTATAGCTGTATCATCTATGATTAAACGATAATTATTTCTTTTTAAAACAGGCTGTTGCTGATGACGATGACGAGGATAGCTGGAGTGAGTAGCTGGCTCTTCTTCCCTCAGAGCAATTCATTTCGGCTCCTGATGTTTCACAAGTGCTTGCATCGATCCAGACCTTTGTGTCCCTGTTCTTGATGGAGCAAAAGATGGAATGGAGCCAACTTACCACAGCCCACAGGATTTCATGCCATGGCAGTTGGTCTGGAGCAGGTGATGTCCATGGATGGGCAGGATAGAAGCAACGCTGCAACTGCAAACATAGTGTTCATCATGTAACGAGTTCCGACTTCCGAAGCGCGTCACATGCTTATTATCTTTTCATGCGTCTACTGAAAATTTGATGTGCTTGGTGAGGATTGTTAGATTGTATATGCCTCCTAGGACTAGTGTGATTTTTGTAACTTGGTGAGTGTACAGAAACAAGCATGATTGCCGAATTGTTCTGGACAATTCTGAAGCAGCTAGAGCAAGCAACTTGAGTACTCGACTGTACAGATCTCAGAATCAGACAATACCCGCCTGAGGTGAGTTTCAGGAAACAGATGAGATGGTGCAGCCGTGCAGGGAATGTGAATTGTACATGAACTCATGAAGACGCTATCTTCAAGCACTGTTTTCTTGAACCAAACTTGGTTTATGTGGGGGCAATTAGAGAAATTTTTTTGCCGGCAAATAATACTATCACAGAACTATATGACTTTTCAACTATATTTGTTTTTGGTTGCTATTTTTTCATTCCAGATATTCCACGTGTCGTGGTCACACCGATTGCTTCACACGGTCGCCATTTCCATCCAAGAAATCCAAAGCTAAGAAAGCAAAATAATTTAAAATGTATAAATTCACCACTTGTATTCCAGCTCTTCCCTTCCACGCCACCAACTTTTCCACCTTTGGCAAAGGAGGACAGACACCTCCTTTTTCGCACAAAAGACCCCGCATTTCTCTCAAATCTCCCTCCGTTCCCCTCCCAAGAAACCCCATCTTTGCATGGGCAAGAGCCTACCTGCCGCCGCCGCCGCCGCCACCGCGGTTCGCTCTTACGCCCGCAGCCTTCGCGTCCCATCCGGCACCGCCGCCGTCGCATCCGCCGGGAGGGCAGCCAAGACGCCGGCGGCCTCGCTGGATACGCCCAGGAAATCCGCCGCCGCCGCCGCCGCCGCCGCCGCCGCGGCCAGCTCCGGGCGGGCCGAGGTGCGGGATTTGGCGGCGGCCTGCGGGCTAGAGGCGGAAGAGCGGGTGCCTCTCGCGGAGGTGGTGTCGGACTGCACGAGGCGGTGGTTCCAGGACGCACTCAAGGATGCGCGCGCCGGTGACATCACCATGCAGGTGCTCGTCGGCCAGATGTACCGCAGCGGATACGGTGTCAACAAGAACGAGCACAAGGTGAGCCATTAAGATTCCGAAGTGGAGCGGCTGCCTTAGTCAGTATTTTGATTCTTGGTTATTTGGCCTTCGGAGTATGGCAATTCGTGAATATTGAATTGAATTGTTTCACTTTGGATCAGTTTTGGTTCGGTTAGTTAGAACTTTTAGTTACTGGCGGATCCAAAGCTTCCTCAGTGACTTGTCACTAACTTAGGTAGGTTGTCAGCCAGTCAACTTGCTGGTCTTATGCCTATTGTTGCAGTAGTAAGTTAGCAACGCTTGCTAGTGGGGAAAAATAAGATTGTCTTGTTGTTAAGCGGTGTCCTTACTGGTAGTTCTGCAAGAAACTGTGATCTCTTAGATGATCTTAACATTTCCTGTCTAATTGGGGTATTTGCTGACATGATGAATAGAGGTTGAAGATTCATCCCAACATATTTCATTACATTTGTTGGTGATAAAAATATAGATTGCATTTTTCAGTTGTACTAGTCAAGTAGCCATTCAGTTAAGATACTGAAAGCAGCACTTGTTTGTGATTTATTTTTTGAATGGTACCACTTTCTTGTTATCACATATTCTGTGCTTGACATCTACATTCTAGAGCTAAAAAAGTTGTGACTGCAACATCTTAGGTTGCCAGTGCCTTTGTCATAAAAATTAAAAATTGAATAATAGGCTGCAAATAGGCGTGCATGTAAAGACTGAAGCTTAAATCTTATAAGACTGGATATGAATCCAGCAAATCTCGGGAATAGATTTTGCAACAGCACATAATACGTTTGAAATCCAATGGGTGGAAGTATGGGGTGTTAAAAAAATGGAAAGAAATGAGGAAAAGATCTTATTGAACATTTCTTTCTGATCTCACCTATATTTTTTTTCAAGAACCGGCAGGAGAGCTGCAAAAGCAGGAAAAGCCCCGAGGGGCACTGAGCTCACATATGTTGGATTCTGTGATCATTTTGTTGCAACAAAAGTTTGACTGACCAACAACTTCATCATATAGGCAAGAGTTTGGATGGAGAAAGCATCAAGATATCGGTCTACAGTCTGGAAAGTTAGCAATAAACGTCCAGGTCATCCCACCTCCATTTCAATGTTTACATGGCTCTTTGGTGTCTTTGTCGTGCCAACATGTTGTCTCTACTATTTGCTGCCTGACAGGTTCTTGTTTTGCAGGGTACAATGCTAGTGACTCGGACTCAGGCTCAGATGATGCTAAGGAAACATGCAAATAAAAAAAATTGAGATTTTTACATTAATGGACGGGTAAGTTTCATGTACCTACATGTGTTTTCCTGGTAGCTAAGCATCATAATTGAGTTAATTAATTGAAGGATATTTGTTAGTTCATTTGTATGTATACATTAGCTCAAAAAACATTTTCATTAGACAGTATTCTCAAGAAGATGTGATAGCTTGTTACTTGTTAGACCTTTTCCATGTCCCATGCAGTAGGACATATTAATATTTCATTAGCAACTAAAGTAGTAAAGCTAAGACTTTCATTAAGAATTAATTTAGCTTAGGTGGGGCCATGGCCCCACTATGGCTCTCACTAAGCTCCGCCAGTGGTCCCATGCATAGTCATATTTGTGCAGACATTTATTTTTCCTTGTCACAATCAATGATCAAGGTTAATAAGTTCTACAAAAAAAAATCATAATTATGATCGGAGTTCTCCTATGTGTGCAGTAACAGCATTAGAAAGACCTGAAAATTTGACTCCCTTTTCTCTTGTTCTCACGGAACTGTACTGTTCTGTTTAACTTCTGTTCTAGGTTTCTAGCACAGAAAGGCAAAGGTATCGAATTTGATCTTTGTCACAAGGCCCACCTTGTAAATTAGCACTTTCTTTTGGTCGTTTCTTTGGACCATTTGATATCTGGCTGAGAAGATCCTTTTACTTCACAGGAGCTGCACCCACATCTGCACTGCTGCAGTGACTACAAACCGGCGAAGCAACACAATCTACAACTTAAAGATTCAGATATCAGTTCTGTCAACGAATTCATCTGTGCCCCATGTTTATTTAGCATGATCGCTAGATTTGTTATTGTTGCGTTCAGTTTCTTTTTTCACTATGTGAGTTACACACACACTGTATTATTGCTATGTTTCAAAGGTTTCCTCGTTTTTCTGGCCTTTTTTTTGTTTCTGTTTTGTGTTAATTCTGATTGTCATCAGTAAAGTGTTTATCAGAATGGGTTTTCACTGAACATACAGAGAATAGCAGGCTATTCTTTGGCATATCTAGACACTGTTACATCTGCATTTCATCACTGGTCTTTGCCTCGTTTACTGGTTACAGAGAATAGCAGGGAGTGTTATAAAAAGATGTTAATCATAGATTATTAAAAAAAAAACTTGAATAGGTTCTTCCTTGCTCGATACCCAAGTGGTTAATTGTGACAGATTGTGTATGTTAATCATAGATTATTATATAAAAAAGTGTAGAATAAGTTCTTAGTCTGAAGCTTATACACATAGCATGATTGGTTGAGCCTTGGGCGCACGTCTCAGCTAGGTTTCTAATGCGATTTGGGATCGGATGGCTCAGCAACTACACATTAATGATGTTGTTAATGCATGGTTAGTACGTACTGAATGATGTTAATGTACAGTATATTTTAAATACTCCAAGAGCTACAACAAAATAATTGCATATAATAAATAGGCAACCAAACGTAGCACTCTTCAATGCACTGAGGTTGGCCATCGGAGCGTAATGCGGGCAGTCTATGCTTGTCCACAAACCAATCATGTGCTTGTCCACAAACCAATCATGCTCCGAATGATAATAGGATTACAAATAAAAAATTTAACGAGAACATAATCAATACTCCCTCCGTATCACAAATATAAGACGTTTAGGACAGCGACACGGTCTTCAAAGCATAAATTTGACCATTTATTTCTTTAAAAATATTTATTGTAAAATGGTATATATATATATATGCTTTTATGAAAATACTTTTCAAGATAAATTTATTTATATGATTTTTATATTTTTAAACTCAATAATTTGAAAGTTATTCATGATTTATATTTCCAATGTTTGACCGAAACCTTTTTCAAAACGTCTTCTATTTACGATACGGAGGGAGTATTTATGATACCAAAATAGCCATATTATGAAACTATATTTCATAATGTATCTGTGGTACTTATTTGGTATCATAAATATTTTCTCCATTCTGAATTATAAGTTTTTTTTGTATTTGTTTTAAGTCAAACTTTTCTTATACCGAGTTTATAGAAAAAAAAACATAAATATCTACACCATGAAATAAGATTCAATAGATACACCATATTTTGAATTTGCATTTATTTTGTGTTATAGATGTTAATATGATGTTTTTATAAATTTGGTTAAAGTTAGATAAAAATTGATTTAGAATAAAAGTAAAACAACTTGCAATTTAAAAGAGGGGTATACTTTATTAATATAGACTTAGGCCCCCAAAGTGCTCACAAAATAACTGATTGCACTCAAAAACTATAGTCACTTGTGGCATGGTTCGGTTGTTCAATGTGGATATATAGACAAAACTTTAGCATTTATATCAATTGTTGAGATGGCCGAGTTGGTCTAAGGCGTCAAATTAAGGTTCTGGTCCGAAAGGGCTTGGCATCAATTCCCGCTCTCAACATATTCAACTTCTGTTTTTTTTTATTGCTACCATATATTTTTTTCAATTCAGTTTCTTTTATTGCTACCATATATCCCAACGTTTTTCTTACATGTGTGTATCACTTTTCCTATATTTTTTCCACATCAGTTTCTTTTTTAGTCACCATATATTTTTACCATATTTGTATCACTTTCCATATATATTTTTTCCACATCAGTTTCTCTTGTTTATTTGATGAAACGGGAGGGGTGAGCCCCTACTGGAATTTCATTAATTAAAAAGGTAAACAGCGTACTCACGAAAGTCAAGATACATAGAAGGAATGAAAGAAAATAGCAATGATTACACAACATCAGTTTATTCTACCATATGTGTATCACCTTAACATCAGTTTCTCTTGTTACCATACAATTCTACCATATGTGCATCAGTTTTTTACCTTGAGTTTCTTTTTTTAAACCATATACGTATCTTCTCCTTATCAGTTTTTTTTAATCAGAAGCAAATAAGTCCTTGGGGCGTATAATTTATCGTGTCAAGCTTCTCCTCCTTAAATTAAATAATTTCAATACCTATAATAATACTAGTACAGCAAAGTACTAATAGGATCGGGTCAACTTTAATAAATGGCTATTATGTGTGCCGGTTATGAATTTTAATTAAAAAGATAAAAAGATGAGCCATGTGTGTGGGCATGTGCCTCGGTGCAAACATGCTCCGGTTGATTAGACAAGAGTAAAGTCCATCACCGGTCCTTTAACTTGTGTCGTTGTGTCATCCCGGTCCCTAAACTCGCAAATCGATCATTTAGGTCCTCAAACTTGTTCGGTTGTGTCATCCGGGTCCCTAAACTTGTTCGGTTGTGTCATCTCGGTCCATAAACTTATAAATCACTCGTTTAGGTCCTCAAACTTAGACAGTTGTGTCATCCTGGTCCCTAAACTTTATTTTGAGTCTCATCTAGATCTAAACATGACAATTTAAAAAATTTATATAACAAATAATTCATAACTTTTTCATACAAACTCGAACAAAGACAAACTTTATATCAAAATTATAGCCCTCGATGTGATCTACAACTTTGTAGTTGAAAAGTTTTTGATTTAAAACTGTTTAGGGTCCCAAAATATTGTTGTATATTTATAGATTTTGAAATTTAAAATTAAAATTATCGAACAATCTTGAATATTGATATGATCTATACAAAAGTTATAGTTCTCAATGCAATCTAAAACGTTGTAGATAAACTTTTTTTATTTAAAGTTATTTAGTATCCAAAAAAATTAATTTTAAATTTTAAATTTCAAAATCTATAAACATACAACAATATTTTGGGACCCTAAACAGTTTTAAATCAAAAACTTTTCAACTACAAAGTTGTAGATCATATCGAGGGCTATAATTTTGATATAAAGTTTGTCTTCTTTCGAGTTTGTATGAAAAAGTTATGAATTATTTGTTGATATAAAGTTTTTAAATTATCATGTTTAGATCTAGATGAGACTCAAAACAAAGTTTAGGGACCATGATGACACAACTGACTAAGTTTGAGGACCTAAATGAGCGATTTGTAAGTTTATGGACCGGGATGACACAACCGAACAAGTTTGAGGACTTAGACGGTCGATTTGCGAGTTTAGGGACCGGGATGACACAACGACACAAGTTCAGGGACCGGTGATGGACTTTACTCATTAGACAATCATAATATGAGTGGTACGGTGTCAACGAAGATGTTACAACTTTAAACTCAAAGTGAGAAGAATGAGAGTGAGCGACGAAAGAAAAAATCTTTGTTTTTAAACTTAATTCTTCATTATTTTAATATTAGATATAGGTATACTGTACATATCACATTACATTGGGTCCCATCAATCTCAATTTTATCCAAACGAGCAATTAGTGTGTCCAAAGTTAATTCTACTAGTAGTATCAGTTGTTCATGTGCCATTTTCCTACATGGCTGCAGGCCTGCAGTTCATCTCCTTTGAGATTATGTAGTACAACGTAAACGCTCACAACACATTTACATCCACTCCTATGAACGCAAAACGTATACATACAAATTTTACCTTTATGAGCATCTTCGAAGACTGGACTAACAAATCCTGAAGATAAGATTGATGAAGTCACCGTATGCATCTTGGCGCTGAAAGTATGAAGCCGTTAAATTACTCACTCACGTTGTCGATTCCTCTTTTTTTTCTTTGGCAGAGCCTACTACATCTTAGGTCTAGTTCAGTTTAGTTAGCGTGTGTTTTTTTTTTTTTTGAAACAAACACGTCCAGTCTCTTTATTCAACCATAACAAAAGGTTTAGCGTGGTCGCGAACCACAAGATCCATTACAAAACTTGGGAGGGATCAAACCAAACATAAGGTTGATCCGGGTCCCAACCAAGACTTAGACGAGCTATATCATGCGCACACCTATTACAAGGTCTAGGAATGTGTAAAATTTGTACTGAAATAAAACCTAAACAAATCAAATCCCTAGCTTCTTTGTAGAGGCCATAGGCTGGACTAAGATCAAAATCACTTGACTGCAAAGCTTTCACCGTGTTCATGGAGTCCGTCTCTAGGATAATTCTCTCTAAGCCATGACTAGATGTCGTTTGTAGAGCTGCTACACACGTCTGAGCTTCCGTACAATCCACATCATGGGCAACAGCAAAAGAACCTGAACCTGCCATTACAGCATGGCCATTGTGATCACGAATAACAAACCCCCAGCTTCCTGTTTTGTATCTGAGAAGAAAGCACCGTCGCAATTCAGTTTGAAGATACCCGGTGGAGGCCGAGTCCATCTTGCTGACTGCTTCAAGCTTCCCCTCTTTTCCTTCTGCTTTGGCATGGATTCAACAGCTAGCAAAGTAGCATGATGAATAATTTGTCCAAGGGGTTTCATACCTTCTCCAGCGTTCGATTTATTACGCGCCTCCCACCATGCATATAAGAGCATAATCACCTTTATCCGAATTCCTTCTTTCAAAGATAGGATGGTCAGAACAACATCAGCAGTCGATTTTTCCTCTAACAATTTAATACGTATATCATCAAGGAGGGCCTCCCGCCAACACTTAATAGCAAATTTGCACTTTAGGAAACAATGACCCCCATCTTCATTGAGGCGCCAGCAAATTGGGCACCTAGTGTCTATATCCATCCCTCTTCTCTTTATATTCATTTGAAGAGGAAGACTATTGTGTGCCCGCCGCCATACAAAAAGTTTGATCTTGGGTGGATAATTCAAATGCCATACCTGCTTAGGAATCATACTGACAGCAAGAGGTCAGGGGAGTGGAAGTGGCTCGGGGGGAGGTCTATCCAGGAGCGATGGTCCGTCGTGGCGTAGGAATCATACTGACAGCAAGAGGTCGGGGGACACTACTGGCTCGGGAGAGGAGGTCATGAGCCCTCTAAAACTCAAGGTGTCTGCTGAGGCTCAGGAGGTGGAAGGGGCTTTGGAAAACCAAGAGCACGTAAATAGTGCTATGCAGACATGTGACACATTGGCTGTTGGCAAGATGGGAGGATCCAAGAAAGGTAAAGGTGCGGAGGGTTCTGTGGAAGATAAGCCAAAAACTTTTAAGAGGCTTCCACGTTCTGTAAACAAGAATGATGACAAGATGCAAATTGATGCAAAGAAAAGGTTGTTCTCTTTGGAGGAAGATGATGGTTGTGATGGGGCAAAAAACAGAAAATTGTGGAGTGTGGCGAGAAGGTGATGACTGGTTCCCTTTTGAATGCGGGGCTGTCGGAACAGCCCTGCGAGAAGAAATGAAGATTATCGCGTGGAACTGTCGGGACTCAGGAACGGCCCGGCAGTTCGAGGCCTTCTGAACCTTCAGAAGGAGGAGGATCCCGACATTCTTTTCCTGTCGGTGGAAACTTGGTTTGCCAAATATGGTGGCCAAGAGTTGTGATGGGAGAAGTGGAGGGCTTGCAATTTTCTGGAAACGTGAGGTTAAATTGCATGTTCATACAACGACTCGGCTGTATATAGATGCAGAGGTGGAGGAGAGTGACGGTTTTGTTTGGAGATTGGCTGGAGTCTATGGTGATCCGAGATCGGAGCACAAAGACTTGACGTGGAGGGTGTTGCGTACTCTAAATGCAGCACAAAGGTGTCTGTGGCTGTGTCTTGGTGATTTTAATGAAGTGTTGATGAGCTGGGAGAAAGAAGGAGGTGTGCCGAGATCACAAAGGTGTATGGACCAATTTAAGGAGGCCCTCGAAGATTGCTCCCTGGCTGATCTCAGCTTCGAAGGTGATGTGTTTACTTGGCGAAATAACAATCACAATTGTGATGGATATATTAGGGAACGACTCGATCGAGCAGTTGCTAATGTGGAATGGCGCTCTCGGTTCCCTGGAGTTCGGGTGATTAATGGGGAGCAACACCACTCGGATCACCGGCCAGTTGTGGTGGTCACTGAGACTGGGGGGGTGGATGATCAAGTGAAAAATGCACCGAGCCCATTCCGTTTTGAAGCCGGATGGGTTAAGGAGGACATGTGTGAAGCTATCGTTGAGAATGCGTGGAAGTTGTCAATGAATGTCAGAGGAGGTCAGGTGGAGAATGCTATCCAAGATGTTGCCGCTGATCTATGGGATTGGAAGTGTAATGTGTTGGGTGACTTGGACAGGGAAAGAATAAAAATCTTTCGGTGGAAACTTGGTTTGCCAAATATGGTGGCCAGGAGTTGTGATGGGAGAAGTGGAGGGCTTGCAATTTTCTGGAAACGTGAGGTTAAACTGCATGTTCATACAGCAACTCGGCTGTATATAGATGCAAAGGTGGAGGAGAGTGACGGTTTTGTTTGGAGATTGACTGGAGTCTATGGTGATCCGAGATCGGAGCACAAAGACTTGACGTGGAGGGCGTTGCATACTCTAAATGCAGCACAAAGGTGTCCGTGGCTGTGTCTTGGTGATTTTAATGAAGTGTTGATGAGCTGGGAGAAAGAAGTAGGTGTGCCGAGATCACAAAGGTGTATGGACCAATTTAAGGAGGCCCTCGAAGATTGCTCCCTGGCTGATCTCAGCTTCGAAGGTGATGTGTTTACTTGGTGAAATAACAATCACAATTGTGATGGATATATTAGGGAACGACTCGATCGAGCAGTTGCTAATGTGGAATGGCGCTCTCAGTTCCCTGGAGTTCGGGTGATTAATGGGGAGCAACACCACTCGGATCACCAGCCAGTTGTGGTGGTCACTGAGACTGGGGGGGTGGATGATCAAGTGAAAAATGCACCGAGCCCATTCCGTTTTGAAGTCGGATGGGTTAAGGAGGACATGTGTGAAGCTATCGTTGAGAATGCGTGGAAGTTGTCAATGAATATCAGAGGAGGTCAGGTGGAGAATGCTATCCAAGATGTTGCCGCTGATCTATGGGATTGGAAGTGTAATGCGTTGGGTGACTTGGAAAAACGAATTAAGAAAACTAGGAGAGCCCTGGATGCTTGCCGGAAGGCTCAAGTTAATACACGAAATATCTCTAGGGAGCATGTCTTGCGGTACAGACTAGAGAAACTTGAAGATAAAAAAGATTTATATTGGAAGCAAAGAGCTCATGTTTATGGCTAGAGAAGGGGGGTCGTAACTCAACATTTTTCAATAAATTTGCAACGGAAAGACGACGGAAAAATAAAATAAAGAAGTTGGTAATGGATGAGAGCGAAGTGGTGATGGATGAGCAGGAAAAGAAACTAATGATCTTTAATTATTATAAAAACTTGTTTGAGTCCTATGCAGGAGACAATGTGGAGGAGCTCCTACAGCACGTGCCGGCGAAAGTCACCGCAGAAATGAACGGGATGTTGTGTAGGGAGGTAACTACTGAGGAGATTAAATTGGCGCTGGAGGGGATTGGCGATCTTAAAGCCCCTGGAGTTGATGGTATGCCCGCTCTCTTTTATAAGCAGTTTTGGCACATTGTGGGTGATGATATTGTTAGAGAGGTTAAAAATTTTCTCTCGGGGGGGTGCAATGCCTAATGGGTGGAACGAGACAGTAGTAGTGCTCATACCAAAAGTACAAAACCCAGAGAAATTGAAAGATCTTAGACCAATCAGTCTGTGCACTGTGGTTTATAAGATCATTTCCAAAGTTTTATCTAATAGACTAAAAGGTATTTTAACCGATATTATATCTCCCAACCAAAGTGCCTTTGTGCCAGGGAGATTAATTACAGATAATATCCTTTTGGCTTATGAGATGACACATTTTTTGCAAAATAAGAGAGCAGGCGGGGAGGGGTTTGCTGCAGTCAAGCTAGATATGAGTAAAGCGTATGATCGTGTTGAATGGAATTTTTTGAGGAAAATGATGTTGAAGTTGGGCTTTCAAGAGACTTGGGTCAACACGGTAATGAGATGTGTGACATCGGTCTCTTATAAAATCAAGGTGAATGGTGAACTTACAGAGGAAGTTATACCCGAACGTGGATTGAGACAAGGGGATCCAATTTCTCCCTATCTGTTCTTGATCTGTGCGGAGGGTTTCTCTGCTCTGTTGAATGCGGCGGAGGAAAGAGGAGACATGGATGGAGTGTGTGTGTGTGTTGAAGCACCGAGCATTAATCACCTCTTGTTTGCAGATGACTCATTGCTACTTCTGAAAGCTAATGAACGAAGTGCATGTCACCTGCAAAATATTTTAGCAACGTATGAGGCGTGCTCGGGGCAGACCATAAACAGAGATAAATCCTCTATTATGTTCAGCAAAAACACCACTGATGGTGATAGAGGGGATATGATGTCTACCTTGAATATTACCACTGAGGCGAGAAATGAAAAATATTTGGGTCTGCCCATTTATATGGGCCGGTCACGAGCAAAAACCTTTGCCTACTTAAAGGATAGAATGTGGAAAAGAATACAAGGGTGGAAAGAAAAATTTTTGTCCAAAGCTGGGAAGGAGATACTTATCAAGGCTGTAGCGCAAGCTATTCCAACATTTGCGATGTCTTGCTTTGATCTCACAAAGACTCTCTGTGATGAGATTAGCACTATGATTTGTCGCTATTGGTGGTCGCAGCTAGAGAATGAAAATAAAATGCATTGGCTTTCTTGGGAGATTTTGTGTAGAAGGAAAGATGAAGGAGGTTTGGGCTTCCGGGACCTACACTTGTTCAATTTAGCTATGCTAGCGAGACAGGCCTGGCGGCTGGTCAGGGAGCCGGACTCCTTATGTGGCCAGGTGCTTCGGGCTAAATATTTCTCGAATGGTGATATGTTGAATGCCAAAGAGGGGCTGGGAATTTCATATACATGGAGGAGTATTTTGCGGGGAATCAAGGCGTTAAAAGAAGGCTTAATCTGGCGAGTTGGTGATGGAACCTCTATTAATATTTGGCTTGATCCATGGGTGCCTAGAGGTGTGACGAGGAGGCCAATAACCCCAAGACGACAAACTTTGGTCACACATGTGAGTGAGCTAATTGATCCAACCATTGGGGATTGGGATCGTGCATTGATCAAAGATATTTTTTTGGGAAGATGATGTACAACACATATTAGCAATTCCGGTTCATGTGGGCAGAGAAGATGTTCTCGCTTGGCATTTTGACAAGAAGGGAGTCTTTTCTGTGAAATCGGTCTACCACAATCTGCATGACCGATCATTGCAACTAGCAAAGAAGCAAAGAGGGGAGTCATCAAATGGCAATCTGAGGGAGAAGTTGGAGAGTGAGAGGAGTTAGCGTGTGTTAAATATAGGGATGACATGGGAATGATGGGATAGGATGAGATAGGTTAGACATGTTTCTGTTTTTAAGGCAAGGTAAGATCATTTTTAAGGTAAGAGTAGTTTGGTTCGTGTTTGATTGAAGGACTCAGGGAATTTATTCTAATTTATTGTTTGATTAAAGGTTTGTTTGGAATTATTCTGCTTCACCTTTTTCAATTTCGCTTCCAACTTCGCTAGAATAGGAACAATTACACAAACTCTGCTCTAGAAAAAAAAATGGTGAAGGCTAATCCTAGATGTTTTGTGGAGAATCTAAAGCAGTACTCCATAAACTCTAGGTTTTTTTTATGAAGCTGTTTAATGGTGTTGTTGGTGGAGCATAGTTAGTTTTGTTGGAGTAGAGCAGCATTGTACAGATCCTAAAAGGAATGAACTAATTATGAGCTGTTTGGTTGGACCAATGAAAACGCAAACGTAAATGAAATTGAACTGCAGAAGTTAGCGACGGGAATGGATTTGAACTAGTCTTACTGTGTAAGAACCAAATAGGACTGACATAATAAACAGACCATAAAAGGAATAAACTGAATGGGATGGATGTAGTTTTCTGTAACGTAAGCAACCATCAGGACAGTGCAGAATCTATGTGCCTATCTCTCTTCTTCCTTCTCTCTTTTTCCCCCCTCTAGAATTCCTTTCTCGTTGCATCCGAGGGTAGCATTGGGCAGTGCAGGCGAGAGGCGAGGGCAGTGTTGCTGCCGTACAAGTGTCGATCGAGCTCAATCTCCACCCTGGATTCGGAGAAGACGGCGTGAATGAATTTTGATGAGACAGGCTCAACCTCTGCATCTGCAACGAAAATATCTCACCGGGATGGTTTCGTACTTCCAGTTCCATCCCACCAAGCAGACACATGTAAAACTGTGTCGCCCTCACAAACACGCTTCCTGGGCGACATTCTCAATGAGACGGAGTATGTAAGATGGATGGAACCATAATTTCCCAGACGCCAAGTCGAACTGCTAACATGCAAAAAAAAAATCTTTGTTTTTAAAGCCAGAACGAAACAATCTATCAACAGAAAACTACATTTAAGAATAGTCCACATGTCCACGCCTGCGTAGCATAGAGACAACCAGCATTCAACCTCTGACTCATCACTGTCATTTCATATATCCAATATATCCAAGTAGTCATAATAGGATAACTGTGGTTTGAGTTGTGTGTTTCCAAACAAAAAAAAAATGCTGTAAGCAAACATTCTCGGACAATTTAAGCAGATTAGACTGTCTCCAACAATAATACCCAAAATACAAGACCTATTTAACATATGGGTAGCGCTACAGACAAATAGTTCAATACCTATTTGACATCTTCTCCAACAACGAGACTCAAAAGAGAATCCTTTTTGCAAATGGGTTTTCAGGAGAGAGAATACTTATATTTGGGTTGTGCATATCAGACAACCCAAAATAGGTCTCGCATATAGGTATTCTGTTGGAGGCTGATTGATTTTAGGTCTCTGCAACCCATTTTGGGTTTGGGTCTTCATATGGGTTCTTTGTTGGAGATAGTCTTACAAACGCCGGTTCTCTCACTAGTCACTACGGCTTCTAGCACTGCTGATGAGTCTCACATATAAAGGCCCTCTGGCACGCCTTCTTTCTTCTTGAACATGACCTTTTCTTTGGCCTTCTTGAAGTCTGCATGTGTCACCTAATGCAACGGAAAACAAACAGCAGATCATGAGTACTGTGGCCTTGTATTCAAGTTATAGGCTATTACAGAAAGTTAACTCTGGTGAATTGGCTTATAGGTACCAAAAAAGTGACCACCAATGTTAACCAGAGTAGCAAATTTAAGGAAAAACAGAAGGGGGTATTTGGTGTACAGAGTTGTCTTACCTTCATCCGCCGCTCTCTTAAAGCAAGCAAGCCAGCTTCAGTACAAATGGCCTTGATGTCGGCACCTGAAAACTCATCTTTTGACATAATAAACTCTTCTAGGTTTACATCATCAGCCAGTGTCATTTTCGATGTGTGTATCTGCTCATCAAAACAAAACCTTGGTAAGAAGAAAGCATGCTTTTCTATTAAAAGAATAGGACTAAGAAGCTTTCATCACATAGAAGCACCTGGAAGATGCGTCGCCTGGTCTTGACATCAGGTAAAGGGAATTCAATCTTTCTGTCAATTCGACCTGGGCGAAGCAAGGCTGGGTCAAGACTTTCAATGCGATTTGTTGCTAGAATAACTTTAACATCCCCTCTTGAATCAAAACCATCCAGCTGATTTAACAACTCCAACATGGTTCTCTGAATCTCACGCTCGCCACCAGAATGGGCATCATACCTACAACAGGGCGAGAAACAGCAACAACTCATATTAATCCATTCACTAGAAGATCCAGCAGCAATTTTTTCATAACCAAAGAAAATAACTAATGTGGTAAACTTTCATGTCTGATATATCCCTCTACCTCTTTGTCCCAACTGCATCAATCTCATCAATAAAGACAATTGAAGGAGAAAGATCATCAGCCACCCTGAACAATTCTCTAACAAGCTTGGGACCATCACCGAGGTACTTTTGGATCAATTCACTCCCAACAACACGCAAGAACGTTGCTGATGTAGAATTGGCAACAGCCTGCAGCGTTCAAAAGTTTTACGTAATTAATAGAGGATTTTTAAGAGAGGCATATATTCTCATACCAGAACTTGAGAATATCTTATGTCATCAGGAGAAAAAAAAAGAATGAAAAGCATTCAGTTGATTCACTGTTTTATTGATGGGCAAAAATAACTAAGGCATGGAAATAAAAACTTGGAACTGTCCTCAAGGAATCAGCACAAACCTTTGCGAGTAAAGTTTTCCCTGTTCCAGGTTCCCCATATAGTATAACTCCCTTCGGAGGTCTGATCCCAATGTCCTCATATAGCTCTGGATGTGTTAAGGGAAGTTCAACTGCTTCTTTGATTTCTTGAATTTGAGCATCCAAGCCACCAATGTCAGCATAAGACTCCAAAGGTGCCTTTTCAACTTTCATGACTGAAACCATAGGATCAACTTCGTCTTGCAAAATACCGACCACTGACAGAACCTAAGGGAAACATTTGGCCAAGCTGTTTACTAAATAAGCATTCAAATCAAGAAAGTACATAAAACACAGAGTACATAACTTGAAGAGCAGTATCATGTCTGCTAAAACAATCGTGGAAAAAAAGACTGTTGTATATACCAAGGCAAACCTCTGAGGGCCGTGAATTTCTACCTGACATTTAGATCACTAATACTCCAAACTGCATTATCTACTTCCAAATATTTGTATACCAAAGTATATGCCAAATTGATGCACGTGGGAAAATAAATTATTTTCTTTATAGCACATGACAACACAATAAAAAATGTCAAAAAAAATATAACACAGCAGCCTAAAAACTATGCAATGATCTATAGATAGATACCAGAGAAATTACGTTATTTAGTTTCCACTTGAGGCCATATTGAACAGATATATTATACAGCCATAACTGTGAATTCACAGTTCATAAGCCTAGATGAATTAGCAATGAATTTGAACAAATTTAGAATTCCTGGAATTGTCTAAACTCTTTGTTGTGCACCTATGAAACACGATAATATGATATAACTGTGTCCTTCAAATTTAAGGTTTCTCCACATTCCACCATACAGAACCAAAATAAACCCAATTTTCTTACAGTAAAGCCAATAAGTTAACCAAAACAGCCAATAAATTATCACTTGTTTACCACTAGACACAATAGAAAATCCTAATCTTCATATAAAAATAAAACTTTTTCCACCACTGATCTCCTCAATACCACACAGTCACTAATTGAAACATGTGTAACACTTTCAGTTCCGTATTTTAATCCATAAGATCAATGCGAAGATTTCATATACATACCTTGTTGTGCATCAGAATGGCACATCCAGGCTCGAGCTGGTCCTTATCGACGAAGGAAAGCATGCCGACGTAGTACTCGGGCCCGACGGACGAGGAGACGATGGCGTGGCTCTCGTCGATGATCTCCTCCAGCGATCCGACGCTCATGGGGGTGCCGCGGAGGTCGTCGACTTTGGATCGGTCCTCCTCCGTCTTATCCTCGCTGGGGCGCAGGCGCTCCTGGCTGGCGACGAACTCCTCTTCCATCAGTAGGTAGTCCTTGACGCGTTCGAGCTTGAGCAGGCGAAGGCGGCACTTTGAGAGCGGCGCCACGGCGGGGAGCCGCGCCGCCGCCTCAGAGCCCTTCTGCCGCTTCTGCCTCCGGCCGACACGGGAAGGGGCGGCGGGTGGTTCATATTTCTTCTCTTTCTTCCCGTCGCCCTGCTTGCGGTCGCCCGGGAGCCCGGGCTGTTTGCCCATCCCGCCGGGAGAACCTTGTCCCATCTCCGGCGGCCGTGAATTAGGGTTTGGCTCGGTGTGACTCGGTGAGAAGCAGGAGAAAGAGAACCGTGGAAGGGGGAAAGAGCAAAACGGGATACGGAGTACTCCCTCCATCCCAAATTATAAGGCATTCCAAGAATGTTGGAGAGTCAAACTTTTTCAACTTTGACTAAATTTATATAAAAATATAATAATATTTATGATACCAACTAAGTGCAATTAGATTCTCTATTGGTTATATTTTCATAATATACATATTTGATGTTATAAATCTTCATATTTTTCTCTATAATTTTGGTCAAAGTTGAAAAACTTTGACTCTCTAAGATTCTTGGAATGTCTTATAATTTGGGATGGAGGGAGTATATCACAGTCCCTCTGTTCCGAATGGTAAAATATTTGTTTTCGGTCAGAGAACGTATGTCCAACGGGCGTCCAACGTTCCTGCAGCCGGAATTGAAAAACTTCTTCTTCTTTCTGTCACTGAAGAATGGGGAATACTGATCTGAAAATTATTCTCCATGGTCCTTCATCATGGCCAGATCTAACCACAACAAAACGAAGAAGGGACCGGAGAAAATTATTCCATGACGGCGACATCATCTCCGTCTTGATGCCGAAGCCCGGAAACAAAAGTCCCCATGTTGTCTTGTCGATATAGATGTTGACGCCGAAGTTGTCGCCCTTATCTTCAACAGAGCCACCATGGAGAGACCGGATCCACACTACCTCCTTGCCGTCGCCGGGAATGAGGAGGAAATACACACCCAATACCAAGATCCTTGACATGAAGAAACTCTAACTCTAGATGACTCGATCTACTAGAAAACTTATTAAAAACGATGGATCTCCACTCCCTTCGACCTCCGGCGAGATACCGGAGTTGGAGGGAGGGGGACCAACAGTGAGCGGTGGGGGGCGGCGGCGGCTGCTGCGGTTCCGCCCGAGCATGGGGTCGTGTTACGAGAGGACGTACGTGCAAAGAGAGAGAGCTGAGCGCGTGAAAGCGTCCACGTATTTGAGAGTTTGTCGAGTATTTACCTGTGCGGTCATCTATACGAAGCGTCAATTAGGTTTAGATTTGAGAGTTTGAGCCTTTCACGGTGTGGGTATAATATAGATGAGAATCAGTTTCTTGATACATGTTTTTTTTCCAGAGTACTTGTAATACAATTGTAATACGATGATGTAGTCCGCTATAATTTAATATAATTCTTATTTCGTCTCAAAAAAAGAATGGTAAAATATTTTGATTTTTATAGGTATATTGTTTTTATTATATATTTAGAAAAAAATAAAATATCTTTTAATTTTAAATAGAATGGGTGCTAGCAAATAATACTAACGCATAAAATAAATAGTCACAAAAAATGCATAAAATAAATAATTATCTGCAATAAATTGTCTATCAGGTAAGATTTTATATCTGTATAGTATGTACATAAGGAAGCAAAGATTTTGTATTTGATACCCGTGCGTACCTACTCACAAGTTAAATTGCCATCAGAATAATAAAATTAGAAAAAATTGGCACATAGCTACGGAAATTTATGAGCAAGTGTTCAATGAACGAAAGAGGTGTGGTAGAAAAAAAAAGTTTTGTTAATGAAATTTTGAGGCAACCTAAAGGACAGATGCGATGTCATCAATTGCGCAATACAAATAAAGTCATTTCAAGTTCTACCGAACATAGCACGCCAGGGCAGCAAATGGGGCCATGGACGCCATCTGTTGAATACAAAGTCTTTTATCAGTTTGCTGCTACCTCCTCAGATCCTGTCCCGCTACGAAGGCACTAAACACTTTGTGACCCTTCGATTCTTGAATATCAAACGGAGCTCATTATTTCAAAACTGTACACAGCAAAAGGAGAAGAGAATGTGCAATTGTTCAGCTACTCGATGACGAGAACACTATGGTGCTAGATAGGACTTGTAGTAGAGTTTTGTTTTATAAAAGATATAGATCATTTGTAGTTTTAGCACTAATGGACGGGTTAGAATGTGGTACCCATCCCACTCTGTTCGCTTCAGACCTCCCATTCATTCTCTTCGATTGTGGTGTCTGTATGCTCAAGCGAGAGAAAAAGGAGGAAGAAGACACCACGTGGACTAACACGTGGGAGCCTAGCCACGTGTAGGGACACAGTTAAAACAACCGCCATGTGATTTTGAGCTAGGGAGGAAAACTAATTGGTTTTGCTAATTGGAGGAGGGCCAATGCTTTTACTGTACTATTTTGGGAGAAAACCTACACTCAGACAATAGACAAAATAATCTAGGGAGGTAAATAGAACCTTTTCCAAGCATATGTTGAGCCATAGTCTTTTCAATATCTGTCAGCTAATCATCAATTAGGTTTTGGTTCAAAATATTGTTTTAGATTCATCCGAAGCATATCAAACCATCAGACCAGACTGGCTGCACCTTGTTCAGACTTCAGACTTCAAATCAAAAGTTGGAGCTAATCAGAAACAGAACTTACGCCACCAGTATCAGGTAACCTTGTATACAATAAATATAACAACCATGTCAATTAGAAATTTAGCCAAAACTTTCCGACAGTAATGCACGCAGCACAAAGAAGCAGCTGCATCTGCATGTTACAATAACGGTAGCAAAGATTTTGCTTTTCAGAGGTATCATGGAAAATTATGAGCCCTGAAATAAGCATACAGCTCTACTTGTGCATATGTCCAAAGAAGCAAAATGTTCTCATCACGACAGCAATATCTTAGAAAGGAAAACAATCATATTCAGGAATGCCGCATATAATTATATGTACACACATGAAAGCTACTGCAAGCAACAACAATCACCTTAGCACATAACAGATGACCTTCAAGTTGAAGAGAAGCATCAGAGGCTTCTCTTCTTTGGATTAGCAATCCATAATGAATATTCCACCTAATGGGTTTTACTTCTACAACGATGATTCACATGTATGTTTGTTTGGAGAGCTTGTAACCTGAAACCACTGCTGACAAGGCAAGAGCTACAAATGCAAAGAAGGCCATGCTGATTGCTGCAGCGGTTGCATCAGTGAAGTTGTTGACAACTGCAGATCTCATGCGGTTCGTGATGGGGACGGCAGCCGACAGCGCAGACATCAGCAAGTATGCAACTACCTGCAAACAACATCACAGATCTCTGTCAGCTCAGTTATATCATTTAAGCATTGCAATCAATTTCGTCTAAAGAGGACTGGTAACTATCAGTTTCATCAGTACAAAGAATGTCTTGAAAGAACGAAGTTGCAGCCAACCAATTTTTTTTCTTGTTATCTTGCTCACTAGAAATGGTATCATGGCATGAAATAGATAAGCTCCTGAGTCCTGATCAAAGAATCTAAGAAGGGATAAGCATGAACTTTGATACAAAACCCTCTTAGCAAATTTAACTGTTATAAGAATACACCACATAACATGAAGGGTTGTTTCACGTAATACCACATACGTCCCTTGATTATTCTAACTCCCTTTGACTAACAAAATCTACGTATGCATTGGAAAGTAAATTCAAGTTCCAGCAAATGTACCTCTTACTTTTAAGTGCCATTAGAATAAGTGGGGCCACTGGTTCAATATTAGAAAAAAAAATCATGAGATTTGAGATCTAAAGCTATGAAACTACCAAGAAACAAGTGGAACTGTAAATAGTCATGTTATTTGCAGAACCAGACCCACCCCCAACTCCCCCGGCGCCCACCCAAAAAAACTTAACAAAGGAGTTGCAGCCTGCAGGCCTTAGTCATATCCTCAAAGGCAGGCTAAGTGGACATGGTCCCCCAGACATTTCAATCTTCATTGTTCCACACCAGAGTATTTCAATGCATTTAAGCATAGTCCATTGGGCATCATGAACAGATTTTTGACATGCAGTACTTATCTCCAACCAAATGAAGAACTGGAGATTAAAAACATACTCCAAACTTCGAGCTCATTTCAAAGTTTGGTCCAACCACTCCAATCTGCCTATACTGGGCACCACATTGCCATGATTGCTTCTGTTGGCCTGTCATGCGCTGGTACTAGCATATAGATTGCCCACATTATTGGACCATTCTTGAGAGCTTCTAAGCCCACTATCCTTTTTATTAGTTTCTTCCAAAAAGAAACTGAAGGGATATAAAGTTGTCTAGTTGAAGGTGTGCCTGAAAAAGGAGCATCATGGACCAATCGTGCCATTCGTGTATTGCTCAGATGGGAAAAAAGCTACTGGAGAGAATTCTAATACACGCTGCTACTAATAAGAATGTCTGTACTGGAACCTCTACTCTTGCTTATCACTTTGTAAATTGCACTGACATTTACCCCCTCCATTCATATTCTTCTCCCTTTTCCTTCACTGAGCACGAATCTGGACCAAATCGAGAAACACGTCGGACTTTTGTTGATTGAGCGAAACACTTGCTATGTCAGCACAGGATTTATAGCTGCAGACTAAAAGTTGGAAGCAATCACTCGCCTGATCACCGACGAAATCGAGAAGCCTCCCGGATGCTGAGGAGACGGGGTCGACGCCGCCGCGCATCCGGTGCGCGTGCCGCGCCGCCTGCGCCAGCGAGTAGAGTACCGCCAGCGACGCGATTGCAAGCAGGTACCTAGGGAGAGACAGATGGATAAGCCATAAATAAACACGGATCGAAGAGCACGCCGAGCTCGAACCACCCAGCAACCGTCGTCCGCTCGCGCACCTGTACTCCTGGTAGCGGTCGAACTGCATCCAGTCGCCGTGCTGGTTGGACGCCACGAGCACGAGCGCGACGAAGGCGAAGACGGCGGCCGCGGCATGCAGCGCGAGGGGGCTCTTGTCGAGCATGTCCTCCCGCCGCCACCGCGCCACCACAGAGTCCACCACGCCACCGCCGCCGCCGCCGCGGCGGGCGCGGGCGACCTTGCCGCCATCTGCGGCGGTGGAAGCGCCGTTGTAGGGGGCGTAGTCCGGCTTCTCGGCGTCCTGCGGCTTCTCGGCGGCGGCGGCGTCTGTGGCGGCGGCTGTGGCGGTGGCGGTGGCGGCGGCGGCGTCGCCGGTAGTGACCATCGCCATCGCTTAGCGGCGCACAGCGTCGAGGTGGTGGACGAGGGACTGAGGGTGGAGGGGAACAATATTAGCGGGGCTTGTGAGATTAAAAATAAAAGTGCTTTTATTTACAAGCGCTTTGCTTTGTGTGTTTGACAGAGGCGGAAGCAAAGCGAGGTCATTCGCAGACAGTGAGACAGATCAGCAGCGGTTGCTCGAAATAATTACCGGAACTCAATAGAATAATCTCCATCTGTGAGTGGACTCGGGCCCACTTGTCAGTAACTCGAAAGCTGATTTGTCTGTATCGGGTGATAGTGTCCATACGTATGGTGACGTGCCACGACTCTCCCCGGTGAATTTTTTCATGTTTTTTTTTCACGTTTCCTACGTTCTACCAGTGAAATTTTTGCGAGGCTTCAAAAACACCTGCTGTACTCCATACATGTGTATAGGACCTTTCTACACTCCCAAATTACAGTTCAGGTTCAGAAGAACCAATCACACTGAGCTATCACATCCAGTCATCCACGCACCTCTAAGCTCCATAGATCTTGCTAATTTTTCAAGAGAACAGCCTTATCCTGCTTAGGTTATAATTACTCTGGACGATATGTAGGACAGTACAGCTTCAAGAAATTACAGTCATCTGAAAGTCTGAAACAAGGTTCAACAATAGGCAAACACCAGTACACCACAGCTCCAACGTTACGTCGACACCTACAGTGATCATTTCAGACAGGATGCATACTCGAAGCTTAGTGGCCAACCACCATTTTTTGATGACAAGTCTAAATGATCTAGGCAAAGCCATTAGTTGTTGTATAATCTAGGTCTCAATGTCTCCTAATTCATTTAGGGGTGTTTGGTTCCTACCCTCTAAAGTTTAGTCAGTCACTTTTAGTCATTGAAGTTCCAAACACCTACTTTTAGTCACTTTTAACACTACCACTAAAGTCACCTCCACTAAACTTTAGGGGGTGGAAACTAAACACCCCCTTGGAAAGATCATTGTACTATATATCCAGGTCTTAAAATACTATACTATGTAAAAAAAATCAGCACTTGGAAATAGTACTGCTACTGACCAAGTATTTTGAACCATGCAAGCTTTTGCTTCCAATCTTCGATTCGATCTATACGGACGCTGCGAAGCCCGCCATCCGTGGTAGTACTGTGCTTATGCATGCATGATTTGTCTGTTGCTACAGGTTCTATCATTATTAGCAGTGGCAGTTAAAGTCCTGTTTGGTTGGTTTAATCACTAAACTAAAATTTCATCTTATATAGTCACTGCACCAAGTGTTGTTTGGTTTGAATCCCTACACTAAGTCGCGCGGGAGGGAAAAGGAGTTCAACTGTGTTTCGAGGGCTTGGGCTAGAGCCCCTACGATTGAGGGCCTAAGACAAATCTAAGGGCTCCCTCAAATTCGAGATCTCCAATAGAGGCTCTGTTGAAGTCAGTTTTTTTTTTTATTTCGACCCTAAAAAATATGATGAGTGCTTAAGTAGGGACCCGTTGGAGATGCTCCAAAAGAGACTAAAAGAGATCTTTTAATCCCATTTAGTATGGGTGTTTGGTTCTAATAAAGTGACTAAAGATGAGGTTTAGTCCCATTTAGCTTCACAGGTGTTTTACTAAAGCCTTTAGGCCCATTTAGTTAAGATGTTTGGACTAAAAGAGACTAAATGACATTAAACTTCAGCCCCCTTGAATAACCAAACATACTCTAAGTGAAGTCTTTGGACTGAATCAGGAAGCCAAAAGGGCATGATTGGTTGAACGTGAGGAATTGTGCCTTGATTGACACCCTACATGCATTTGAATATCGCGTTAAATCACAGCTCCAACTCCCCAGTTTCCCGTTCCTCGGAGATCAATATATGATGAAGAGTTTCACAGAAATTCTGCAAGATTCTATCCCTTTATAATTTCCCTGTAGGGATTCTTTTTAGAGGAGGAAAAAAAGAATATATTTTTCAATAAAAAATCATCTGGTGGTTTCTACGGTGTTTTGTTGTAAGAGAAAAACATTATACTATGACTCGTAAACCGGGGTAATAAGTCACAGCGCATATGGATTGGGTTCGTGCAGGTCCGTCCTTACGACTCATGCTTCAATTTTCTGAAATCCATGTACAGAACCTCCAGCATTTATGCTCTTTCAAAAGAAGAAACTGATGCAAATTCGTCAAGTAGGCAACCGCTGGCAAAGAAACACACGTAGCTGTCACCAAGCGCTAACAAAAATCCAGGGGTTCAAAGCGGAACCTGGTCATATTCGGAGAACACAGCTTGGTGTCATTGCATAACTCCTTCACAAAAAGGGTTGTCACCTATACACACAGCCCCCATAAATCCATACCGAATATTGGTGTGTGGCCAATTAAACTTTCCAATGTATCCTGGTCACGTTCAGCAACCAGCTCAATGTGAAAACAAAAGTATCTGAGCCACTGCATTACAAATTGTTTTATGCCATCAAACATCTCACATCTGAGACCTGCATCACCCTACTTCAACTAAAAGAAACAGAGTTCATACATAGAAACATAGTTTTGCCTCACACATTAGCCCTCTCCTGACATTAACCCTCCAAAGACAGTCAGCCTTGTGCATAATTATAAAGGACAAATAGTATCAAAGTGGCAAGTACTGACAGGACCAAAGGAGTGAGATCTATTGCTCCGCCATTCCTATATAGGTTAAAAGGGCTTGGTTAGGGAAACCAAGAAAAACACTAAGTTCGCATACATGTCGGCAGAAAAATTGCTTACTTGTTCTTTTCCATCTCAACCTCAAGCTGCTTAAGCAGGCGCCTGTGCTCGTCCAAGCCATCAGAAATCTTATCGAGCTTCATTAATACACTATCATACACATCTTCCCTCTTCTCGTTCACCCGACTTTTCTGTTCCATAGTCTCTCTTGAATGAGTACCTGACGAGGGATATCTCTGCAGAAGTATAAAGAATGGATTTGTGTCAAAATTCAACGAACAGCGACCACCATGTTTTGGCATGCAGTCCCTCAGTTTCAGAAAACAATTTTATTCTGGTTAAGTTTCATAAACCAGAACAGCCGTCATTCTCTTCTCCTTTACACCTAGCGATTTCTATTGTTCAAAAAGTAAGAGCTTCACAAAATCTTTCTTCACTACAAATGATCAAGGTGAAGCACTTGCACAGTCTTGTTCCACACTTGTGTCTGTTCAAGACCTTATAATCATGTATTCATATATGTCATTGCAGCCAGCAAGTCTTAATCAAGACAAGAGTTTCATAGCATCTAATTTGGTTTGATCACAGGTGACAAAAGGATATGATGTTAATTCAAGACCTAGCCACAACCTCCAGGCCGCAGCCTCCCTTCCTCTACGATGGAACTAGACAAGCCTAATCCTAACCCTAAACCCAAACCTAACTCAATGGGCAGCAATGGCAGAAGAGTAAGACAACAAGAAGCTGACGTACAATTAAATTTGAATAAAGAACTTCAACAATTTCAGACGAACCCAAGTACAGGAAACTAGCAAAGCCCCCAAAAGAACAAACTTTCTGTAGACAAGACAGCAGGTGGACAATTAAGTGATTTATTGATTCATGGCAGGTCCCACTCAATTAACATGGACGGCTAATTCCAAAGATCAACACAACAAACAATTAGACTCACAATTCAGGCCTTGTTCAGTTGGTGAAATTTGTGTTGAAAAGTTCTTGTAGCACTTTTGTTGTTATTTGACAAACTTTATCCAAACATGGCCTAACTAGACTCAAAAGATTCGTCTCAACATGAACAGACTAAAAGTACAATTAGTTATTTTTTTACCTACATTTAATACTCCATGCATGCGTCTAAAGATTTGATGTAACGGGTACTGCGCAAAATATTTTAGGGGATTTTGGGAACTGAACAAGGCCTTAGAGAAAATTGCATATTTAGGACTCCAATCGTCGCGCTTCGCAAAAATAGGACTTCAAACGTCGACTTCGTAAAAATAGGACTCAAAACATTGAACTCTTGATTTTCATCAGATTAACTGTATTTCTTCTCTTTTTTATTCTAAATACATGTATTTGAGATCTGAACAGACCGAATTGCCCTATTGTGTTGCATGGGAACAAATTGACGTTTCATTATTCTCCTCTGATCCACTTGGGCCGCCTGCAGTCTGATTGCGGCTGCCACCTGGGCAGGGTGAAAAGGGACCAGTTTGTTATGAATGAACAAACGAAATGTTCGTGAAGGTTGAGGAGAATCTGGTCTAGCTGAATCTGCTCCTCTTCTAGATGCAGCAACCATTTTCTCCCACCGCTATTCCCGTGACTGGAAATTCATGAGTAAATGAAATATTCATGAACAAAAGAAATGTTCATGACTGGAACAGAAGCCACAGTACGGTAATACTGAACCTGAACAGAACTCAGAACATGGAACACCTCCCCCAACAAGGAAACTAGTAAAACCTGCTAAGAGATGGGGCTCTGAAACTCCTGACAAAACCAACCTGTCTCTATAGTCTGGAACAAACTGGTTAGGAAACAGAGTGGGCAACTCTCAAGATAGAAGCGACTCTGCAGCGAACAGAACGATGCATTCTAGATTTTACTCCTACAGGACATGTCTTGGTTCAGCTTTCCTTCCTGAACACAGATGAACTGTAAAAAAAGGTCTAGTTTTTCAGGCTACTGAAAACCGATTGTGTATCACTCTACGTCAGTTTCAGTTTCTCGGCTAGCGGAAAACGGAGAAGAAAGATTAGTTCACATGAACAAGCTTTTAAACGGTCCTAACATGTTTCCACTAATTTCAGCCTGCCCAGGCGGTGGCCGCGAGCAGGCTGCAGCCAGCCCAAGCGTCGATCGGAGGAGAATAATAAAACATCGATTCGTTTCCATAGAACACAGAAGGACAATTCGGTCAGTGCATGTATTTGGAATTAAAAAAGAGAATAAATACACATAATCATATGGAAGGAAATCAAGAGTCCGGAGACCTATTTTTGCAAATTTGCAAAGCGCGACGATTGGAGAACTAAATATGCAACTTTCTTCGCAACTCCTGGCCCTAATCCAGCAATCAATGGCGTTCAAGTCAAGACGCCCAACTTTACATGCCCTAACTAGTCAAGCACCAAGGGTAAAAGGAAGCGGGAAGAGAGGATCGATTACCTCTGTGGGCACGGAGCTGCTCAGGAATCTCCGCTCCATCAGGCACCAACGCTGCTCCAGAGGCTGCCGAAGCCGGAGCGAGCGGGCGACGGACCGGAGGATCGCCGCCGACGCCATGTGCTGGAGAGAACCGCAGCACGGCAGCGCGCAAGAGCCAGGAGCCTAGGAGGGCCTCTCCTAGGCTTGTACTCCATATATATAAATCAGCGAGCCCTGCCGCACGTCGGGTTCTGTGTGTTTGTCAGCCCAGCAAACTTGGGCCACTTTTGGCCCACCCCATAGAAAATTAGAATTGTGCTGTTGTTCCTACTGTTCCTGTCGGCCGAACCAATTAAGCCTGGGCAAAATACCCGCTACCCATTACCCGTACCCGAATTACCCGAACCCAGACCCAAATTACCCTAACTCGAGGTACCCGATCCTAACTTCGGATACTGATTTTGATTACCCGAAATTAGTTTGGGTAATTCGGTTAATATCCTCCGGTACCCGAATTACCCGAAGTTGTATTTTTGTCTTTGTATTTATCATGTTTTGTTAGTTAAATCAATGAATTTATCATTTAATTAGTATACTATTCTCTCGGTTTGAACAAGTGACTGTAATATGTTATTCTTTGTAAATTAGTGTTAGAATTCTATACAAGATGTTGCTGAAATTATGTATGAATTTCTACTAAAATTTTGTATAATTTGCTCTTTTTATGAATTCGGGTAAATCGGGTAATACCCGAACCCGAATTATCGGGTACCCGAAGTTGCGGGTAGTGTTTTTTCAGGACTAAATTCGGGTAGCAATTTTCATTACCCGAACTTTGAATTACCCGACCCGAAAAAAACGGGTAACCCGAACGCCCAGGCTTAGAACCAATAAGTCTTTTGATTTCTCTGTCGAAGTAGACTACTCCCAAAACTTAACGTGACACTATAGATGAAAAAAATATAGAGATTTTGATAGTTTATGAAAAACTAAATAGATCTTGACACCTTTCTTTGATATTATGAAAAAAATAGTTTATGAAAAAACCGATAAGCCTTTTGATTTCTCTGTCGAAGTAGACTACTCCCAAAACTATCTGTTATTTGTCAACTAAGAGCAACATCAAGAACATCTTTACATCCTTTCTTCTAGATAGGGATAGAGATTTTGATGAAAAAATAATGTACCAACTTTTTAAATCTTCGAGTATTTTTATCCTTTATTCTACTCGCTAGCCAAATATAAAAAAAATGATATTAACTTTCTAAGCACGTACAAGATATAGAGAAACCATGGGTGGATGGAAATAAATAAAGATTGCTTTTTGGCTAGATAGCTCAGCTGGTTGGGTTCCTTGTGGTGGAACCTGCCCACCCGAGTTTAAATCCTCGACTTTACACGGGTGTTCGCATTTTCCTGGATTTATTCCAGGATTTAACGGCGCTATTCTTTCAGTGGTAGGCGACGTGTCCATCGACAGCGAGGCGCCTGTGGTGACTTCGTCAATCTCGAGATTTGTCGGCCCAACTCGGTTCTTCGAAGGTGCTCAAAGGGGTAGGGTGTGCGTGCGTGCGTTCATAGTAGGGGTAGGATGAATGCGTGCTCGTGTTTGTGAGCGTCTGCGTCTGTAACTGGGTCTCGCAAAAAAAAAAGCTCTCCAAATGATAATTTAAATAATAAAATTAAGAAAAACTCTTTAAAATGCTCTAATAATTTAGCTAATTACCCTGCTAAGAGCATCTAAAAAAGTCTACTAAATATTTCTTCTAAAAATGTATATTTTTAACCCTTAAAAAGGTATTAGGAGGAAAAAAAAGAAGACCATCTCTAATAGTTCCTAATATTTCACTTTAAAAAATATTTACTGCTTTAAGAGTTAATAAAGTGGTCTAAAGTTTAGGATGTAAATAGGGTCTAAGTTAAGTGGTTGGTGGCTCTGCTTGATTAAGTATGGAAACTGACAGTTACAACTTACAACGTAATCAACCTAGATTAGCATCACACATTAATTTACTCCGCTATAGGTTAAGATTCTTATAGAAAAAAAAAACAAAATATCCTCTGTTTTCAAGGGTCTGTTCATCTTTGCATTGTACATGGCCTCGTGGAGTGGATCCCTTCAACAGTTCAACATCTAAATTTCCCAATACAGAGAGGTTGAGAATTATCACTTTCACTACCGCAGAGCTAACCGATCTTCTCCTTTCTTCAGTTCTGCGTCTTCAAGCTCCGATTCCCAAGGAAGCAGCAGAGGATGCAGCCCGCAATCGCAACCATCCCATTTGGGCATGGCACTTTCCAAATACGCCTCTCCCGTCCTCAGTATCCTAAGCCCGTACGCATCCTCGTCTTCGGTAAGCCGGCAGCCGCACCGCCGACCGCTTCTGCTCCCGTTGAATCACCCCTCCTCGCGCGATTGGCCCTGCTTCCGCTGAAATCAGGTCTAATTGGCCGTCGTCTGCCTCGCGCGCAGGATGCGGGGTGGCATGAACCCGACGGGGCGCGGGGCGATCCCGCGCGGCGTAATGATCCTCGCCGTCGGCGTGCTCGGGCTCTGTCTCCTATGGGTAGAATTCGCCGTCGTGGGTGGTGGCGGAAGGGCAGCAGACGCAGACCCCGCCATTCGGGCCGCCGTGGCCGGGAGGAGGACTCACGCACAGGCGGCCGTCAGGTCGCCGGACGCGTGGCGCAGCCGCGAATGGAGGCGAGAGTTAGACCACCACGCCGCCGTCCTCCGAAGACACCTCGCGGACGGCATGCTCTCGGCGTCCTCCCACGCCGTCTGCCTCGGCGGTGCCCAGGAGGCGATGGCGCTGCGGGAGCTCGGCGTGTTCGGCGCCGTCGCGGTCGCCAAGAAGCGGTCCCCGCCCCTCGCCGTCGCGGGGAGCGACCACCAACTCCCGTTCCCGGACTCCTCCGTCGACTTCATCTTCGCCGGACGCGCCCTCGACTCCTCCAAACGCCAGGCCGACCTCGCCACCGAGGCGGCACGGATCATGAAGCCGGACGGCCACCTCGTGGTCCTCACGTCCGGCGCCAGCGACGCCTACAGCCTCCGGTCCCTCCAGGCTCTTTTCCCGTCCCTCGGATTACTCCGATCGCGCGAGACCAACGGCCGGGATGGCTCCACCCTCCGGGACCTGGTCTTCCGGAAGCATGCAGGCATTTCCTCCTCCTCCACCACCACCGGCACCTCCTCCTCCTCCTCCTCCTCCTCCCTCAACGGCAACAATCCCGCGAGCAACTGCACGCGTCGCGATCACAAGCACCGAATCGTCGACCTCGCTGAGCCGCTAATCCAAGAAGAGCCCGCGAAGCCATGGATCTCGCTGAAGAGGAACGTCGTCAAGAACATCAAGTACCTGCCAGCGCTCGCCGACATCGGCTTCAAGCGCCGGTACGTGTACGTCGACGTGGGCGCCCGGAGCCACGGCTCCAGCATCGGCAGCTGGTTCCGGAAGCAGTACCCGAAGCAGAACCACACCTTCGAGGTATTCGCCGTTGAGGCCGACCCTGCGTTCCATGCGGAGTACGCCACCAAGAAAGGCGTCACCTTGCTGCCCTACGCCGCATGGGTTCGGAACGAGACGCTCACGTTCGAGATCAACGGTGGCCCGCCGGCCGGCAAGAAGAAGGGCGCCAACAGTGACGCCAGAAGGCCGAACGGCCGTGGCATGGGCCGCATCAGGCCCGCGGCCGGGGCGACCGACGGGGCGTCGTCCGGCGAGTCGCGGCGCGTCCCGGCGTTCGACCTCGCCGAGTGGCTGAAGCGGACGGTGTCGGAGCAGGACTTCGTGGTGATGAAGATGGACGTGGAAGGCACCGAGTTCGACCTCATCCCGAGGATGGTCGACACCGGGGCGATCTGCCTCGTCGACGAGCTGTTCCTCGAGTGCCATTACAATCGGTGGCAGAGGTGCTGCCCTGGCGTGCGGTCGCCCAAGTACCAGAACACGTACGGCGAGTGCCTCGAGCTGTTCACCTCACTCAGGGACAGCGGCGTGCTTGTGCATCAATGGTGGTGATTAGTTCATAACTGAACGGCATCTTGAACCGTAAACCTTCATTATGGGGGATTTTGGTGTGTCCCAACTGGATTTAACACAGGATTTTGGTGTTGTTTCACTTGTTTGTGTAGTTTTGATGATTGATTCTTGTAGTTACATGACGAGATGAGGAATGTATTGCAGACTAACTTCCAAGGAAAGATATTGGTGAGTGTCACTATTGTCCATGAGCAACTGAATCATTTTTGCAGGCTTGTTTACTGTCCTCTCTTTTTTTGCCTTTATTCATTTGGGAAGTACTACTGTTTACCAGGCAACTCTATTCCAAAATGACAGTAGAAGCGTAACTTGCTGCTTCTTTTGAGTTACCGCGTTAGTTTCGTCTGTTTGTGGATCATTGTTGAATTGCACTCCTTTTAACATTGCAAATGTCTTCAGTGTGTCCCCACCCTTAATGTAAACTGTTTCTGAAACATCTTTGGTTTGAACCTCCTTACTCCTTTTTAAATAATTTTAGAGTAGTTTAAGCTGCTATCAGACACTTAAAATAAAACTGAAACTTCAACAAAAACACACAGGTATTGCGTTACGGCCAGATTGGACGTTGGGGACATATATACCTTCCTCGTGCCACGTTGGCAAGAAACTATGTCTCATATTATGTAGAAGATCATCATCAAAACTAAACATGATCTGAATTTCATTTTTCTTTCTGGGTATTGGAGTCCAATTTTGGCACAACATGGGGGAAAGAGATGATGCGAGGAGATGCAGTAGCTGGAGAATTCATGACTCATGACTGATGAACAAACACAAAACATGGATGCCAGTACTGAAGATTTCAAGTTCAGAACACACATTCCATCTCAATAAGCGTACATCAAGAGTGTCCAATCTTGATCCCTGTTTCTCCTTCCCAGCCTATTCGGTAACTCTCACCGGCTTCAAAACTTGAACCGGAAGCGGTGAGAGCGAAAAATCTAGCAGGAGGAGCAAATCAGAGAGGCAACAGAGCGAGGTTGCCTCTCACCTAAAACTCAAGGATCAGACGTACATGGCTATTACATCCATAGCTATTTACACAAGACAGAGAGAGAGAGAGGAGGAGGAGGAAACAGCTAGGTGAGCTGAAAGCACGAAGAGATGCGAGATCTCACAAGTCATTAGCAGTCTCTTCCAGGATGCTGTGCAGGTGTGGCCGCCACACCGTGGAACGGCTGCTCCGGCGGCGCTTGAGGCTGGCCTTGCCCTCCGACAGCACCTCCGCCAGGTACCTGTCGCCATTGTCCTTGGCCTCCTTGGCAACAGCAGCGCTCGGGGGCGGCGCGGTCTTCTGCGCCCGCGCCTTTTTCTGCTGCGGCGGCTGCGGCTGCGGCTTCCTCTTCTTCTCGGGCACCGACGAGGCCGGCACCAGGAAATAGAAGTACCCTCGCTTCAGCTCCGAGTCCGGGGCGACGATCAGGATCCGGCGCGCGCCGCCCTGGGAGCACGGCCTGCTCAGGACGTGGTTCGGGTGCGCCGCGATGACCTCGCCGGCGGTGACCGGGCGGGTGTACTCCTCGATGTGGCCGCTGAGGTGGACGATCCGGATCACGTCGAAGGAGCCGCAGGGGAGCACGCACGCCAGGCAGCACCGCAGGCTGTTGCCCATCCCTTGAAGTTGCTATGCTAGGCTCTCTGCAGTTGGTTTGCTTGATTGCTTGTTCTCTGACAAGTGAGAGCTCTCTGCCTGCGCTGCCTGCCCGGCTGCCCCTTGGCTGTTTGGCATGGCTGACTGGCACTGGTTTTTATATAGAGTGCAAGCACAAAGCTATGAAGCTAAGATGAACATGTTCAACAACTTGGGATTATATTAATATTATTGTGCAAAATATAGAACAAAGTAAAGCGTGCACACACCTCTTCAATAGTATTCTCTTCGTCCCGTAATAGAAGACGTTACAGGGTATGTGTCAGTCATTTTTTCAACTTTAACTAAGTTTGTAGAAAATATGTACGACATTTATATCTTTAAATAAATTTATTATAAAAGTATATTCAACGATCTATCTAATGATATTAATTATACATTATAAATATTAATATTCTGTAGTATATAATTGGTCAAAGATGCAAAATGTTAACTTCTCGGTAAGTGAAAATGACATCTATTTTAGGACGGAGAAAGTACACGTTAGTAACTTAACTCTAATAATCCCACCATCATTACAGTATGTTGGTTATCTTGGGGAAACTACTCCTACAGTTCATCAGAGCATATGTATGCAGTATATATAGTACTACCAGTGATAGTGTAAGGAACTCAGTTCAAGCAGGATTACGGGGTACGTAAGGGATGCAAATGAACATCCAATGGTCCCGTACAAAAAAAAAAAAAAAAAACTCAGAGAGAGCTCTTGCGCCCATACAGGTAGGACTGTGTGCAACCACATTGAGATCTCACAATAATCCGTATGAAAAGATGAGCTGCCTTTGGATGACCCAGCCTAGCTTATCGTCGCAATACTTCTTTGGTTTTGAGATGTGTTCTCTTTTGGTTACTTTGACGTGAACACTACTCCCTCAAGGCGTTCATTGAATTTGCTACGCCGATGGTGATAAAACAATCCGTGTTTTCGATCGCGGTAGATCGTGGTACGCACAAGTGGCCGAAGATCATGGGGTTATAATTGTTTGACCCAACAATGTTTGCACCTTCCAATACATCCATTGGTGAATTTCTCCAAACCCTAGTTCCTTAGCATTTTAATTTGTTTCATGCTATCCTATAGTGGTATTACTTTTTTTTCCTCATAAGCTCAGCATCTAACAAAGATAATACTATCCTTAATATACACCATGCCAATCAAATTGGATTTTCTTTTTTGGCGAATTATATGGTACACAGACACACAGACACATAGAAAGGTCTATGCATTTTTTTGTGAACTACGGTATACAGTAAAAATACAGACACGTACACACACTCACGACCTCCGAAAAGGTGAGCTAGCAGATATCAAGATTAATACTACGGGCGCACAGTACGTACAGATGCGGACACCAACAAACACGTGCTCATGCTCATCTCCTTCGAAAAAGTGAGCTAGCAAATCTCGAGATTGTTACAATAGGGCACACTTTTTCTTTTGTGTGCAAATTACACAATACATGCTCACCCCTTATGCATAGACGCAATTAAGTTCTATCTATACACCTTCAAAAGATTGAAGCCGTAAATCTCAAGATTGTTACTACGAGCTTCTCACTATCAACGGGCACAATCTAGGAAAATGTGAGCGTTCATTCCAATTGAAATCGGATGGATAGGTTCCACTGTAACGGTCCTAACCAATTGAGGTAGTACACTCACTTCGTATATAAATTGCCAGTTTAACCAGCCAATTGTCATGTTCCCCTTGTTCCACCAAAGATGATGCTAACAGAAACATATATTCTCAAAACATATCAATACCACAAGCTTGCGACTAAAGTGTCAAGATTAACCCTGGATGACCATGTGTATTCCATGGGCTTCATCATTTTTTTGAGACGAACCATATATGTGGGCTTCATCAAGGAACCACTATGAAGCTGATGATATGACTGTGACTCCCGCCTCCAAATGGCGGCTCAACAGAAGCTAACACTACATCACAAAAGCAGCTGACACTATGCTATTAAGACACATAAACAATTACTTTCTCTATCCTAAATTGTAAGTCGTTTGACTTTTTTGAGCTCAACTTTGACCACTCATGTTATTCAAAAAATTATTCAAAATATAGTTAAATTTAAGTCATTCTTAAAGAAGTTTTATTAATAAAGTAAGCCACAACAAAAAATAATAATATTGTGTACAAATTTTTAAATAAGACGAGTGATCAAAGTTGAGATTAAAAAAGTCAAACGACTTGCAATTTTGGATGGAGAGAGCAGTAGAAAGAACACACGGCAGTAGTACAGTACCCCAAAATTAGTTTGATCCCACCAGCATGCATCTCTGAAGCCATTCATCTCGATGATTCAGGATGGAATCACGGCCGTCGGATCTACATGGGACGGCATAGACAAGTGCGGGGTACCAGACACATGGTGGTGACAACCCTCCACACTTTAGGGCTGGCTTTCCTCGGCCTGTATGGGACAAAGCGATGCCAGCTTCATATAATTGTGATTGTAATACCAAATGAGCTATTGATAGTGTTAATCTCTGTGAAAGTTGCGTGTACTTTGACACTGTTGGCCTACTAGCATTTCGCCACTAAGCAATGTTGTACTTTGTGTTGCAATAAGGACGTGATAAATGTGATGCACGTACTACCTTTTGCTGAATGCGTCAAGCTTTATGGATCACTTAAATAACAGCTACGGTTGGTCTTGTATGATATGATTTCTCCATAAAATAATCATATTGTATTGTCCAATGATTTATTAGAGGGGATTAGAGAGCCGATCGCTGTTTGCCGGTTTAGGTGTTGTTGATTGAAGCCTCTAAAGTGAGCTTGATGTTGTGAGTTGTACGGATATACAATTAGTACGTAGTAGTGATGATGAATGATGATCTTTAGGCTCTATGCCTGTAGCTCACACCAAAACTATTTTTTAGGAACTAATAGCCCACTTTTCATGTAATAACGTTCAAATAGGCCTCATCCAAGCAGTTGGAAGCCCATGCGCTCTAATTTCGAAGGCCCAGATCACATGGCAGTGCCGAGAAAGCCCAGTACTCAGTAATATACTACTTCCCCCTTTCTTTCCAAATTCAAATCGAAATCCAGAATGCAAATGCCCAGTTACCAATGCAAACACATACGGAGTATAGCGGACACGTCCCGCACACACAGCCTCCCCTGTACCGCCACGTAGTCACGCACGCCAGCAAGAAACTGAAAAATTCTCTACAGCACGCAGATGGGCAAGTCGAGCGGCGGCGCAATGGTGGCCTCGAGCTCGGACTCGCCGTCCTCCACCAGCAGCGCCATGGCGAGCCCGCCCGTGAGGTGCGCGTCGATGTGGCAGTGCACGAGCCACACCCCGGGGTTGTCGGCCACGAAGCGCACGACGGCCCAGCCGCCGACGGGCACGCCGATGGTGTTGCGGCTGGGCGGGTCCACCAGGTTGAACTTGGCCTCGTCGCGGCGCGGGTCGTAGTTGCCGAACCCCGTGGCGAGCACGAAGAAGTGGTAGCCGTGGATGTGCATGGGGTGCTCCTCGGCGGCGAAGATGCCCGTGTCCTGGAACACGATCTGCACCACGGCGCCGTACCCGACGCGGTACAGCCGGGTGCCCTTCACGGGCTGCCACAGCGCGCGCGGCACGTTCTGCGAGGTGAAGTTGAAGAACACCGGCGGGAACGCCGGGAAGTCGTCGGTGAACACGCCGGGGACGTGGTGGTAGTGCGCCTGCAGCAGGGACACGGTGTCCGGGAGCTGGAACGACACGTTGTTCATGCTCGCGCCGAACCGGGTGTTGTTGGGGCCCTGGCAGAACGGGCCGGGGCGGCAGTTGAAGAGCCCGAACCCCACCGTGGTGAACACCTCCTGGGTCACCGGGCCGGGCACCTTCACCGGCGCGGGGCTCCGGAGGCTGTTGGAGAAGGCGGTCGCCGTGTTCGTGTCGTTGAACGCCGGCAGGAACGGGAGCATCGGCTGCGGCCCTGCGCGGCCGAGGTGGCCGGAGGACCTAGTGGACCGGCCTGCTGGGCCGCTGAAGGCACCGGCCCCGGCACCGGCGCCAGCGCCAGCCCCTGCCCCGGAGGCGGTGGGGCAGCCGGGGGCGTTCTTGTACTGGAAGATGGCGGTGGCGGTGGTGTTGTCAAAGGGGACGCCCTGGGCCGAGGCGTAGGCGCGCGCCGCGACGTAGTATCGCCCCGGGGCTGCGTGCGCCGTGACGAGGACGTCGGTGGTCTGGCCGGGGCCGAGGACGACGACGTCGGTCTCGAAGGGCTTGGTGTACATGGCGTCCGCGGCGACCACGGTCATCCTGTGGCCGGCGAGGCTGACGAAGAGCTCGGTGTTCATGGCCGCGTTGATGATGCGCAGCAGGCTCGTCTCGCCGGCGACCACGGGGATGATGCTCGTCTCTGCATTGGGTGACAGACACATGAACATTGCTGTGACTCCTGTGAGCTGCTGTGCTGGAAATTGGTTAGAATGTTTCTTTTTTAGGATCTTTTATTTATGGTTTAATTCACATCTGAAGATTGTCTCTTCGTATTGTCACTTTGTATGACAGAATATGAGAAAGCAACCAACCGCCACTGCAGAAGACAAGTGCGGGTCCGTGTGTTTTTTACCATGCCGTACGGTTTGGAGAAAGATCTATGGATAGGTATTTTCCAAACCGAAAGTTGTTTTGGGCGGTCTAACCAAATTTAGAAATTGTGCAACATTTTGCAGTGTTTTCTGAATCACCACTGTGCTTTCTTTAAATGATGTCCTAGTTAACATGCATGAACAACCGAATCGACGACGACGAACCACGGCGCTCACCTTGGCTGGAGCACGGAAGCAGGTCGCCCGGCTGGCCGTTGATGAGGAGGGCGTCGGAGACGTTTGGCGGCGCACCGGTGATCATGGACTGCCGGAGCACGGCGATGGGGTCCCTCCTCCACCACTCCGCTGCACAGTGCACAGACATATGCATACACGTCAGTGAGCTAGGCGGCGGCGGCGGCATTGGTGGCCGGTGAGGTGCCAATAAGCGGCGATACGATACAATTAATTACCTAGGATGACTGGGGCCTCCACGTGTGGCTTGGGGAAAGGGTAGGGGAGGCCCCTCCTTGGGTGGATGATGAGCGCGCCGTGCACGGTGGCGCGGAGCCAGGAGCTGTGCGCGTGCCACCACAGCGTGCCCTCCTGGTCCTGCGTGGTGAACCGGTACGTGTAGCTGCCGCCGGGGCGGATCGGGCACTGCGTCACGAACTCCGGGCCGTCCGCCCACCCGTTCCGCACCTGCCGGAGGCCGTGCCAGTGGAGGGTCACGTTGTACTGCGCCAGGTTCACGGCCTTGATCGCCAGCGTGTCGCCGCTGTACGCCTCGATGGTCGGCCCCGGGAACTGCCCGTTCACCGTGATGATCTTCTGGGACTTGCACAGCCTCTTCACTAGCGTCTCCTGGACCTGCGGCAACACCAAACAACCATCACTACCATTTGGAACCAGATTATTATTAGCTATTGAGCCACAGAACAACACTCACGACGAACTCGTAGAAGCGCTCCTCGGCGAGGGCGCCCCGGAGAAGGAAGCAGCAGAGCAAAAGAAGAGCAGAGGTGCAGCAGAGCTTCACGAGACCTGACCTCGCCATCGCAGCCATCGCTCCGGCCAGTCGGGCAATGGCTGGCTGGCTGGCTGGCTTGCTGCTCTGGACACTGGACTCTGGTGGTGGTTTGCTGCCGTGGTGACCAAGTGCGAGACCGGCGACCGTATATATAGAGGCAGGCAAGGGCAACGATTGGGATGGGGCGAGACCCGAGAGGGAGGGTAGTGCAGTTGTTTTGGGGTTTGGAAGATTAGGTTTCGATTCGCGCGACTGCGACGCGAGGCCTTTTGGCTCTTTAGGGTGGCGATCGAGTACGGTGTAGTTCGACTTCGTTCGACCTCGCATGGCTGAATGAATGGTGTGAGTGCTGACGGCCGGGGGAGTTGTTGCACCCACTGGTCTAGCTCTAGCGAATGCAATTGCAGTCCAGTCCAGAGGGATTCGTTTCACCGTGCGCAATCGTTCTACCTGTTCTGAACATTTGCTGCTGCGTTTGTTGATGCTCCTACTATGATGCATCGATGGACGGTAGCCTGACCTGGAAGAATTGCATTAACTCTGGTCAATCAAGAGGTTGGAGTTGGAGGGAGAAAAAAAGGTGGAACTTGCTTCTTTTCTGCGTGTAAAAAGAAGTACTGTAGGGCTTAACTTTGCCAGGGTGTGCTAGATCTGTTCAGTTTGCCTACCTGCCGTTGAGAAATGTAATTTGTTGGCGTGGACTGAATTTCCTTGGATAACATGATTCTTGGAAAGAGAATAGCCCCAGTGAAAGCACTAATGAAGCTACAGACACCAGTATTGTTGAAAAAAAAATGCAACGCCCCCACACTAAACAAATTTCTCAAGTACATGGCTTTGCAGTGACAGAACCTCCCCATATCCTAACCCCACACTGTAGCCTGTAGGAGTTGGTAGGCTCTTTGACGAAGTGAAGTCAATTGGCCCTTTTTTTCCACTCCAACTGAACAATTCCTCTGTTTTCAGTGATTAGGTGGCCAGGAGGCGACGCAGGTGACATATGATTAGTTAGGGTCATTGAGCTATCTCGCTTGGCAGCAATTTCTCGCTGGTAGCAAATAGCTAATGTTTGCCGATTTCATCGCCGTACCACTGAAAGGAATATGCATCAGCGTTCAGCAGATCAAGTCCATCTGCAGGTCACTTCACTACGATGGATTCAAATGTTCACTCTGGAAAATCACAACAAACAAACTATAAATTGACTGAGAGGGCTCATTGACTGATTACTCAGGTTTGTGTGATTTTGGGCATGTCGAAAATTTTACAGTACCCTCAAGTCGAACTCCAGTCAATTTAAATCGATCCGGTTTGTGGATAGTACAAGGCTATTTCCTTGTGCATATGTTTGCAGCTTGCAATGCTATTTCCTGAACAATGACAGGAAGGGCCAGCTACAGGATCTCTTTTTCAGCCTGCACTTTGCCAAGCTACCAAAGGCAGCGGATCATAATGAGAGAGTGAAAGTTACTTCCAAAATAGTTGACACTTTTAATGAATCTGGACAGACTGTCTGTATTCGTAGCTAAAGTGTTAAACTATTTTAGGACGGATGGAGTGGGTGCAAATTTGGGATGCAAGAATTTTGGGACGGAGGAAGTAGGTGGTAAACTTGGGAGTTGGAACGTAAGAATTCCCATATTCCTGATTGGGTACAGGATGAACTACATTTTCAGATAGGCCGTTCCTTTGCAGAATGCTACTACTAGTAGTCTAGTACTCCTACTTTGTAATGCCAAGTATTGAACAGGTAGTACACTCGTGCTGACCATTAGTTGTAATAAGCAGCTATAAGTCTAAAACCAAATGTGCAGGTAACATTAGTTAAGAGTTTTAAGACCTAGCCCATTGGCAAGCTGACATTGACGGTACCCGTATATTTGGGGTGTATTTCACGTTATCGAGTCCGTCTTGCTATTTTCGTGCAGGTTGGACGCAAACAGCCAAGTCCAAGAGGTCGACGAAAGGGTCTGCAGTCTGCACAATCACTGACTGGGTCATCACTGGATAGTAACAGGCTTACAGCCATGGTAAGAAATTAGTACTGGGTATAAAAGCGTGAGAGAGGGATAAAAAGACTACTGTCTCCCACTTCCTTAAAGTTTGCAGGTTATGTTGTGGGCGCTCAGTTTTGCCCTGGTAACATCAGGGTTCCTCTGTAATGTCGTCATGATCTGTGAGTTGAGTACCGTTCGTCAGGGCCGTGCACAGGGCCGTGCAGGCCGTGGGATGGTACCGGGTCCCAAATTTCTAGGGGCCTTCAAATTACAGTTCATCAGTAATTGATGTTTAATATTTCGTGCTGATTTTTTGGGTGGAGTTCATGATGAATGCTTGTGCCAACTTTAGAAATCGCTAGATTATTTCTTCGTTATTATTTAGCACTATGTAGTTTCATCTACTATGTCATTTGTCTGTCAGTCTGACTGTCCTAATCCAACTTGCTGAGTCACGTCTTAGCTATGGAAGAGGCTAGTAATGAGCAAGTAGCCTAATTCTTTTTTTCTCGAAAACAAGTAGCCTAATTCTTAAAGACATGTCCATAATTGACAGCTTATCTTGTATGGATAACATTTTTCTTAATTACTCAACACTATAAATTGGTTGTTGTAAAAAAAAACTATAAATTAGTGCTACAGAATACTGTATATGATTATTGTTCTATTTCTTTTTTCTAGACAATTAAGGCCTAATTTGGAGTTTAGAACAGGGCCTTGGTTTTTGTCTGCACGGCCTTGCCGTTCGTGATTTGTAAGGTTGCAGGTGATATGAGCATTATTCGTACGTTGTGCTTGTGCGCTCAGATTTGTGTGGCATGAGAAACACTTCCTAATCTGACAAGTTACAATGGACAGACCACCAGCTGCTCACATTAGTTCTTGCGTGATCACAGAAAATAAAAACTCAAGTTTGTCATTATGTGTTTGGTCCCTAGCCATACCTTGCCACGATTCCCCTTAAATCGATATGTATTTGGTTAGCAACTAAATTTAGACAAGATATTTTAAAACTCTATGGTCGTATAGAGTAAAGAAAGTATACCAAAACCTCTTAGGCAGTTAGGCATAGTAAAGTGCGGCTCCAAATTTTCCAGCTATATTTTTTGTGCCATATTTGCTTAAGGTCAATTGTGGCAGATTATGGTCAGAGACCAAACAACCCAAAATTGGACATTTCTTGCTTGATCACAGAAAATAAAAACTTAAGTTTGTCATTACGTGTTTGGTTGCTAGCAACATCTTGTCATACTTCACCTTAAATCGGTAAGTGGAGTATTTGGTTAGAAACTAAATTTAGATAATTTTTTTTTTTGGACTCTACGTGAGGTAGAGTAAAAAAGTATAGCAATCTTAGGCATGACAAACTGTGGCTCTAAATTTTCTAGTCACACTTTTGGTGCATTGCCATATTTGTTTAAGGTTAATTGTGGCAAATTATTGCTGGAAACCAAACAACCCTGAAATTGGACATTTCTCTCAGATTTTTTTTTTTGAAAGCACCACAGGTTCAATTGAAACTTAATCAGAGGCCAGCACTCCCAAATCATCTTCTGATAACATGGAGTGCTTCTGGCAGGTACAAATTCAGGAATTAAAGAATGACATCGTAACCAAAATTCTCCTACCCCTACACCTATACTGTACAGACTGAAAAAACGGATAGACTCTGAAGTCTACTTATTGAGAAGCTGAAGTAAAAGAGAACTGTAAATTTCAGTCTGCAAGAGGCCGACTACTCTGTAATTGTAGACTTCGTGTCGTCCGTAACACTGGTGGCGGTCGCGGTAGTATGGCTGGGCTCGCCGGTGAAGGACGAGGCGGCAGAGACAGCAATGGAGGGCTTGATCTGCTCAAGCTGCCGCAGCACCTGCTGTGCCTCGGGCCTCGCTGGTGGCAAAGGATCGACGCAATGCAGTGCCAGTTTCAGCGTCTTCACCAGCTCCTCGCCGGTCTCGGAGCCCGCGACCGCGTCCTTCATGAGCTCCAGGTCGAACACCTCGTTGGTCCACTCCTCCTCGACGACCGAGGCCACCCACTGCGGCAGGTCGAGGCCGTTGGTCGTGTCCCCGGGCGACTTGCCAGTCAGGAGCTCGAGCATGACCACCCCGAGGCTGTAGATGTCGGTCTTGGTGTTGGCCTTCTTCAGCTTGGAGAGCTCCGGCGCGCGGTAGCCGAGCGCGCCCGCGGCGGCGATCACGCTGGAGTTGGCCGCCGCGCTCATGAGGCGCGACAGGCCGCAGTCGGCGATCTTGGCGTCGTTGCCCTCGTCCAGGAGGATGTTGTTGCTGGTGATGTTGCCGTGCACCATGTTGGCGTCGGTGTGCAGGTGGTGCAATCCCCGCGCCAGGCCCATCGCGATGTTCATCCTCGTCGGCCAGTCCACCGGGCTGCTGTCCGGTGCACGAGCTGCGATAATCATACACATGGCAAAGTTTTGTTAATTAAGCACAAAAAAGAAGCAAAGAGATACAGTAGCTAAAGAGAGCCCGAGCATTAGAAATGGCATTGTGAAAAGTGAGTTTACCATGGAGGAAAGAGGCAAGGTTGCCTTTAGGCATGTAGTCGAACACCAGAAGCTTCTCGCCCTTGGGTCCCAAGTAATAGGCCCTGAGGGCCAGGAGGTTGGGGTGCCGTAGCTTGCCGAGTGCGTTCACCTCCGGCTCGAACTCCTTCTGGCTCTTGGCGATCTTCTCCCGGAGGCGCTTCACCGCGACGTAGCTGCCGTCCTCCATGGTTGCCTTGTACACCGTCCCGTACGTGCTCTTCCCCAGGATCTCTGCGGTCGCGCACAGCAGATCGTCGGCCGTGAACGAGAGCGGCCCGTCGAAGTGGACCAGCTTGCCGCCGCCATCCCCGCCGGTGTCAGTGCCGCCCGATCCTGCGCCTGAACCGGCCTTCCCGACAGTCTTCGTGGTCGCGTCCTTGGCGCCCTTCTTGGGGGACAAGCTTTCCTTCTTGTCTTTCCTCCAGAAGATGAAGACGCAGCAGAACAGGAGCAAGAAGAGCAGGAGGATGCCTGCCACTGCAATGATGAGCTCCCTTCTGTTGAGCTTCCGGGTTCGCCGCTCCGACAGAGGCAGTGGAGGAGACGGCGCCGTCAGTGGAGATGAAGCGGAAGTGCAAATGGCGGAGCCGTTGAACCCGCAGAGCTGAAGGTTTCCAAGGAACGAGCTAGAATTGAACTTGCTGGACAGAGCTGCAGGCACAGGCCCCGAGAGATTGTTGTGGGACACATTGAAAGAACTGAGATTGACAAGGCCGCTCAAGGAGGCCGGAATTTCTCCGGTGAGGTTGTTCTCTGACACGTCGAGCAGCGACAGTGCCGAGAGGTTCCCGACGGTCGCCGGGATTTCGCCATCGAGGACATTCCTCCTGAGGGACAGCTTGGTCAGATTCTTGAGCCCGTCAAAGCATGCCGGGATGTGTCCTCCGATGTCATTGCCATCGAGATTGAGCTCCACTAAAAAAGTGAGGCTGCAGAGTGACTCAGGGAGGCTACCACCTAAAAGATTGTCAGAGAGATCAAGCTTTCTGAGCTTCGTGGCGTTGCCGATCCCATCCGGGATGCTTCCACTGATCAAATTGCTAGCGAGAGAAAGATCGTGGAGCAATCTGAGATCGCCAATGGTGGCCGGGAATTCGCCGCTGAGATTGTTGTTGTTGAGCTGAAGGGATTCGAGGAACGGGAGGGAAGTGAGGCTGGCCGGCACGACGCCGGAGAGGTTGTTGTACGCGAGGTTGATCCTATAGAGCCGAGTGGCATTGGCCAGAGCGGAAGGGATGCTCCCCGAGAGGAAGTTGCCGCTGAGGTCGAGCGTCTGCAGGAGCGCGCAGCCGCCGAGCGCCGGGGGCACGGCGCCGGCGAAGCGGTTGTTGTGGAGGTAGACGCCGCGGAGCTCGCGGAGGAAGCCGAGCGCGGCGGGCACCTGGCCCCCGATGATGTTGTCGTGGAAGCTGAGCCTCCGGAGCGCGGTGAGCTGGCCGACCTTGTCGGAGAGCGCGCCGGCGAGGCCCTTGAAGGGGAGCTGGATGGCCACGACCTTGCCCCGCGCGCACTTGATCCCCGCCCAGCCGCCGGAGCAGGCGTCGAGGCCCGTGCCGTTCCAGCCGGCCAGGAACCCGCGCGGGTCCACCAGCGCCTGGCGGATGGCCTGCAACCCCTGCAGGTCCGCCTGCGCGATCACCACGCCGTCCGATCGCTGCCCGCGCGCCGGCGCCGCCGCCGCCAGCAGCAAGAGCAGCACGAGCAAGCCCCCACCCCCACCGCATCGCTGCTGCTTCCTTCTTCTCGACCCGGCACCGCAATGGACGCCGGTGCGGCAGCTGCTAGTCCGCACACCCATGGCTAGTGTAGCTAGCTAGCAGCTCTAGCTAGAATCTAGTGTGCCTAGCCCAATGCAACCGCTCCTATATCTAGGAGCTCGAACTTTTTTTTTTCGGCGAGTCCTTTCTTGGTTTCTGCTAACGGGGAAAGCGATGGTACCACGCTCTATATACTCGTTGCAGGAACTTGGCAGAAGAAAAAGGAGGGAATAATTTACTGGTACGTACGTACTGCTACTAGCTGCTAAACCGATTCAACTGATGCGCTAACTAACGGCTATCTCAGCCCTTGTGCAGATACAGAGGGAGACGATTTGGAGTTTTAAAACCAACTTGTCCTATACGTTACGGACGAGGGCGCTGACATCGTGGGTCCCGCGCGGCAGGAAAGAATCCGATCTTTATCCCATTCAGCGCAGCAGCAGGAGCTGTAGCCACAGAATAGTGCCGCTGCCGCGGGGGGAGGGGTCTGTACCCTGTCCTGTGCCGTGGTGTCCCCACTCCCCACCGGCCCCCAACGGCTAGCTCGCCGGCGGTGGAGCCCGCCGGACAGCGACCGCCCGCGCGGGGATCGAAAGGCGAGCACGTGCTTCCGTACATGGAAAGCAGCGTGGCAGTTAATGGCCGCAGTAATTAACAAGAGCTGGAGCGAGAGATTTGGGGGGAGGCCGAGAGGTCCAGGACAGGCAGCGATCCGGCAAAATGAGACTGCCCCCGGCTCGGGCTCGGCTCGACCTGCCGGCCGCTGGGCGTGGATCCCCACGGCCGCCGGGACCCGGCGCGTCAGGGGCCGCCGGGCCGGGCGCACCGAGAAAACGTCGTTTCGCAACGGGAAAACCTATGGATTTTGCTCAGGATTTGTTTGCCAGGCACCGGTGGTCGCCGAGCCATGATGTACTGGAGGAATGTGCACAGGGCGCGCATCGTTGCGACGGGCACGGGCGCCCAGTCGCCCACCCGCGCCCATGCTTCCATTCTCACTGTGCGGTTTTGACCTGCCTGACACCTGTGGGCTGCTGCATCGGCAACGCCAACGGCCAGTAGCCAGGTAGAAGTACGAACGGATCGGTGATCGAAAGCGGCGACTCATCACCAGCTCTGCCTCGGCTCCCGGGAGGGAAAGAAGGGGAAAGCCACGAGCCCACGAGTCACATCGACCAATGCCACCAGGACCGGATGACGGAATTCTGTACCCGATCACTTCTCCAACCATATATACTCCGGTTATTGGGCCAATGATGGGCCGAGAGCCATAGGAGCACCGAGAGGGAACGTGGCTCCATTTTGAGGAGGCTCAAATTGAAAATAAATTAATTTAACCCACCTCAGCGAAGGGGGGGAAAATTGAGTGACTATTCTCAGTTCTCACCATGTATCTATGGACAGTTGGACACCTACCATATATGAATGCAGGCATAATCATTTAACGAGTTTTGATTATTCTTTTTCAACTAATCATCCTTAGTTTATGGAGCAATATAATGTTGAATGATTAATCATAGACACATGGCAGCAATCCATAATGGATGTTCATAGGTGGGGAATGGGGATAGACGTATAGTCCTTCCCAGCGTAGAGCATAGCCTCTAGGGCGGTGGCGGCCTAGAGCATAGTTAGGCCACCCGCAATGGTTAGAGCCAGCTACTAGCTCCAAGCTAACTTCTCTGACAATACTAGCATCTAGTACATGACTTTTAACATGGATGACCCCATGTAACAATCTCACATGACCTTGAGATGCGTGTAAGAGCTTAGCTCTTAACTAAGAGCTAGCTTTTCTCTCTCCTCTATTAAAATATAAGAAAAATGTTTAAAGCTAGCTTAAAAGCCAATTGTTGGAGGTGCCCTTAGAAAGGAAGTGAAAAGTCCTTTCGACTTCCCTCAACTTTTACAATCGTTCAATGTACCTCCCTCATTTATAAATCTGGTTGTCTGACATATCTTAAAATTAAATATAATAATTTGTTTATAGCCATGCAAATATTAATATGGTGGAGAGAGGAAAGAAGAGAGTTGAGACCGTGGCTTTCATGCAAGCAACAAAACTAGGCACAAAAGCAAGCATATGGAGTGGTGGGCACGTATAATAAGTGAATTTAAGAAGGATTAGAAAATAGAAGGTGGGATATCAGTACAAAATATAATAATAAAGTTTTTATAGACAAATAAAATATGACTTTTGTATATCTTGGTTAATATAACTTTGCTAATAGCCAAACACTTGGTTCTATTGTTGGGTTTGCTCTAAGAGTCTAATTTAATTTTCTCTATCATAGCATCACGTCAGCAAAAACTTGTTTAGGGTCGAAGGGAGTAGGTGGTCGACAGTATGCTGCCGACCTGAGGTGAAACAATTTGTTGCTCGCACGAGCTTCACGTAATTGGACCGAATTCAATTCCTTTCTTAGGCTTTTTAGGGATTGTTTTCGTGCACCGTATGACCAACCAAGTAGCAACATGCAATAAATCCAAAAAAATACCGACATCAACATATCTCATATTTTTTGAAGTTAAACAAATAGTCATAGCTCATAAACCAAGCATCTGAATTAAAATTTGATTGCACCATCGTGAAAAATACTACCGAACGTCATAAATACATTGTAGAATATCAACACTACATGGGCATCACTAAATATAGCTTCGAATATCATATGTATACACATGAACGTCACAAATATCATGAAAATGTAAAATACATATTAAAATTAGTGAATTAATTAAATATAGTCAAATAAAAAGAAGAAAAAATATTACCGACATCATGAAATGCATCCTAGAAAATCAATGTATTCTTACTAAACATCGTAAAATATATTATAGAACATCACATTTGCACATGTGGACATCGAAAAATATATCATAGAACATCGCATACTCTCTCTGTCCCATAATGTTGGTCGTTTAAGCACTGCAGTTAAATGTCCAAGTTCACATGGGAATCAATACTCATACAGATTGACGTCCAGGTTCACAGGAGAATAAATGCACCTCAATGAAGACTAAAGCGACTCATATATCGGGACAGAGGGAGTATGTTTGCCAATAAAAAATTAAAACATAAAATTTTAAAATAGATGAAAAAGGGAAAAATAAAAAGAAGAATAAAATACGAAGATAGAGAGAAGAAATAAAGAGAATAATAGAAGATCACAAAAAAGGAAAATGAAAGTAAAATAAATAAATATAAGAAAAGGAAAAATAAAAAAGAGTAATAGATGAAAATAAAGAAAAATGAAAAAAATAAATAGAACACAACAATAAAATAATTTTTTTAAAAATAAATAGTAGAAAAAGAAAGGACAAAAAAAGAAATAGAAAAAACGACATACCTGGGTGGCCTTCCTGGGCCGAAATTATTCGAAGCGCGCGGGGCGCTGCTATTTGGGACCGATCGAAAGTTGGGCCGTTGATGGGTAGGATGGTGACTCACGGCACGCTGGTCTTTGCACGGTCTTAAAAAAAAAGTTGGGCCGTTGATGGGTAGGATGGTGACTCACGGCACGCTGGTCTTTGGACGGTCGATTTGAACCCGTTGATCGAAAGCACGCTGCAGGTCTTTGAGCCCACCAGCTATTAATAGTGCGTACATGTGCGGTGCCCATCCTGGGCTGTCTGTTGCGATGGGCTTGCGTACATAACAGTTTGGAGAAGCCCATCAATCTCGAGCTTGCGTACATTGTTTCTAATTTCGTGAGGCATTAGCCTCAGATTAACGGAGACGAGCACAATTGGGTTCCAGTGACTTTGCTAGGATTTTGGCCATAGAGATTGATGCTTCAATTAATATAACCCGATCGATAACCAAAATAGAAGGTACTCCCTCCACCTCAAATTATAAGATATTCTAAGAATCTTGAAGAGTCAAAGTTTTTCAACTTTGACCGAAATTATAGAGAGAAACACAAAGATTTATAACATCAAATATGTATATTATAAAAATATAACTAATACAAAATCTAATCATACTTAGTTGGTATCATAAATATTATTATTTTATTATATAAATTTGGTTAAAGTTGAAAAACTTTGGCTCTCCAAGATTATTGGAATGCCTTAGGGCAAGTACATTGGTCTTGTCTCGTAGGTGGTCTCATATAGTGCCACGTAATTTTAAGACGACTGAGTAGACGACATGTACAATAGTTTGTTTTTTAAGTTGTCTCGTAGCAACTCATGATTCCTTAATTTATGGATAAAATAAAAATAAATTGTGAGATGCATGACAACAATAACTCATACAATGGTAGAATAGTTGTCTCATAGTCATAAATTTTAGCTCATGAGGTGGTTGTTTCGCGAAACAACGACTTCTTCCTCTTTCGCTTCTCTCTTTCCTCCACATCAGCAAAAATCCTACGTGGCACTGTATGAGACGATGTACGAGACAGCTGACGTGTAGCAATGTACTTGCCCTTATAATTTGGGATGGAGAGAGTATATATGTCTTAATTTTGGCTGGATAGATTTTGGAAGCCAACCAAGCATGCTCGATACTCTCTCCGTCTCTAATTAAATGTCACCGTTGGTATGCGTGTTACAGGTTTGACTTAATTCATATCAAATATGTGCAACATTTATATCTCCAAATAATTTTGTTAAAAAACTAGATTCAAATATCTATCCAACGATACTAATTATATATTATACATATTAATATTTTTTAATATATATTTAGTTAAAGTTGTTTTCTTAAAAAGCGCAAACGACGAATGTGATGGAGGGAGTATGTCCGAACGCGCCGGTATGTCCACGTTCCAGCGCCCGGTGACGAGAGCGAGACCAACTAGATCGAAGCCGATCGAAAAGAGCAACGGCACGGCCAGCTACCCTAGCCTAGCCCTACCCACCACCCTCGTCCTGTGCGAGCCGTGACTCTTGCCTTGGCGTCGTCAGGCCGGCGCTCGTGAAGAGGGCGACCAGGACCAGTCATCCGACCTCGTTTAATTTCGAACAGCACTCGCCCCCATGGCGATGCGGCAGCAGCGCAGGCCCCCACTTGCACGCATTGTTCTTGTTCCTGCCTTCCTGGTGGGGGCAGCGCATCGGCTGGCTGCCAGGCCGGGTTTATGGCTGGCGGGACCCGGCCCGCACGAGCGCGTACGGCCCGGCGGGCAGCGAGTCGTGCCCGTGGCCGTGCGTGAGAGAGAGGCCCTCCTCTCCATCTCCCCTGGTCCAAGAAGAGCAGCAGCAGCAGCCGAGCCGCCGAGCGCGCGCGCCGCTGCCGGGGAAACAGCGCTGCTCGCTCGGTCGCGCGTCCTCGTGATCAGCAGTGACGTTTTGGCGCAACTGCGCGTGCCCGGCCACTGGTTCCCTCCCCGGAAAGGGACGCGCGGCCTCCGTCCGCCTCCCCCCACTTGCGCAATGCGCGCGCGAGCCCTTATCGCGTCCTCCACCCGTCGTGCCCCCAAGCAAGTGGCCTCCCCAACTTGCAGAACCACGACCGCGCCCAGCTGATACATGCTACAGGAGTGCGTGGTACATTGCTACCAGTGACGACAGGCTAGCTGCATGCATCAATCTTCTTCTTCTTCTTCTTTTTTCTGTCCCTTTTATTACTTTCGTGGTGATTTATTACCTACGATACGTTCGTTCGGTTGAAAATTAAAACCCGCGCGTGGCCGATGCCGATGCCGATGCGCGCGGCCGTAGAAGAATCGCCTCCTACCGCTACCGGCTGTCGCTGGCAGTAGTCTAAAGTATAGCTTAGCTATACATCTCATGTTCCTGTGTTGTCGTTGTCCACCCGTTGCTGTAGGATTTCGTACAGTATCCAGCCGATCTGACCATAGAAAGCGCAGCGATGAACTGATGTTTTTTTTTCCCTTCTTATTACTGTATTACGCAACGTGATGAATTGATCTTCTTGCGCTTCCATTCCATTGGTCAATTTATTTGACTGAGCCCGTGTCTTTCAGCGAACAATTCCTGAGGTGTAGTAGGCTAGTAGCTCTCTCAAGCCAGCCAGCCACACGAGCGCGCGCGCGAGAGATCATCATGTGTTCATGTGCGTGCGTGGAGGAAGAGAACGCTGAACACACTAGATCGATCGGCCGAATTGAAGAAGGGAAGGGACCCGTTATATATTCGCCTCCGGCCGTTGCAATACAAAAGTTGCATCACGCTATAGCTTGCTATTGCTACGAAAGTGTGTCGCCTTGCATAAGCCTGGGCGTTCGGGTTACCCGTTTTTTTCGGGTCGGGTAATTCGGGTAATTCAAAGTTCGGGTAATGAAAATTGTTACCCGAATTTAGTCCTGAAAAAACACTACCCGCAACTTCGGGTACCCGATAATTCGGGTTCGGGTTCGGGTATTACCCGATTTACCCGAATTCATAAAAAGAGCAAATTATATAAAATTTTAGTAGAAATTCATACATAATTTCAGCAACATCTTGTATAGAATTCTAACACTAATTTACAAAGAATAACATATTACAGTCACTTGTTCAAACGGAGAGAATAGTATACTAATTAAATAATAAATTTATTGATTTAACTAACAAAACATGATAAATACAAAGACAAAAATACAACTTCGGGTAATTCGGGTAGTTCGGGTACCGGGGGATATTACCCGAATTACCCAAACTAATTTCGGGTAATCAAAATCAGTATCCAAAGTTAGGATCGGGTACCTCGAGTTCGGGTAATTCGGGTCCGGGTTCGGGTAATTCGGGTACGGGTAATGGGTAGCGGGTATTTTGCCCAGCCTTGGCCTTGCAAAATGTTGTCCTGTACGCACAATCATGGCTGGAAAGAGGCCGCATTGTTAACCATATTTTTTTTTGTCGCTAACAGCAACAGGAAGCCGGTAGAACCTCCTTTGTGTCTGTCATGGTCCATGCATACAATTCAGGGTTTTCGTTTTATATACCCCGGCCCTCCGGCTGGATTGATAACTATACTGCTAGTTAGATGATGAAAACATATTAATTAACTAATTAAGGAATCGATGTCATTAGTTATTTGTGCTTCAAATATGATACGATGTATTTTGCCACCGATGAGCTTCTTTTTTTTGCCTTTTTATATATGGGTAATAAAAATTAATAGCTAAAATTAGTAATATTGGATCCAAACAGACCTATTAATAAATTTGCTAATTATTAGATGGAGGGTTGTTGCTAACTATTAGTTGAGCAGGTTTGAAGTTGCTACCGTGTGTTAATAGTTCATATACACCTTCAACTCACTATCCAACCATCTATTAGAATGTGAATTCAAACAAATTCGACTAAAAAATACAGCTATTGGTGATTAGTTAGCTAATTTTTAGTACTAATGCTCTAAATAGACCCTAATATGATACAAGTAGATAGCTTCGTGTGTCTTGTTCGGGGATGAGGTGAGTTGGGTTGGATCCGATCCAGTTTCGTGGGTTAGGTTTAACTCATCTCTTGTTTGGTTGCTAGGTTGGGCCGATTCAAATTTTATATTTGGTTGGGAGAAATATTTAAAAGTAGGGTGGGTCATTGACATGTAGGCTCTATTTGTCGATGTCTCTTCCATTCTTTTCCAACTCAGTTCAACCCACATAGTCCCCTCATTTTAGAGGGATAAACCCGTATGTGAAGAGAATATTTATTCCGTCCTAGGTTGATCCAATTTTACGAACCTATAAACTAAACACTAGCCTAACCTGGGTCGGACTCGAAATATCCTGGGCCGACCCATGAACCAAATACACGGGTTAGTGACCCTTTCATCTGAAGAAAATGGTAGGGTACAAGTTGACGACCGTGCCAAGTTGATCTCCGTATTTTATTGTACCATTAGTTATTAGCTGGTGAAAGATTAACAATCATAAAGGGACGCGGGATCACGACGATGGAAAGCAACAGCATACGGCAAGAGGGCCAGAGGGGGTAATATAAAAATGGGCATCCGTAGGGCAAGCACGGTGTGAGGGTATATATAAACTCATCTCGACCAACTTGGCTCACTTGCCTTCCCTATTCTATAATCTATATGCTCCACTTTCATTACATTACAATGCTAATTCTAGAGAAATCTTCTGATTAATAAATCATGTACAATATATTTCATTTCACCAGTTCATTCAGCCCCTTCTCCCTCTTTAGTTAATTATAATCACATCCTATTGCATAAAAGATTTGCGGTGTTGCTTGCCCAATTGCTCTTAACATGCATGCATCTTTCAAATGAATATCAGCCACTTTTTGTCTAATACATCTCTCTTGCCGTCCCTTCTAATATATACTCCATCCATTCCAAATTATAAGTCATTCCAAGAATTTTAAAGAGTCAAAGTTTTTTTAACTTTAACTAAGTTTATTTAAAAAATTAATGATATTTATGGTACCAACTAAGTATCATTAGATCTTCATAAAGTTATATTTTCATAATAAACCTATTTGAAGTCATAATTTTTTATTTCTCTTTATAAAATTTTATCAATTGACTCTTCAAGATTTTTAGAATTACTTATAATTTAGAACGGAGTATGAGCCAATGAATGCCGCAACTTCTGCAGCAAAGTTCCATTTAAACCTCTCAATCCTATGCGTGCATCATTCTACGATGGTTGTACATATTTTAATGTTAGAAAGCACTCACTTCATCCTAAAATAATATAGGTTATTTTAGTTTTGTACTAATTTAAATTTGTCCAACTTTAAACAAACATCATTATCTCTACACAACGTCAAACGTAATTTCATTAAATCCGCCATGTAACATTATTGTTAGTGCATTTTTGTGTCCATTATAGATATTAATATCATGGCATGCATTTATTTAAGTCTGATGAAACAGAAAAAATTGACTTGGCTGAAGATTAAAATGGCATACAGCTTGGAGAATGGATGGAGCAGCTGGGCAACAGTTGCATACATAAATGCGGCACAGTCATATAGTCGACTATTCTAACCCTTATCAAATGTCTACAATCAAACCTGTGTTATATACTCAATTTTCAGATTTTTTTTTTTAGAAAATTGATCCCACTTCAACAACACATGAAACAACCTTGTGTTCCACTGCATAGGGCATGTTTGGATGTTATCAACTAAAATTTAGTTAGCAAAAAAAATGTAAAATGTTAGCCATTTAAAAATTTCTCAGCTAAACTTTATTAGAGTGTTTGGATGCTCCAACTAATAAACTCAGCTAAATTTTAGTTGGTTTTAACTATGTTGAAATAGCTAAACCTAGCTAAACTTTAGCTGAGTTGTTTGAATTACTAGCAGCTAAATTTAGTCAGCTAAAATTTAGTTGGTGCATCTAAACAGACACATAGTACTTCAACCGGGAGCTACATCAGCGCCCCATTTTTTATTACTACGATTTACTGTTAACAAAACACAGGAGAAGGCGCCAAAGCACATCCCATGCATGGAAATAAACATGAAGCGAAATTCAAGAATATCTCGTGTTGAGATTATATCAATTTTTCTTCCTAATTTATCTAAAAGATCAAGAGGCTGGCAATGCCCCCTCTCCCCACAAAAAAAAAATGCAACTTGGGCAAATTGCTGAAATGTAGAGCCCACCTAAAGATGATTTAGTTGAATTAATTAAAGAGGGAGCACAATTAAAGTGAGCACACAACTGGATACTACATATGCAACACTGCGAGCCAGGACAAGTTGGCACACTTTTGCATATATAAATGCCTCTACCCTCCATCAACCTCTCTTCAACACTATCCCCAACCCGTCCGTCCATCGCCGCAAGAAATTCCGCCGCACCGCACACGAGACCAGCACCACCAGCAGACGAAGGCAGCAGCTACTAGCTAGCTAGCTAGGACAAAGCAGCCAGCTAGCCCGCAAAGATGCCGTGCATCCAGGCGTCCAGCCCCGGCAGCATGCCGCACCAGCACCACCACGGGCGTGTCCTGGCGGGTGTCGGGTGCGCGGCGGAGGTGGCCGCGGCGGCCGTCGCCGCGAGCGCCGCGGCCGGGATGCGGTGCGGGGCGCACGACGGCGAGGTGCCGGCGGAGGCGGCGCGGCACCACGAGCACGCGGAGCCGGGGCCCGGGCGGTGCTGCTCCGCGGTGGTGCAGCACGTGGCGGCGCCCGCGGCGGCGGTGTGGTCCGTGGTGCGGCGGTTCGACCAGCCGCAGGCGTACAAGCGGTTCGTGCGCAGCTGCGCGCTGCTGGCGGGCGACGGCGGCGTGGGCACGCTCCGCGAGGTGCGCGTGGTGTCGGGCCTCCCCGCGGCGTCGAGCCGCGAGCGCCTGGAGATCCTGGACGACGAGAGCCACGTGCTGAGCTTCCGCGTCGTCGGCGGCGAGCACCGGCTCCAGAACTACCTCTCCGTGACCACCGTGCACCCGTCCCCGGCCGCGCCCGATGCCGCCACCGTGGTCGTGGAGTCGTACGTGGTGGACGTGCCGCCGGGCAACACCCCCGAGGACACCCGCGTGTTCGTCGACACCATCGTCAAGTGCAACCTCCAGTCGCTGGCCACCACCGCCGAGAAGATCGCGGCCTTGGAGGCGTGAGGAGGGACGTACTGCTCCATCTCCATGGGCGATCGATGGTTTTTCCGAGGAGGAGGGATGCGTGCTTGTGCTTCTACGGCGCGTGAGCTTTTTTTTTTCTTCTTCTCTCGTTCTTCTTTCTTTGGCTTTTCACATTTGCCCCCTCTTGGTTTTGGCTATTATTCTTTTTTCTCGTTGTCGCGAGAGAGACACAGCCCTCCTCGCTAGCTAGCCCCTTGTCCAAAGAAGATTCAAGAGATCAGATGATAAGGAAAAAATCGGTAATTCCGGCGCGGTGCACGCTCGAATCACTCTCTGTATATATGTTCATGGTAATAGAGATATGGTTTCTGGAGTATCAGATTATTGTATGTCATTTATTTGGCAAGTTTTGATCTAAATATGCGTAGCAATATCAGCTAGTGTACTGCGAGTACACAAAATGACGAGGAGCTACTCGATCTCCTGCTTACATTAATCATTATCCAGCATGTATAACACGCAACAAGCAAGTGATGAGAAAGTAAGTAGCAACAGTACGTATTAAGCGTGTTAGCTCCGCTCTAGCTTGTTTGATCGACTTGCTAAATAAACACAGACACAGCAAGTCTATTATTTGTCTCTACTCTTCCATGTTAAGTAATCGATGGGCGAACAAATTAAAGCTAGGTTCCTTGGCAAAAGGAAGCAGGAGGAGCATATCTGGATGTAGCTGCTAAACAGCATGTCAGCATGGAGTACCGAGTACGTACGCAAAATGCATTCTCCAGATCGAGCAGCCGATCGATCACGCGGGAAATACAGAATGAAGCAAAGTGTTTCTGAGATATACTGTATCGTCGATCGATCCGCGCCAGGCGTACGTAATATATATAACAGTGGCAGGAGCTCGATCTGTTTGGTCGATCTGGAATACAATATATATACGTAGTAGTACACAGCACAAGTACAGTATCTAATAGACTGCATACTGCATCTCTCGTCTCCAGCTGATGAGATTATATACATGCACAGTACGTTTAATTTGCAGGACTCAAAAACAAAGCAAAGATCGAGATTCGAGAAGCAACTGTGTTTAGCAGCTAGAGATCGGCAATTATATTTGGTTAATAACATAACATAGCCAAATCACATCGGGGGGGGGGGGGGGGGGTGGGGGGGGGGGTCCGTACATACAGATTGATAGCCTCGCCCTCGCTCCCACTCGGACGCACGCAGTAGGATCTTTGCTTTGTTCGTGGCGGGCCGTGGGAGTGGGACTGTGGGAGAGCGGGAGGACGAAGACGAAGGCCTTTGTTGAGATGCGAAGCGAACCCCAGGGTGCGCGCGGCGAAAGTGCCGCTCCACTTGCGGCGCGTCGCGACGTCTCGAGCTGTACCCGCCCCAGCAAGAGCCAGCCGAGCCAAGCAGGCCAACTTGCGCGGGCACAGCCCAGAGCCCCGTTCCACCACCTATCGGGCTGTCGCGCCCGTCCGTCCTCTCCCTCTCCCACCGGCCGTTTCCAAATCGCTCCTTAACCTCGTTTTTTTAATAATAATTTATAATAATTAGTGTATCTATTTATAAAAAAAATAATAGGAGCAAGTTATTATTACTACTACTATTATTATTGTCATCTTTTTTGTCATAATTAACTAAACTAGGGGGTTGTATAGTGTCTAGACAGATAATCACAGATTCACAGGTCGCTAGCGAAGCTACCTGCAACTTGTACAGCCTTGTACGTTGCGATCGAGACCGGCGGCAACTTGCCGCCCGTCGTCGTCGGTAAAAGAGGAGAGGAGAGGAGAGGGAGGGAGCACGGGACAGGCCGGCCAGGTCAGCACACGTACGTGACGTGAGTAAAATAACTGCGCAAGTGGCCGATCAACTTGCATGTGTCAGATCGCGTGATTAGCATCGTCGCACGGCTGGTTCCCTCCGCTCCTTTACCTTTATTATAATAATAATTATTATTACACTACTCCCTCCGGTCCTCTATAAGTGGCGTGGGCTGGTTTTTTTTGTTTGGCCAATATAACTGGCGTATGTAGGATACCGAGGTTGAATTAGTTACGTACTGTTTAACAAAGCGTCGGCAATTGATGATGAGATGCGAAGCGTCCAGTTTAACGAAGCATGCGTGCGTCCGTTGCCTTTATCTACGTACGATTGAAGAGATACAGATACGTTTCTCTCTTGCTACTCTACGTACGGTTGAGAAAAATTCGGAGGGTTCGGTGACCGCGTGGCAACTCGACGGTTCGGTGACCGCGTGGCCGGGCGGCGCTGCTGTAATCAACGATAGAATTAATTAGCGTCTTGGTCTCTGTGAAGAACCTCCCCACGCCACTTATAGAGGACCGGAGGGAGTACTACTTTGGCAATTTGGCATATGATGATGGGTGGGTCGGTCCATGCATCATCTCTCATCCTTCTTCCGCCCTTCCTTCCCTCCCACTTGCTTCTGCCTTCTGGAACGGTCTTCACGGGCGATGAGCGATATCATACCTGTTAAAAGAATAGGCAATTTCCAGATTAAAACCAGAATATAAATCATGATAAATTGATGATCTAGATATCTCATATTGTATTGTTTACTAGCATAACAAAACATGCATAACATAATCTCAAACATGACAATCGGTGTAAGCATAGCTCGTACACCAGATAGATTAAAAGGCAAGATCAAAGACATAAGATCTAATATAAACATAGACATTAGATCACGAACGACGTACCTTTCGATAGCTGGAGAAGACGGTGGCGGAGTCGGTGCTGGCTGATCGTCGATGAGTGCTGGAGGAATAGCTCGGAGCAGTTGGCGACGAATACGCCTGGACGTAGCGCCGCCTGACTTGGACGGTAGACGACCCGTTGTTGTAGACGAGAGCAGTCGCGCGACGAGCGCTTCCCAAAAACCTTATTCGCCTTCTCCCGGTGCAGGATCGCAAAGACGAGGGTTCCGGAGACCTGCTCGCCCGGTCGCTGGTGCACGCAAGCGAACGGACTGGAGACGACTAGACGGCAGCGCAAAAGCGATATGAGACAAACCCTAACTCGAGAGGTGTTGAGATACGTTTTGGCGTGGCCGATAGGTTGCTTATATAGCCCTGTTGAACCGACCTCGTGTCGCGATCACGATCTAAATCGGTTTAGGACTCTGCAACTTGAAGGCCAAGAAACCAAAAACTAAAACTGCAAAAGGAGACCGCGCTCCCGCAAGGCGAGGAGCCGGATTTCGGCGGACCATTCACGCAGGTGCCGCGCACCCGCCCGGCCCGGCGCGGCGAGCGAGCGCGCGCGCGCGTGTGGACTTCTCTTTCTCCTTCTCACACTAGACTTGAGGAAGTGGAGAGAACTTCCATATTTAAGCAAGTTCTCCTCCCCTTCCACTAGCAAGGTGGGACTAAAGAGTTCCACTTCCCCTCTTTGCTCACATATGAATGGGCCTTTGAGATTTATTATGAATTTCAGAATTTATTATTGGGTCAAGCCCATATAAATTCTAGCAATACCAGCCGGACTGGACCTCTTCTCTCTTTCTTTCCCCTGGCGCCGGCACCGGCGCTGGGGGACGGGAACGAAGCTTCTTCTCCAGTCCATTTGCTTCGTTTATTCGCTTCGGTTTGTTTCCGGTTTTGACAACGATTTAGTCAAAATAATAATAATAATAATAATAATAATAATAATAATAATATCCACTATGGTTTTTTTATTTTATTAGTAAAAAACAAGATGATTTTTGTTTTATTAATCAAAAATCAAGCTGGACTTTTGTTTCAGGCTTCTCACGACCGGGCTATGCATGGATGCTGCTGATTTGCGTGTGCTTCGTTGCATCGCCGGGTAAAACTTGTGTGGCTACTATAGTTGTCCAACGGGCTGTGTCGGGCCGGCCCGGCCCGGCGTCGTGTCGTGCCGGCTCGGTGAGGGTCGGGCCGTCACGGGCCATCGAGCCAAACGGGTCATGCCGCTGCCCAGGGTAGCGGCCTAAGGCATGGCCCGCGGGCTATGCCGGCTCATGACCCGTCAGTTAAAAAAGTCCTCAAAAATCTATATTATTTTCACAAAGTGTTAATCAATTTAATAGTATGATACTAAATATATATATATATATAATTGTCAACTCATAAGTATCGTTATTTTCACCAAATAAATATTAGTTTAACCGGGCTATGTCCGACCGGGGCTCGGTGGCCACCGGGCCGTGCCATGCTCGGGTCGGGCCAAAACACCGTGCCATGGGCCGGGCTATGGGCTTCCTGGACAACTATAGTGGCTACTGGCTAGATAGAAATATTATAGATATACAATTTTTACAATTTTGAACTAAGATTTCGTTGTCTCACTGACGAGCTGCCTCCATGGGACTGGCTGCCTCCCAAGCAAGATACGGTCCAAACAGGTCTTCATCGATCGGGGCGTGTTCGTGTTTGCAACTGCTCTAGGATTCTAGAAACTCTGCTCTACGGACTACGGACTACACCGTAGAGAAGGTCTATAAAAAAACGTAGAATTTACTGATAGGTACGATGCTCTCACATGTTCAACTTTTTTTTCTCAAACAGAGTTTAAAATAATAAAACTGTTTAATTAAAAAACATGGAGCAAAGCTAAAACAATATACAGAGTAGAACAGTCTCAAACACTCGCTTTAATCTGCCACTCAGCTGCATCGAGAAGCTAGCAGAAAGAAAAACAAACGTTGTGTCGTCCGATCACGGGGCAAAAGATATACTGGTATGTACGTACGGAGTACAACACAAACATGTATAGATGGCCAACGGGCCGTGCCGTGCCGTGCCGGCCTGATAGGGCTCGTGCCTCGCCGTGCCATCGTGCCTCACGGGCTATGCTGCTGCGGGCTTCGTGCCTGGTCTTCGACCCAAGGCACGGCCTGTGGGCCGTCGGGCCGGCACGACAGCACAGCGGGCCCCTGCGTGCCGCGGGCGGCCCGAGCGCAACAACGGCAGTCGTAGGCCGGCAGAAGGCGGAGCCGCGGTCGAGCCGTCGAGGAGGCCGCCGGGGGAGCTGGAGGCTGGAGCCGCTGGTCGCGTCGTCGTCGTTGGTGGCGGCTCGTCGTCGTCGCCGAGTAGCAGGTCGCAGCCAGCCGCCCACACGCCCACGCCACGCTCGCCCACCGCCACCGCTGAGTGGGGCATGGCCACGTGGGGTTGCGGCGCAGCGGCGGCGAGCCGGGGATTGGGGACGCGGCCACGCGAGGGTGCGGCGGCCGGCGAGAGGGCTTGGAGGGGCGCCGTCAGTGGCCGGGGTTGGGGCTTCGCCGCGACATTCATCTGCACAGACGCGGAGGCCGAGGCTTCATCCTTGTCGGCTTGGGAGAGAGTGGAGACGGGGAGCCGCCCAGCCGGGGACGGGGACGGGGACGGGGTGGAGTGCGGCCGTGGAGCGTGGAGGATTGGGGCTGCCGGGCTGGGGTGACGGAGGTGAGTGGGGAGTTAGGGTTAGAGAGTGGATGGCCTGGTGGGTATATTTGGTGGGCTGGCCACTGGTGGTCTGTGTTTTTGGTGCTATTTTTTTTTAAAAAAAATCAGTGGTGTAGCGGGCCGTGCCACGGGCCAGGATGGCGGCCTAAGCACGGCCTGGTGCCTCAGGCCGTGCTGGCCCGGGCATGGTGGTCACCGGGCCGGGCCGTGCTTGGGCCGGGCCAAATTGTCGGGCCGTGGGCCGTGCCGGAGGCCCGCGGGCTGCATGGCCACGTATACAAACATGTACTCTGTACTACTTCCTCCATCCCAAATTATAAGTCATTCCAAAAATTTTGGAGAGTTAAAGTTTTTTTTAACTTTGATCAAATTTATATAATAAGATAATAATATTTATGATTCCAACTAAACATCATTAGATTCTTTGATTCCAACTATAATTTTGGTAAAAGTTGAAAAACTTTGACTCTCCAATATTCTTAGAATAACTTATAATTTGGGATGGAGGGAGTACACAATGATACTCTGTGCCTGAGTAATCATATGTCACCGCTCTCCGTACGTGTATATATTCTCTGAACGAAAGAACCGACGTGGAGTAGAACGTGCAAACGGAGTCACAAGACGCACGCACCAGCTGAGATAAGTAGAGATTCCAAATCCTGCGCGTTCCCATTGCCCGATCGATCGTCGAGCTAGATCGTCACCGACAACTAGTAGATGTTATCAGTACGCATTTTTTTTAAAAAAGTAAAAAGTAAAGGAAAACTACACGTATGTACACACACTGAAACTATGAACGGGAGTGCTCGCTGCAGATCCTGCTGCGGCTGTGGCTGCAACTTTAGAACTGAAAAGTACTGTAGCGTTGTGCAGCTGCTGTTGCAGCCGCGCAACACGACAACAATCAGGCAGCGAGCGAGCGAGCTAAACAGCTTGAAGAGACCTGCAAATCGATCGACAGGATACTAAAATTAATGTATAGTGGCCACACATGCAGTTCACTTATCAATGAAAAAAAAATAGACAAAAACTACAAGTACCTATTTCGAGTCTTAGAACTCTGAACTAGTCAACTAGAAAACAAACCTATATATAGTCAACTGAGCAAAATTCATCATATATTTGAATCTGCATGCATGATGTTATGATTGGGCAAACTAGTTCATTTTGCATATATATAGGTTTGCAATTTTAAGAGACATGATTATTTTAAAGAGACGTAGCCATTGTTTTGTTTAGATCCTATAGTGTAAAGTTTAGCCACTAAACTTTAGATCACTTTAGCTAATTAGCTCTTGAAGCTCCAAACAGGATGTCTAAAATATTGCCTAAAGTTTAGACGACCACCTCATTAAAAGTGAGCTAAAGTGTTCTACACACAATGCCCAAAGACATGACAGATTTGATTCCAAATAGCCTATGTGGCGTTTCATCGTATTATATTTTTCCTCTTTGCATCGCATCTCCATGTGTAGTCAGTCTATGTTCATGTATAATAATGAAATAATTGGGTCACTCAGAAATAAGTAACAACCCTTCCAGTCACGAAATTAAATTTTGTCATGTGCAACAAGGTTTGGTCTAATGTTTAAACCTATAGGCATTAATAATGACAAGGTTATTTAGTTTGGAAGCATGCAATTTATATAGATTTTTTATTCAAAGTATTTACAAGATCTATAAATTTGAAGGATTTTTGTCAATATTTTTTTTAGAAATGTAAACAAGGTAGTATTGAAAAGGTTTGGATTATTTGTTTCTATATAAAGGCAGTCGTGAACAATTTCGATGTATTTTTAGCACACATCTCCTATGTTTCATGCGCTTGAATAATCACTATACCACAACCTATCTATAACGACCTACGGTCGGTCGCTATAAGTCGGTATAGTGACCTACGGTCGGTCTCTATAAACATATAGCGACCAACTTGAACGGACGCTATAAGTGGCGTCGGTATAAGTATGGTCGGTCGCTATAACTTATAGCGACCGACCGTTGGACGATATGTTAAACATATAGCGACCGACCGTTGGACGCCAGTTATAAACTTATAGCGTCCAACCATCAGTCGCGATATATTATATAGCGTCCGACCATCAGACACCCTCAATGCAAGATATTAACAACATAATTATCCTTTAATTAACACTAGGATTAGCACTAATCATACAATCAAACATACCATCAATGAACCACAAAATCACCAATTTCATTTTGGACAATACAAAATCCTGTCAATGAAGCTCATTATAGCTCATAATAATATCATATATCCATGGGTATAAGCTCACAACTTGAATAAACAAGTTACATCAAGCCAGTTTGGCCAGCAAGATAGGATAATACATAACTCAGATGTTTGCACTAGTTGCACAGTTCACATCTTATGGTTTGCTTGCACTCATTACAATTCATCACTTAATTCTTAACAAAAGACTTCATCTCTAGCTAGTTAGGATGTCCAAAAGCATTCATCTCTAGTTAGCATGCATCAGGTCCCTCTAGCCATTACCTCACACCTGCAAATAAAAGATTACATCCATCAGTTCTAGAAATACTGCTACCTCATTAGTATCAAGTACCAAAGAAAAGTACTGAACTTGCAAGTGCAGTTCTATCTCGTTGAACATGCAGTTCTATCACTAGCTGCAAGTGCAATACAGCAAAACCGTGCACCCATTTTATGGTTCTGAATGTGAATGATATGTTTGTAGCAAGCAGGTAGCCAGTAAAGCTGCTAGTAGAACATGATAGCAGTAAAGTTGCTAGTAGAACAAGGTAGCTAGTAAACCTGCTAGTAGCACACAACCATTCAAGCATTCAGAGGCAAGCAAGTCTCAATTTGTCGGGGGAACACCAAAGGGGTACCCCCAATCAACGCAAACAAATAGGTTAAGCCTAGAACACCAATTAATAAACCCAGCTAGGCTAACCTTCCAAGAAACCAACCCCTCGGAGCCTGCAACGCTGGCCCACCGCCAGGGAGCTTAGACTTGCCTAAACCTTACCGACCGCCTCCTGGTAACCTACCCCTCGAGCCCGCTACAGCTATGCACCACTCCTCGTGACCCCGTGCGGGGACCTCGAGCCCCTCCAGCACGATAGCCTATCCCTCGAGGCTCACACCCTAGGCCTCCAGCTGGAGCTCAACCTCCGCTCACCCGAGCCCTCCGCGCTCGGCCTCGAGCGAGCGCTCCACTACCCTTCGAAGCCCTCCACGAAGAGGAAGCTTCCTGCTCCTCAACCCTATACCGCGCATTTAATGCATCCACCTACTCCAGTCACGTCCTCTGCAACCCGACGTGTACCACAGTGAACCAGGGCAGAGCCAAGTCTCGTTTTCACAAACAAGCATGGGTAAAAAGGCACCAGTACGGCACTGTTAACCCATATCTTATACTGTTGCACGTCCAAGCCACGTCTCGAGGCCCGGATACCTGCTGCTCAATCGGGTTTCCCGGGACTTGCCCATACCTGCGGGGACTCGAACCCCCCCGTAGGCGCCACCTCGAGGCCGGCTCTGAGCCCCTCGAGCCCTGGCTACTTTCACGCTATTGGAGGACAGGTACCCCAAGACCCGGAGGGACCCCGCCGTGTCCTGCACGTGCCGGGATGGGTGTTGTACGGCTTCCACGTCGCCACGCCTCCACGTCCGCGCCCAGGATGGAGGCCACGCATCAAGGACGCCTCAACAGCAACACCCACGTTGGCTACAGTGGCTTCAACGAGACAGAGTTCCTGCCCTTCGCCATACCGAGCGCTGTAAATGTCAATCCTGTGTAAACCCTGGCCTCCTCTTGATCTATAAAAGGGGACACCAGGGCCCTTCGCGCACAAGAGACAACACACGAGTCCACACACACACACATACACGAGTCCGGACTCCGGTCCACGCTCACTGAGCTTGTATTCGCCCCTGTACAAGCGCTTAGGTGCAAGTAATACAAGAACCTCCTCCCCCGCTGGACGTAGGGCCTTCTTTGCCCGATCCAGGATAAATCCTTGTGTCATCTTGCATCATCATCCAGGAAGAGAGCACGCGATCATATTACTCGTTGGTGTCATACCCCCGGGTTTGAAACACCGACAGTTGGCGCGCCAGGTAGGGGCCTTCGCGTGTCCGAGTCGATTTCTCGTTGTTTTCTGGATGGCTTCGTCCCCTCCTTCATTCTCGGCTGGTGCCGTCGTCTGGTTCGGGAGCCTCAAGTTCCTGGCCACCGGCAATGGCAACGAGCTGACCCTGCTCTCCACGGAGAGCCCGAGAGGAGGGCGTGCCACGCCACCCCGCGCGGGGGGCGTGGCGCGTCGCCCGCACCACCACGCGTCGCCACCTCGCGAGCGGCGCCGTTGTCACCATCGACGCCGGGCACGGACGGTGCCCGCGGCGCACTCCCACTTCCCCGCGGCTGACGCAGAGTCCCCGAGGGGAAACCTGCCCGGCGCGTGGCCGGAGACTTCCAGGGCGCGTGCGCACTCCCCCAGCGAGTTCGCGTTCGTCACGCGCACGAACTGAGAGCCTGGCCAGAGGCCCCCCGAGCCGTGCTCCGTCGACACCACCAGGCCTCCTCCCGCACGGGGTGTACCGCGCCCGACGCCAGCGGTTCCCGTTTGGCCTCAACAACTCCGCGGCTGTCTACGCCCACCGCCTCGACGAGCGCCGTCAGGACCGGGCGGCCGCAGAGCGGGAGGAGCGTCCGGGCGTACTCCTACGAGCCACCACCGACCTGGAGATCGTCTACCCCGCGCACGTCGACCGCGGCCTCTCACGAGCCGTCGAGCCACCTCGTCGAGCCACCTTCGGGGAGTGGTACCGCGAGCTGCAGTCCCGGCACGAGCCAGGACGGCGCGGCATCAGCAGCTCCGACTCCGATGAGTATGACTACCACGACCCTGACCTCTGGGACCCCACCAGGGAGTGCTTCCAGCTCGAGGGGGACATGGACGACGCCGAGGACGACGGCGACGACGACACCAGGCCGGCGCTCAACCTCGAAGAGCCCGGAAACGTGGCTGCGGCAGGAGG
>CM019823.1:21081440-21243594 GCA_009763385.1 Coix lacryma-jobi var. lacryma-jobi | reverse complement strand
CGGCCAGGGGTCGGTGGTACCATGGGCATGAGGTGTTTGCAGAGCCCTCTGTTGTTTTGAAAAGGCCTACGGTGGTACCGCTAAACCCCGGTCAACAGGGATCGGTTGTACGGGCCTGGCCGGTGGTTGGCGGTTTTCCGAGGCTCTCGTTGTTTTCGAAAATGGCTTGCCGTAGTACCGCCATACCTCGGTACTACCGCACGTGGTACCGACGCAAGGCGGTAGTGATACTGGTTTTTCGCAGAGCTCTCTGGTCGCGGCGCTTTTGGCCTGCGGTAGTACCGCATCACGCGGACTACGACCTCGGAGGTACCGACCGAAGTCGGCGGCTGCCTCTAAATCACGGGACGTACGGGAAACGGCTGTTGACTCTGTCGGTGGTACCGCCCCAGGAGGGGTCGGTATACGACCATGCAGGAAGGTAGGGGTCGGGCCGCCGCCGCCCCTTCCCTATATATTGAACGTGGCCGCCTTTGGAGGGTTGCTTTTGACTCTCTGACTTCTTGAACATCCTCTTGAGCAAGATTAATCCCTCCCTTCGATCTCTTTGCTTGTTAGTGCGAATCCAAGTGAGATCGAGAGATCCAAGTGCATTTGCTTGTGAGTTTGCATCTAGTGGCACTTGGCGATTGTGTTTTGCTGCGGATATTCTTATTACTCTTGGTGGTTGCCGCCACCTAGAGGCTTGGAGCAGCGGAGGAGATTAGGCACGAGTGGTGATTGTTCGTGGCCATCTCACGGTGATTTGAAGGGTTTCTTGTACCTTCCCGGCGGAGCGCCAAAGGTAACTCTAGTGGATGCTCGTAGCTTGTGGATCCCCATCTTGTGTGGTTGTGCGGCACCCTATTGAGGGTTAGGCGTGTGATGCCTATAGCGGTGAACCTCCAAGTGGGTGTATCGCTACAACGGGGACGTAGCTTGCCGGCAAGCAAGGAACCTCGGAGGAAAAATAATGTGTCAACTTGTCTCCGTGGTATTCATTGATATTCATTTATTAATCTCTTGCCGGATCGGTATACATACTCCTATCTCTTGTATTTATTTTGTTACATTCTTGCAAGTATTATTTATATGTGTTGCTATTCTAGTTTTCCTATCTTGTGTAGTGTTTCACATTGTGGATAGGTGGCTTCATTTTGTAGAGCTAGCGCTATCTTTGCTACGCCATTTAGTTGTTATACAAGTTGTTTAAGTGTTGTTGAAGAATTTTATAGGTATTCACCCCCCCCTAGCCATTTAGGACCTTTCACAGCTGTATGCCAGTCAGTAATGTGAATTCTGGTAGTCAAATTCAATCCTTGGTCAGTCTGTCCGCTGAAGGTGTGTCAGTGCCCTGGAGGGCGATATATTGGATGGAGCACTACCATGTCCGCGAATTGCAGCTTCATGGGATGGCTGGATACTATCATCGTTTCTCACCGACTTCGCCAGAGTGCAAGCCTTACAGGTTGTTGAAGGAATTCCGTGGATTTTGTTTGGTCAACAGCAGGTGAGCAGCTTTTCAAGCCTTGAAGAAACTAACTACATCACCAGTCCTAGCTCAACCAGACATCGAGAAACCCTTTGATGTATACTGTGATGCATCTGGTACTGGGTTAGGCTGGTGTTTGATGCAAGAAGGTCGAGTGATCGCTATGCCTCACGCCGCTTAGGCGAAATGAGGAGGATTATCAACCCATGACCTTGAGTTAGCAGCAGTGGTGCATGCTTTGAAGATATGGCGTCATTATCTGTTGGGCAGTACCTGCAATGTGTACACCGTCTCATAAGAGCCTGACGTATATCTTCACCCAAGAAGAGCTGAACATGAGGCAGCGAAGATGGCTTGCGTTAATCAAGGACTATGATTATCGACAGTGCATTCACCATCTGGGTACGGCGAATGTGGTCACGATGCCCTCAGTCGCAGTCCTACTGCAGCGTCTGCCGACGAAGCCCTATGAATCTTTCCTTGTGCCATACTCTTGAAAGGAGGGTATTGAGATAGTTCGCAAGAAGCCTGAAACAATGTCAGGATAGAAACATCGGTCAAGGAAAAAGTCATCGCTGCACAGAAAAGATAAACCCTGGAATCAAGCACATCCATCGACAAAGATTCCAAACTGGAAAAGCTGACTGTTTCAGGGATCTGATGAGAGGAGTGTGGTCAAGAACCGTCTGGTAGTTCCCAAGGTACCTGAGTGAGACAGAAATCCTTGATGAAGCCACCACTACCAGATTGCCATCCACCCCTGGCAGCAACAAGAGGTACCAGGATCTAAGGCAAGAGATTCTGGTGGACAAAGTGAAGATTGAAATCGCTCGCTATGTCGCTCGCTGTGATACTTGCCAGAAAGTCAAAGCGTGCACTTGAAGCCTGGAGGAGAATTGCAGCCTTTATCTGTACCTGCCTGAGAAGTGCGGAACGAATCAGTAGGATTTTTTATCAATGGTTACCCAAGACTCACAAAGGGATTCGATTCCAATTTGGGTAATCGTGGACGACTCACCAAACAAGCTCAACTTTTGCCAGTCAAGACCAGCTACGCGTCCCACGTATGCCGCTGTACAAAGAACAACATAGTGAAGCTTCATGGCATACCACAAGACCATTATCTAGATCGTGGTACTCAGTTGTCGCAAAGTTTCTGGAAAGCGTTCCATAACTCACTTGGAACCAAGCTCTTGCATAGTACAGGCATATCATCCACAAACAGATGGACAAACTGAAGCGAGTCAACCAAGTGTGTAGAGGATATGTTGAGAGCATGTGTGCTCACCTTCGCCGATACTTGGGATGACTGTTTGCCCTGGCAGAGTTCCAATAATAATAGTTATCAGAAAGCATCAAAATTGGCACCATTTGAAGCACTGTAGGGCGTCGTTGTCGCTAAACCCCTCAGTTGGTTATGAGCCCGGAGAAAGGAATTCTTTGGAGTTGACCTGGTCCTGTGAAATGCATTTCCACAGGCGGTTGTTAACTGTCAGGGCCCCTTTTACATCACAGGCGCGTGATAATTAAAACCGCCTGTGCTATAAAAAGGGGCGCCAGCTATGAGCAGAATTCTACTAGTGACATGAACGAATCATCAGCCCACTAGTGACACCAACGTCGCACCTACAGTAGTATTTTGAAACTGGTTGGTGTCAGTACGCACCGTGACTGGCCTTGTTTAGATGCAAAAAATTTTGCAAAATTTTTTGTCACATCAACCATCACATCAATGTTTGGACACATGCATGGAGCATTAAATGTAGGTAAAAAAATAACTAATTGTACTTTTAGTATGTACATGTCGAGACGAATCTTTGAGCCTAGTTGGTCCATATTTGAACAAAATTTGTCAAATAACAACGAAAATGCTACAGTAACAAATTTTGCAAAATTAGTGCATCTAAACAAGGCCATAGTACGTAGGAGCTGAGTACTGATCAGTGATAAGCACCCGGCCAGTGGCTGCGAGCCTGCGACAAAGCTGGTGGCTCAGTACACGTCAGCGTCGTCCACCATGAATTCGAACGACGACGATGATTCACTCGCACAGAAATGTGAAATGCGCGGTGCATGAATGACCCCATCATCATATGGTCCATGAATCATGTGCCTTTTACTATTTTTTTTAATTAAGGCATGGTATGGAGCAACCAAATAGCTACTGTAGGCGCTTGGTTTGTTGCCTTGCAGCTCCATTTATAAAGGTGAGATGACTACCACCCTTGGGCTAAGGCCCCCTTTGGTTGGGCTTTTCAACCTGCTTTTGCTTTTGCAAAAGCCAAAAGCTAACCAAAGGGGGTAAAAAAGCCACACTGCTTTTACCCAAAAGCAGTTTTGCTGTAGTACAAATGCAAAAGCACCTCTCCCCCTGCTTTCACTAGCTTTGGGTCTAAAAATTACCCACCGCCACGGTTATGAAAGAAACGAGTCGTTCTTTTTTTTCATCCGCCTCCTTTATCCCATTCGCGAGCGGCGACCCGACCCCGACCATGGCGCACGGCAGAACTCCTCCCATGGCGCAGCTCCTCCGACCCATGGCGTGGGCCGGCCCCGGTGGGCTCCGTGGCCCACCCCAGACGGGCGGCGCGGCTGGCCGCGTCCCTCCTAGGCGAGGCGGCGCGGTCGGCCTCGGCGGGCGGCGCTCCTCCTCCCATGGCGAGGTCGGCCCCGGCGGGCGGCGCTCCCTCCTCCCATGGCGCGGCCGGTCCCGACGGGCGGCGCGGCCCTTCCAGGCGAGCGGCGCGGCCAGCCCCGGCGGGTGGCGCTCCCTCCTCCCATGGCGTAACCGCCCCCGCGGGCGGCGCGGCCCTCCCAGGCGAGCCGGCCAGCCCCAGCCCCAGTCCCGATCTCCCCCGCCCCTTTCCTCTCCTGTGACGTGAACACGACCTCCCTGCGAGAGGAAGAAGAAGATTCGTGTGTATGGCATGTGGGGTCCAGATGGAAGTGATACTAGCTTTTCCAAAAGCCACACCTATCGAACCAAACAAGCTTCTACTTATCCCACAGCTGCTTTCTCACAGCAGCTTTTGACAAAGTCACAGCCCACAGCAGCTTTTGCAAAAGCCACAGCCCAACCAAACAGGGCCTAAGTTGGCTTATCGAGAGTTCGTGCGTTGGTTGGTTCTCGTTCTCGGCGCTACCGGAACAAGAACACGGCCGTTGAACACCGAATCGACGGTTCAAAGGGAATCAGAAAAAGGACCGGAGTCCGTACGAAACGGGCACTGTTGGGAGCGCCGGATGGGACCCGCAAATCAAATCGGAGACAAATATAGTTGGCCAGCGGGCCGGCCCGGCCCGATAGAGGTCGGGCCGGCACGGCACACCGTGCCCTCCGGGCCGTGCCATACAGGGCCACGGGCCTGTGGGCCGATTTACGTGTCGGGCCAGCCCGATGAGCACGGCCACTTTCATAGGCCGTGCCGGCCCCAGCCCCATATCCCTTGTGGCAACTAAGAAACTAAATGACAAATTCACAAGTTCAGAGACAGTGTCATAATATTAACACTGCAAAAATCTCAAGATTGAACAGAAATTGCGAATCATCAAATATGATAAATTTTAGCTGTTTTGTGCAATGTTGCCTCATTAAAAACCTTCTAGGTAAAACTCACCCTTGTGAGAAACCCTAGAAAGGAAAAAAGAGTGCAGCCAGCTCTTAAATTAAGTCTTACAACAGTTCAAATAAATCAAGTTCATGTCAACTGACACTCACACTCACACTCTCTCAAGCCAGAAACACAGACAGAAACAGACTCTAAGTCTCACAGTCCAGACACTCACAGGCCAGTCTCACAGGCCAGCCAGACTCTAAGTCTCTCAGCCTCACTAAGTAGCAGAAGCTGCAACAACTTCATCTTCATCAAGATACAAGCTTTTAAATGCCTCTTCAAGCTCTTGGTTCTCAACAGCATGTTGTTCTCTTTTCTCTCCCAACTCCCAGTATTTTATGCATGTAAGCATCTCCACGGTTTCTGGTAACAAGCGCCGCCTTCGCTCCTCCAGTATCCTGCCTGTCAAGCTGAAACAAGACTCTGAAGATACAGTTGAAACGGGAACAGACATGATATCTCTAGCCATTATAGACAATATTGGATAGGTTAGCTTATGGTCACGCCACCAAAGAAGAATATCAAATTCATCCTCATAGGATGTGACATTGTCACTGTCTAAATAGGCTGAGAGCTCACAAACAGCTGAATTAGATGAGGAGGGTGCAGAGACAGGGGCAGGACCAACAACACCTGTTCCACGACCTCCAAAAATTGTCCCCCAAGCTTGTTTTCTCTTACCTGTATGATTTGATGGTTGTGCAACTCTCTGAGACCTAGCTGCACCAAACTTGTTCTCATATTAGTAAATAATTTATCCAGTTCATTTTTTACATCAGCATAATATGAATTATAGTCAGTACCAGTGCATTCACCAAGTAATTGCAGGACATTAAAGAAACCTCTCATTTTAGCCCTAGGATCAAGAATGAATGCAAATGAATATAACATAGGGATATCATTCCAGTATTTAAGAAATTTAAGTTGCATAGGAAACAAAACAGATCTAAGAGTCTGATCTCTTTCAGATGCTTCCAAATGAGAAGCAATTTATAAAATATGGTGCAGAACAAGTGGGCTGGTGGGGTAATAAACACCAGATAGAACAACAGTTGAGTCATAAAAGAGTTCTAGGAACTCTAATATTTTCTCAGCAATATGTCAATGTTCTCTACTCAACAGTTGTGATCCATAATGAGAATTAATGAATAAAGAAAAGACAGTCTTATATGGAGCTAAGTGTTTAAGCATCAAGTAGGTGGAATTCCATCTAACATCCATATCCAAGCCAAATTTTCTAGGCCTAACACCCTTTGCCTTACAATATTCTTTAAACAATGCAATTCTTTGATTAGAAGAATTTAAGAAGTTAATTGCAGTTCTGAAATCATCTAAGAAAGGTTTCATCCTCTTTAATCCAGATTTTACTATGAGATTAATAATATGACATGCACAACGTTGATGCACAAGACTGTAAACACGACGATTAGGATCTGAAGGAACAGGTGAAGGATCAGCACCCAAGTATCCAGCAAACAGAGCAGTCAAAGTATCCAAAGCCTTAGCATTAGAAGAAGCATTATCTAAAGTGACAGAGAAAACCTTATCTATTAGACAATACTCCTCTACCACAGCAGCAATTCTTTCAGCAATATTTTCACCAGAATGTTTTACCTCTATCAACCTTAGACCAATAACCCTTTTTGCAACTCCCAATCAGTATTCACATAGTGTGCAACAACACTAATGTAGTCTTCCTTAGCATTTCCAGACCAAATATCTGAAGTCAAAGCAACACAAGATGCAGCAGACAACACAGAATTCTTAAGCACATCACGACGATCAGTAAATAGCTTAGCAAGATCTCTAGTGGTAGTCTGTCTAGAAACCTTGCTAAACCTAGGATTATGAGCACTCACAATGTAATCTTCCCAGGCCTATGTCTCACCTATACCTAATGGAAGATCAAGTCTAGCAATCAACCGACACAACTGAGACCGAGCAAAAGCAGGGTTGTAGTCCCAGTTGTGAACAGAACCATCAGGATTAAAAGAAAGCCTTGACTGAACCCTAGCAGCATGATCTACCTTTTTCCTACATGATTTCTGGTGCCTAATCAAATGTCCAGTGCCAGCAGCTGACCTAGCAGACAATTTGCTCTTACACATTTTACAGATAGCAGAAACACGAACATTCTCACCATTCACCTTCTCGAACACCTCATCAAAGTCAACCCAAACACCAGATTTGCGCTTACCAACACCAACAGATGACGTACCACATGTGCTGTTGGACCCGACCGTGCCTGTAGCCGCCCCTCCACCGCCGTCACCACTGTCCACATCAATCGAAGTCGGTGTAGATCCGACATCGATACCCAACAACGCCGCAGCGTCATCACGTATGTCGTCGTCATCCTCGGGGACCAGCCCTGCCGCGATCAAGTCATCATTGCCGGTGATTGGATAGACGACTACATCATCATCCACATCAGCCATGGCGACAGTGACCGCAGGTTGCTGATCTCCAGCACCGTTCCTCAACGGTTGCAGTGGCCGCCTTGCCCGGTCCTCGTCTAAGCGAGAGGAAGAGGACGAGGCGTCGGCTACCGACCTGCGCACAGGAAAACACAGACAGAGGAGAGAGGACGAGATGGTCAGAGAAATAGATCGGGGAGTACGAACTAGGGTTAGGGTTAGGGTTTGAGGTACTGACCTGTGCAACCGGAGCCCGGCGCCGGAGATGCAGAGGGCCACCCAGAGGAAAGACACCAATTAGAGACGACGGCGAACGGCGGCGGAGGGACAGAAACGAACACAGACTCACATAGACATAGGTCACCGAGAGCGAGAGGGAGGAAGGAGGAGGGAGGAGAAGGGAGTAGGAGAGGACTAGGAGGAGTAGAGGGAGCGGTGGAAGATGGATCGAAGTCACCGGAGTCGAGGAAGAACGACGAGAGCGGCGGCGATGCGGGCGAGAGCCGAGAGCGAGTGAGAGTGCGGCGGGAGTGGGGATTAGGGTTTCGGTGGTGACGAGGGGGGGGGGCGAGCGGCTAATATATGGGGTGGGGGGAGGGGCGCGACGGGTGTAGGATGAACGGGCCCCCCACCGGGCCTCCAGTTTTGGCCGGGCCGGGCCGTGCCGGCCCACGTGCCTGGGGTTCGGCCCAGGCACGGCCTGTGATGCGTGACGGGCGGGCTTCGTGCCGGGCCAACGGGCTCGGGCCGCATGTACATTTATAGAGACAAACAGATGCAACCTTTGCAACGGCACGCGCCTCTTGGAGCTGACACGCGCGCATACCGAATTCCAGCGCCTTGTATTAATGCTTTAATGCTTCCCTTCCGAGGAGGTCAAGTACCACATGTAGGTACGCAAGATGGACTTGCTCCAATGAAGAAATATCTAGCGCGCATCTCACTTTATCTGTTATACCCCCAAGATCACTAGGTGTAAATCGGTAGGGTACACAGAGAAGAATCGAGAAGAAACAGGGGAGAGGGAAGGGGTAATAGTGGCACACACCATCGGAGTTGGAGGAGGAGCCGGCCATCACTGGTTCAGTGGTGAAGATCTGCGCACGGGCAGCGTCGGTCGGTGAAGAGGTCGCAGCACGGTGGTGGCAGCGTGGTGGTGGCAGATCCGGCGGGGTCTTCCCGTCGCTGACTGCGCACCCTGTAGATCGGACTAGGGTTTGTTGGTGGGGTTGTGGCGGCTCAGGGGAACCTCGTACCTTGAGCCCGCCGGCCCCCACCCCTTTATATAGCGCAGCGCGACAGAGGCCCACCAGCCAATCTCGGGCTGGGCGCCCCCGATCAGGGCGCGAGAATCAGGGGTCCAGGAAGCCGTTGGCCCCCCTGGAGAGATCATCCTAACATTATCATCTTATGCGAATGGAATTGCAAGCTTGACAAACGAACACCAACTACGGCACATTGCACGCATGGTCCTGTTCCTGGTTCCCCTAGGATAAGTATACTTGGCCCTGCCCAATGAGATGCTGCATCAACTAAGGGTGCAAATGTGTAATTTTTAGGAGCACCTCGGACCCTCTCTAGTTCAAATATTTATACTAAATAAGATGTTATTTGAAAAAGTAATACAAATATTTGAACTAAAGAGGTTCGGAGGTACCTCTAAAGATCACCACTTTGCAGCCTTAGCATCAACCAAAATCCCATTCATAACACGGAGGTGGATTGCTCGACTCTTGCTATAGAGAGTACTCCTAGTCCTCCTACATACTAGTACAGTGTAGCTCCCGTCATCAGTACCTAGCGTGCATAGGGACCGGCCGTGCATGTTCAGTACAGTGTACAGGTACAGCCGTACAGGTACAGGCGAGATCAGGACGCCGCTCGCCGCCGCAGTCGCCTGCAGCCAGCTTTGGACAAGCTGCAGCCAGCCTTGGACAAGCTGGCTGCTGCCGCCTTCACAGCAACTATCAGGACACTCACAATGCAGACTCTATCATAGAGTATGAACTTATTTATTACACTCTTATTTATTATATTTTGCTGATGTGACAGTGTAGTTATTGAAGAAAGAGAGGCAAAAACTAAGACTCCAAGTCTATGATATCTTCGAGGTAATAAATAAACTTAGACTCTATGTAGAGTCTGTACTGTGAGTGCCCTTATAATACAGCCCACCTGCTGGCTGTAAGATTTTTTGTAGCCTTTTCTCAGCCTACTCATACAGTGATTGAGCCTTTACCATTAATATATGACTCACTTGTCTCTCTCATAGATTTCTTGGTTCTTGCGCCCAAACCGGCTATAAGCTTACATGTCGTTTCTCCTCTCTCTCCTCTCTTCTCTCCTCCACATTAACATTTAGCCGGCTTGCAGTCTTCCTCTCATCACACAGCCTGGTCCTACTCCCTGTCCCTGCCGCCGGAAGCGACTTCGAGCCCCCTTTTTCAGAGACACGCCCGCGCCACGCTGTCTTTCACACTAGTCCTCGTCCTTGGTCCTTTCCAGTCTCCTCCTTCCTATCCGCGAGCGAGATGCTCCTGCTCGAGCTCGACTGACGGTAGGTGGACACCGGTGCTTTGTACTTTACTCTGTCATCGACGGGCGAGGCAAGAGCAAGAAGCCAGAGAACTCGGACCTCCCCCCATTCGTCATTAGCAAAGACAGGACTGTCCTGTTGTTCAGGGTTCAGCTGTAGACAGACCAGAGAGTTTTTATTGTTTATTAGGCCAGCCAAATGCCCATTGCAAAGGCAAATGCAGACGGCACTGTGCATGATAGCAGATCTTGCGATATGGCCATGTATATGTCTTCGGCTCTGCGGTCCGCACCATTATTATCAGGTCATGAACGGCTGAGCATTGTTGCCACGTGGATGTGGGGGACAGAGCTAGAAGATGACCCTGTCTGATCGAGTCCCGTTCAGGTTTGCGGTGACCTGAGAATGGCAATTGGCAAGATATGGTCTACTAGTAGATTCTCGAGTTCATGTAAACCTCGTGGTTGGAATCATTGGAGCAATGAAGGTTTTGGCAAGGCTGGTGTCGGTGGTGGGTTCGATCTTTCTAGGCAGAGTGAGAGAATGGATGGCTCATGGACGCCAGCGACAGCAAAAGCTCGCACATCGGCGGCACACGTGGATCACACATTGGGGGGCCGTGAACAGAGGAGTACGTATGTGCAGAGCTATTACCAAATACTGTACCAAAGAGCCAAGCAAGATATCGTAGGATTCACTACCGTTGCTTTTGTTTACCAAACACGGGTTTTCTCTGCCCGTACGATGTTCCTTCTTCCTTAATTCCTTTGAGATGGCAACGTCGACGGTTGGTTACAACTTAGACTGCATGCAGTGCGGTCCGCTACCGCATCCTGCACGAGTACATACCGAAGAAAAGCCGTGCAGCGGCTACTGTAAACCTTGCTTTATATATGCGGCGTCCGCTATATTTGAAGTATAGCGTTGATACGGTACCAGCCCATGCCCCACCACACGCAGGAGGAGAGCAGGCACAACATCACGGCCCCCACTATTTCAATGAAATAAAAAATATTATAACTCACAAACCGAAAAACCAAATTAAATTCCGATTGCATCATTGAATTCGTTGCAATTAATTCTTCAAAACTAGATCTTTCATAGATATATTTAGATAAAGTAACAAGTGGGTTCACTGTGGATAGAGGATGATACAGAGGATGGATGAATGCGGAAGAAATGAGTATAGAGAAAAGAATTTTGATGACCAGACAGTATAGAGAATAAAAATAGAGTAACATGAGTGCGGATAGTCTGACATACAAGTAGAGAGAAATCGAGAGAAAACATGCTTGCGCGTGGTAAAAACCTGATAACGAGAACGACTGCTTGACCAGCGTCGCATGTCATATCGGGAGCTAGCTGTTTCCTGATTGCCCGAACATATGCTGCCACGTCACCCATTTATGCTGGATTCGCTGGTAGTACTATTATTACAACATAACAGTGCAGATTCCTTTGGAGCACATCGCACAAATGACCTCAATAGCTCGGGGTGCCATCCAGTCTAACTCTTATAATTTTGTAATTTTATTCACATTTCTAAGGACTTGTTTGGATACAATAGCTAAACATTTGCTCACTAAATTTAGGGCTAGACATTCAAACAGCTTAAGTAAAGTTTAATTATATTTAACTATTTCAACCTAACTAAAGTCAACTAAAATTTAACTGAGTCTATTAACTGGAACATCCAAACATCTTAGCTAAAGTTTAGCCGGTAAATTTTTAGTTGACTAAAATTTTACATCAAAATTTTAGTTGGGTAAATTCAAACAAGTCCTAACTTTGCTAAGACGAAGTTTGCTTGAGGGTTTAGATCTCTTTAATCCGTTGCCATCTACTCCCTCCGTCAAGAGAAACGAGCTATAAATCGGTCTAATCGATCTATAGATTGGTTTTCACTAATTCTAACTTTGTTTGTTGTGTGTGATAGGTTAAGTGTGACCTTGAACGTTCTAGCCCTTACTCGTGATGATCGATCAGAGAGACGTTTTTTTTTGAAAAGATCATAGAGACGTTAACAATGGGTCAGTTGATATAGAGAGAGAGTACACGATTGATGAAACTTGAGATATTTTTATTTTGTTTGTGGCGAGAAGCAATCATTATTAGCTAGAATTCGTATGAGATAAGCTAGCTTATGGAAGTTGGTAAGCACCCCAAAACAAAACTATAGAAAGCCACAGTCGTGTAACCTTATCCCCACCCTAGGAACCCCTATTGCCTTGGGCAACATGCATGATATACGGTCAACAATCCAAGGACTATACTTTTCGGGGCCCATACGCCGTCTTTCTCAGGCATTTGGCTGGCTGGCTGGCAGCCCCACCGTACGTCACTGTTTAAGCAAAACCGTCGTACGCAGCGGCACATCACGCGGCAGTAGGCAATGCCGCCACACGGTGCCGCCGAGACGAAATCCTCGCAAAACACAACGGTTCTACCTCCTTCTATCCATGCATCGCATGCCGTATCCGTCTCGTTTCTCGTTGCAGCACACAGCCCCGTTGTCCCGTCTCAGCACCTACGGACGGGGCGCCAGCGGCCACCCGAAAAAACGCCGTCCTTTAAGAGCCCACGCGCACCGCCGATCACGCCTTGACATGTCACCGGAGAAGCTGTAGGACTAGCGGCGGCGGCTGCGCGCGAAAAGATTAAGCAGGCGCACCGCGCACGCACGGGCACGTCTCGCCTTGGCGGCCAGTCAAGCTTTCCCTCGCGGCGCCGGCCGTGCTCGGCTCGGCGACGCTGACATCCTAACCGACGCAACGCGATCGAGGGACGCGCGTGAGCGTGATCGTGATCGTGATCGCCCCCACCAGAACCCCGCGCACCTCATGATCATGAGATGCCGTCGCATCACCGAATGGAGTGGAGGAGCAGGACCACGCCGGCCGGGCGGCTCGCTCTGATCTGATCATCTCATGAGATGACTATAATAGAGAGAGCATTGCGATACGGCACTACTACAAACGCAAGCGGTCCGGCCCTGCAGGTGCGGGGTTCCGGAAAGGTCCTATCGTTTAGCCTTTCTAGCATACTGATATACCAGCAGAAAAAACGAAACGACCAAGGTTTTGCCGGAGATATACGACATAAAAGGTAGTAAAGCTTTTCGCGTTGCAAACCTGAACCGTACACAAGACAAACACCAGGGATGATAGCCGAATGCTCACATCAGCAGCCACCCAATTAAACAATACTGACATCAATAGCAAGAGGTGGTAGTAGTTCAGTTCTCTAGAAGACTGAAGGAGTAAAGGGCGCCTTTCTTTCTAACATCACAAGAGATCGATACTGTGGACAGATCAAAATCAGCTTCAGACAATCAGCAGCAAACAAAAACGATGAAACCGATAAGGACATTAGGAAGGTGCACCATAATTCTGAGGTACAGTACATACAGAAAGGCAATCATCAAGATCATTAGCAAGCTTTGGCGTTACGAGTGAGATCAACCATGTATCTGCTGGAAATAGGACTTTAATAAAAGCAAATAATAATTCAATCACACGACGTGCACTTGCAGTTCCGAAGCCCGAACACACCTCACACAACACAACACAACACAACACGACTCTCACATGTAAGCAGCTGATTAGCCGGGGCTAAATTTGCAAAAGGTTAAAAAGCCCGCGTCGGTTAGACCGTCGCCGTCAGCCAAATCAAATCGGCCGAGCCTAGCTGAAGCTGAAGCTGAACGGCATGCCGGGCGCCCTGGCGGGGGCAGAAACCGACGCGTGTGGCGGGCACCGAGCGGGCCCGCCGCCCTTTGCCACCTCACCACCGGCGGGGGCCCCGCTTGGCAGCGAGAGTACCGCACAGGTGATGCCAGGCACCAATTGACACGAAATGTTTTCTTTTCCACCCACATTGTTCACAAAATATTGGCTGGACGCATTGGGCGGAGGGCGACAAGTAGATGCTAAGTGGGAGCTGGCAAGGAAAGTGAGATGATCAGAAAAACAAAAGGTTCTTGTAGGAGAAGATGAGGTGCTGCTGGCTCCTGGCTTGGAGAAAACAAAAGGAGAAGGAAAAAAAAATCCCTCTGGCGAAGTTTTATATGCCGATGAGAGGAGGAGAGAGCAGAGCAGCAGCACAATAATGATTTGCAAAAGAATAAAGCGGCGAGGATGGCGAGCGGGAGTGGCGAGAGGCCCCACCGGAGGAAAGGGGGAGGAGAGGAGGAGGAGGAGGACGCCGAAAAGAGAGGCGGTCTTGGGCGGTAGCTCACAAGTCCCGTGTTGCTTGCAGCCACCGAGTCCTTGCCCCCACACCGGCCATTTCCGCCGGCTTTAATCCACGCGAGCGAGCTTGGTTTAGATTGCCGTAAGTGCTGAAGCGCGAGCGAAATGGTTGTTAGTGTCAGTCAGTTCGTGCACGGCCACAAAGATGAGGATTCCAAGTTACTCATGTTTGTGAGCGATTGACGGCGACTCGGACGTTGATGGTACAAAGAACCGGTCCATGGTGGAGAGGCAGCTAGTATTCGTCGAGTCCAGGGGCAGGGCATTAAGGCCTTAAGGGTCGTGCAGGTGCTGCTGCATTGGACTGACTGGACTCTTCATTGAGATGGATGGGTGGATTGTGGATTTGATGGCAAGAGTGAATGAGCAGACACCGAACAGCACAGGGTGAGAGGGAGAGATGAGGAGCAAATGCTGCAAACTGCAAAGTGTAGTATATTTCTCTGTTCCTTTTATTTATGGTGGTGATGAGGCTCAGCTCTGTAGCGTAGGATACAAATGATCTCTTTTTTTCAGTAACAAAACGATCAAGAAGAAATGGAGGGAGGGATCACTAAGAACAAACATGAACAATCTAACACAAAACATTTAATCCAACTGCCCAGGGGAGGGGGTAAAAAAGAAAGAAAAAAAGGGATGAAAAAACATATAGGTTTGAACAGGTAATGGAGACCAAGAAATTAGAAGCTCAGAATTTGTACGGGGTCGGCCAAAGAAGGAAAAGAATCTTTCTTTTTCGGGTGTTGCGGTTACCGGGACTCCTCGGCGCCGGCGCCGGCGGGGCCGTACAGGTCGAAGGGTGCCCAGAGCGCATCGAGCGGGCACGGCCGCCCGGCGCCCAGCCGCGCCCATGGCTTGCCGGACCCGGACCAATGCAGCAGGCTCACGGGTCCCGGGTGTAGGTCGCGGCAGCTGCCCAGGACATTGTCGCCGCCGAGGCCGTGCTGGTTCCACCGGTGCTCGATCGGCGCCACGTGCCCCGCGAACACCAGCAGGAAGGGCGGCAGCGACCCCAGCTCGTAGATGCGCCCCGGCGGCGCCTTCTGTATCTCCATCCAACGCTCGATGCGCTGCGTGTAGCCCGCTTGCCGCCACCGCTCCAGGTCAAGCACCATGACCCCCGTGTTGAAGTAGCACGGCCGCCGCCCCACGAACGTGCCGGCGAACCGCTGGTCCGACCAGAACCGGCCGGTGAAGTACTTGGTGAAGTTGGCGTGGCAGTACTCGGGGGCGCCGACGGTGCGGCCGCCGAGGTCGGTGCGCCAGAGCTTGGCGACGTCGTCGACGAGGACGAGGTCGGAGTCGAGGTAGATGACGCGACGCACGCAGGGCTCGAGGAGGTCGGCCAGGTAGTTGCGCGCATAGTTGAGCGGCTGCTCCAGCGCCTGCCGCACCGACGTGGAGATGAGCCCGCGGACGCGCTCGGGGTCGAAGTAGTAGACCTTGAACCGGAGCTGCGGGAAGACCGCGCGGACGAGGTCCCCGAGGCCCGGGTCGGAGACGAGGAAGTGGAAGAAGACGCTCTCGGGGCACCTGGCGTGCTGCACCACCGAGTGGACCGCGGCGACGGAGCCCCTCAGGTACTCCTCGTCGAGCGTAATCGCGATGTGGACGAGCCAAGGGTCGCAGACATTGGCGGCGGTGCCGTTGCCCGCCCCCGCGCCGCAATCGGCGGCATTGCGGAACGACGGGGCGCGGCGGAAGGCGATCCCCCTGGCGCCCCCTGCGATCTGGCCCGGGAAGCGGACGCTGCCGTCGAACTGCGACGACCGGATGGCCTCGGCGGGCGGGAAGGACTGCAGCGACGGCGACAGCACCACCATCACCATGGCGGCGGATAGGAAGCCGGACAGGCGCGCTACCCACAGCATCGCGCTGCCCCGCTTCCTCGCGCTGGGTCGCCCGCGCGGCTGCTGCTGCTTGGACCACCCCACCAAGACGCCGTGCAGGCGCGCGATGGCGTCGAGCGGCGGCGCGGCCAGGCTTGGGGCGGAAACAGAAGGGGAGCACGCAGACAGCGGGCAGGCACCCCCCGCCTCCCGGACCTCAATTGGATCGCGTCGCGCTCTCCTGGCAGGTGGCGGATCGGCGCGTGGAGTGGGGGAGAAGCGAGTGGGAATCCATGCGAGGTCAGGCGAGGTAAATGGGGGTGGACTGGGGGGAACAGAGCAGCAGGAAGCAGGATGCGGACTTGCGGAGGCGGCACCCACCAAGGCACCAACCCACCGCGGCAGGGAAGGGAGGCAGGCGATTTCCCCCTTTCGTCCGTCCCCTCGCCTGCCACCGCTCGGCTTTTCTCTCTCGGCGCGGTGGCGTGATGGTGGCGTCTGCTGCTGCTTGCTGCAGCTGCTGCTTAATTGTATCTGCCGCTCTGGTTTTGTTTGATTTTGCCCGGCGATCCCGGGCATCGGGGGGTTTACCTCCGCCTCTCTCGTCTCTCTCTCTAGACACAACTTTGAGGAAGGGAGGGGAGCGGGGGAGGAGGCAAAGCGCCACTGCTGGCCTGGCGGCCTGGCCTGCTAAGCTGCTACGCAGTGGACGAGCCCGGCCGACTCGCCGGCCGTTTACCTCCGTCTTGTTTTGCGCTTAGTTTGTTGGTTCGTGCTTATCAATATCATTATTATCAGGTAACAAAAAAACGATTTCGCACAACTGCTTATAATTTTGAGTTGTTCTCTGTTTTTTTTATCAACACATTTTGAACTTCTATTTTACACGAGTCTAGACATGATCAGTCAAAGACGACCAACGTCTACTTTTGTGATTCTATTGGATGGTTGCGGTATTTGATTCATATACTTGAATGCGTATGCAATGCAAGTTTAGTAAAATTTTGACCGGATATGAAACAAATGCAAATTCTACCAAGTTTTATTATTAAAGTGCCTTTTGACCTTGTAAAAAGGTGCCGAAATAAAGGCGAAATCACGGAGTTTTCAGAAAAATGGCTGTCCAAATCTGCATGGCTAAAATCACAGAGTTTTACAGCAGAATTGGCACCGTTTTAGGTGCTCACAACGAGTATGGGTAAACTCAATTTTCAGTTGAAAGGGCAGTAAAGATCTCAAAGTTAATACAATGAAACGAAAGGGGGTCATTGAGCTAGTAATCATTGTTTAAATTCTAGTGTCATAATTTTTTCTGATTTGTTCTAGAAATAATAGGATACACACGTATTCGTCTAATGGTACTACGTGTTTTCAGTGCACTGGAAACTAGAACCTCCTGATCTCTATGGTATGATGTGACTGCGTGAGTACAAAGTATGTGTGTCATGAGGATAAATTTATGAAAATTAGGGGTAACAACACCGTTACTTCTCATCTCTCCAGCTTGTTTTTGTTTTGGGATTCAGGATCTGTATCTCATCCACTTCCCCCCTAGATTCCGGGAAAGAAACGGAGTGACACACTGAAGCCACGTTCAGTTCTTAAAAACTTTCTAAAATTTTTTAAGACTCCCCATCACATCAGATCTTTAGATGCATGCATGAATCATTAAATGTATGTACAAATTATAACTAATTGTACTTTTAGTATGTTTATATCGAGATAAATTTTTAAGTCTAGTTAGTCCATGTTTGAACAAAATTTATCAAATAACAACTAAAATACTACAGTATCACTTTGTAAAAAAATTCGCCAAGTGAACAAGGCGTGTCACTCGGTGAAAGCAGGCACATGCCGTTGGGTTGGGCTGACCCTTTGTGTTCCGTGTTTTACTTTGTAGTCTGTATATCAATGTGACAAATTGATTCACAAGACAAATGTTTGGGATTTGGAGATGCTATCTTATTTGATTCAACACGTTTTAGATTTGTAGTTCACGCAGTTGTTTGGGAGAGAGGAGGGGGTTTCAAATGCTTGTCCGCTTTGATTTAAGGGGCTGTTTGGTTCTGCGTTTTTGCCCACAATGCTTGTATGCTATCAGATTATGGCCCTGTTTAGATGTATCAAAATAAAATTTAGTTAGCTAAAATTTGAATATAAAACTTTAGGTAACTAAAAGTTTCACGCCTAAACTTTAGCTGAGTGTTTGGATGCTCCAGCTGACTCAACTAAATTTTAGCTGACTTTAGCTGAGTTGGAATAGTTAAATATAACTAAAATTTAAGCGGGTTGTTTGGATGTCTAGCAGCTAAATTTAGCCAACTAAAATTTAGGGGGTGTTTGGTTCCCATTCCCTAGAGTTTAGTCACTTTTAGTCACTAAAGTTCCAAACACCCCCATTAAAAGTCATTTTTAACACTACAACTCTAGTGACCTCCACTAAACTTTAGTGGCTAAACTCTAGGGGGTGGGAACCAAACACCCCCTTAGTTGGTGCATCCAAACATAGGGGGTGTTTGGTTCCCACCCCTAGAGTTTAGCCACTAAAGTTCAGTGGAGGTGACTAGAGTTTGTAGTGTTAAAAGTGACTTTTAGTGGGGGCGTTTGGAACTTTAGTGACTAAAAGTGACTAAACTTTAGTGGCTAAACTCTAGGGGGTGGGAACCAAACACCCCCCATAGCCTATGTAAATTTATGTTTGGTTCGTCTGAGCCAGAATCGACAATGGAGAGATCAGACATGAGCCCGTGCAACGTCGTTGCCGCCAAACCCCTGGCCGCCTGGCCTCACGACTCCTCTCTGCTCGTGAGTTCAAGATCCTATGCACCGAAGACGACTTAAATGTGTCAACCAAACAAACGATGGTTTCACTTGTCAGGCTAAACCAAACAACACCTAAGAGGCAATGGAGTAGCGATGTAGCAGGATCTTGAACACAATTCCAAAAAGGACCGTTTCGTATAGAGTGCAAGCTTCTGTTCAAATGTAGGGCAGAACGTGTCAGCACGATCATGAACACAATTCACATCGTAACGACAGTACATTTCGAGATGAAGCTAAAAGGATCAGTCATAAGTGGAAAATGAGAACTAGAAAGATTAGTTGATAAAATGAGTACTATGGTACCATAATTTAATACGTACAGTAGTACACACTCCTTCGGAAACGGGAAGGAAATACAAAGCGCAAAGGAGTTTACAATAAAATTAGCACCTTCGATCGGATGTTCAAGTTGGGCACATGCTGCTCTGGATTCGCCAATAGTAAACTAACACGCGCTGTGGGAAGCGAAGTCTACTATCGTGACGACGCAAGTAACGGTCATCGCAATCATTTATCTGAATTCTGAACAAAAATGGGAGAAAAAGAGTAGCGCTGCAATCACAAATCATTCATTCCTCTCGCTAGCCAATCTGGCCATACCCTGGAAAACGATATACTACCATCTATATTCGCGTGGACCGTTGACTTCCAACTGCTGTCGGGATCGGGACGACGGTTTATCGTTGGCGTTTCAAGTTTTTCGAACCGCCTCCGCCTGTGGCCGAGCTGACGGAGGCGAGAGCTGAGGTTTGACCGTCATCGCGTCGGGTTTAAGTGGGCGCGGCGCGAGCGCCGAAAGACGGGGTGGCCACTGGCCAGGCGAACCGGGGCACGCGGCAACGAGTTGTTTCGGTTCACGTTGCCTCGGTCTCCACGTTTTAGCCGTTGGCACCCCCGTGTCGCTGCCAGAGAAGCCCCACCGCTCCTGACACCTCTCGCTGCCGCCTGCCGGCCGGTGCTGACGCGCGCGCGCGCACGGGCGGGCGGGCGGCGCCAGGCGGCTGCGAGCACGGCCGTGAGGGCCCACGGGCGGCGGCCACTGCCCCGCCCAGCCCGCCGAGGTGACCCTTGTGAGGTCTGAGCCGTGGCGCGCTGACACGTCTCGGCTCGGCGAGCCCCCGAGTCCGTCGTGGCGTGCGCCCGGACCTCGCCGCGACGTGCTGAATTGTCTTGGCCCCCAGCCTGATGTGTGCAGCCGCGAATTTTGCATGTTCTTTCTCTCCAGTCTCCACAGTCCACACGCCCGGATGATGGATGAGAGAAAATCGAGAAGTACTCAAAGGGGCGGCACGGCGCTGCTACTGCAGAACAGTTGGCCTCGACAGCGGTATACCTGTCGCCCCCCAAGTGTTGCAGTCGTGACACGTACTGGCGGGGTGTCCTGTTTGATAGAGCATTGCCTGCCTTTTCCAAGGGAAGACGGGGGCTGAGTTTTATTTTTATTTTATTTTCTTTCCAAGAACTTGCACAATCAAAATACGGTTATGGAAGACCCATGGCTGTTGTCGTACAGAGTATACTCCGTGGAGTATTTATGGGAAGCCTTATCCAATGAGCTGATAGGACTATAACTAATTGGCAGTGAATTGACTTGGTTGCTTCGTACTGGAAATGCGAGTACTTCATCATAGTAATTTGAATTCAGTTCCTTGGCCTCATCAGAAGTTGCTTGCCACCAACTGGAACTGAGAGTACGGTGCTCCATGTGATGCCTCGGAGCAGCCCCGTTTACTCCGCCTACTTTGGTGATGGCCGCGCTGTCCAGCTCTCAACTGAACAAGGAGCTTGACTTTTGCCGAGCTAACATGGCAAATTGCAAAGCCAGCATATGTAATCATCCGCGGCCTCCTCCTGATGATTGGGCTTTTCTTCTTCTTCTTCTTCTTCTTCTTTTATTTTTTGAAAACTCCTGATGATTGGGCTGGAAAGGTTGGCTGCGTTGCGTTGAGGTTTTAGGTCAGCATGACCAGCAGACCAAGGATAAAGCAACCGGCGTGCGGAAACGCACCGCGCACATGGCGAGTTCGTGGTGGCAAAGGCAGGTATTATCCTTTATAATAGGAAGCTGCCCGTCTTCTACTAGATTGCAGGATCAGGATGCAGCAAATCGCAGAGGCTTTGCCCAAACCCAACTGCCAAATCAAAACATATTCCATTTGCTAGATTACCTAGCGTTGCTGCCTGCAACGACTGATAAAATTTGGCGATGACATGTCATATGCGGTGCCCTGAGATCGGTCATCTCGCTAGGTGTTATAGACCTACAGCTACAGTACGAACTTAGCGTCGCGGAACTAAAGACGCAGAATCCCGATCGAAATGTGAGGTGAATGCTACGTTTGGCCAGCTTTCTCGTGTGATTCAAGGAAAGGAAAGCCCTCCTTTCTCGACAGACAGCAGTTGGGCCGAAAACATTGCTTGAACAAGCAAGGCAGATACTGTCTGCAGTAACTATATAATTAAATCGGCCAGCCTGCTAGTGCTAATTTTTTTTTTTTGAAGCTTGCTAGTGCTAGAATTAGGGACACGACAAATTCACGAGCATCTCATCTCCATAGAGTTGGCGAAGACGGGAGTACGGGACAATATGTGACACGTCGTATGATGGGCTTATAGTTGTCATTAACGGTGGCCTGGTCCGATTACCTCTCTTGGGTCATGGGCTGTCAGTTCGTCTCCACCGCCTTCAGAGTTCAGAGGCGCTCAGAGATTGGGCCCTTGGGGGCTCGGGGTTTGTCACGATGAATCATTTCTAATAAATTTTAGCTAATTTTCATAGAAACTCGAGCTTGAACTGAACACATAGTTTTAAACTCCGAGGTGAAATTTCTAGGGTCAAACTTTTGAAGTGGGACCCACATGCATATATAACCAGGCCCAAAGTCAGTTGTCATGTTGACTATTTTTCAACAATTTTGATCTATGGTATGAATGCGAGATTTTAGACAATTTTTTCTAAAATTTTGGACTCCAGTTCTAATTGAACAAATCGTATCTTTTCAGAAGAGGATAATATAACCAAAAAAATATAGGTTAAAAACAAATTTAGACAACACTATCTCTATTTTAGATAATAATAATAATTGATAAGAAAACACTAACAATATAAATACATAACATTTTAATATTAGACATCACAAATATATCGAAAGTCGTCCTATAAAATACAAGTAAGTAAATAATTCGTGTATTTTGGTTCGTCCGGTTACTTTGGATAAATGAGAATAGGAGGGAAATCGGAATCCTGATGAAATCTATATAGGAATTGGGTCCATGTAATCGTGCAAGAGAAAATCCGCTTTGATGTGTGGATAAGGCCCAACAAGAGTACCCGAACTTTTTGGGCTTTACCTTCTTCTTCTTTTTTTTTTTTTTTGAGAAAATCCTCGTCAACACATTCGGTGCCGGTGCGCAGTCCCTCAAAAAAAAAAAAAAAACTCTGTTCACCAGTTCACCCAAAGGGGGAAAGGTGAAGTGTGAAGCTCGCGTTTCTCATCGCCCGTCCGCCGCCACCGCGGCGCCGCCTGAGAAGTTGAGCAGATCGTGTTGAAGGAAGATGAATGGTGACTTCTACAATGAGGTGAGCTTCAATCCGAGTACATTCTTCAGATGGATTTTCGTTGATGTTGGTTTGGAACCCTAGTTTGTATTTTCCCTCCTGTTCACATAGAGATTTTTGATGCATTTCAGTTTCAGGGCCGGGGAACAGCTTTAGGATCGTAAGTTCGTAAGCCGAATCATCTGTTGTTACTTGGTGCACTCGGCTCCCGCTCGGTGGCAATGTCGGAGACCACGAGGCCGCCAGAGTTGCGGCTGGGTACCCTCAACTTCGCCAACCTCCCTGAAGAGATACTCTCGGAGATTTTCCTCTTGCTGCCGCCGAAATCCGTCATCCTGTCCCGCGCCGTCTGCAAGGCATGGCGCCGAATCACCTCCGACCGCGCCTTCCTCCTCTCCCACCACCGCCGCCAACCTCAGCGGCGCCTCCTCACCTTCGTCCGCGACGTGGGAACTTACCACGACGGGACTTGTTGACTACTGCGTCGAAGCTCTTGACTTCGGCAAGCACGAGTTCAGGTCCGTAGTTCGGTTCACTTTCGACTACTACGACCCATTAGTGAGTGACGGCCCGTTCTCTGTCCACGCTGCCTGCGATGGTCTCCTGCTCATGTCCTTCAGAAATCGTTTGTATCTCTGCAATCCGACCACACGTCAGTGGGTTTCCGTCTTCCCACCCGGGCTTAAACATGTCAAGGCTGTCAAGGCTGCCGGGCTCTATGTTCATGACTCCGAGTACCAAGTATTGTACCACCGAGAAATTGGTTTGGAAACTACATTCTACATCAGCACGGTGGGATCAGGGAATGAGAGGTGCATTAGGCCCCATTCGTCGTTGCATTTGTGAGAAAATTGCTAGCAGCAAGATCTGATGCTATAGACTTTAATGAGCCTTTCCTATTTCATGGCAACCTGCACTGGCTGATTTCCTTGCCCTTTTGCCGTGACATACTGGTGTTCAACACCATAGATGAAGAGTTCTGGTTGTTGCACGCACCTGTTAAAAAATTAGGTTTGGTGTCATCGCTGCTTGAGATTGATGGCATGCTTGCAATATCGAACAGTGAGCTCGGTGGATCAAAGGTGAATCTTTGGCTTCTGCAGGACTACAAAGGTGTGGTCTGGGTCCACAAGTATTGCATTGAATTGCCAGTCATCGAGATAAGACGCTTTGAAGAAAATGAAGATTGGTGCTCGCATATTCTATCCCGCAAGGGAGATGTGCTGGTTGATTGTTGTGGTTTGCAGCTGCACTTTCACAGAAATGGCAATTTACTGGAAAAGTTTCATTGCAATGGCCGCTTAGTAAACTATGCTGCAAATGCTTTCAGAGAAAGCCTTGTTCCACATGCACTCTTCCGAGAGCAAGAGAATAAAGCTGCACGTGATCCACCTTTCTTCAGGGGGCTGTAGAGTGTAATATGGCTTTCCATCAATCCACCTACTAATTTACACTTTTGAGTATCTAGTTATCTATGCATGAGGCTTTACTGTTAGTAGATGGAGCTTAAACTAAGTAGCTTCTTTGCTATACTTCTAGTTTATATGCTGTGTATTGGTAGTAACCAACTGGTCTGTATGAACGTTTGATGTTTCATGTGCTCTTTAGTTGGGTACAATTAGTTCTGTTTTAATGCCTCAGTATCAGTAATCTGGTCCAGTGAATATGGGATTTTGCTGCTCTTAGAACTTGAATGGGGAAACATTCAGGTACCGCAAAGAGTAATGCCTCAGTGATTTTGTCTAATGAATATGGGACTTTGCTTCTCTTAAAATATGAATGGGGAAACATTCATGTTGATCAAGATTTAAATTTTTTAGTACGCCCATGAGTCCATCTCCTGAACTGAAAAATGTCTGGGATCATGCACTTTATTTTACCATCTATATAACACTGATAGTGAAAGGTCACTGTTCAAGTGTACATTTCTCTTGCTGATGTTTATCTCAGATAAGATTCTTCATTAGTTGACATATATCTGGTCATCCACATCCTGATGATTGCTTGGCTTTTATAGTTTTGAAGTGATTTTGTGGTTCTGATACAAAACAGCTGAACACTGCTGGACTGTTCTAACTGATTTTCCTCTTCACAATTCTTTCCCTTCAACAAAAGATGTGTTGCTTATCCTGGAAGTTATTCTAGCGCTTGATCATAGAGCAGCATTGATGCCCACTTAAGCGAGCTGGAAAGCTACCATCCACAAAAACAGAAGATGAAGTCTATTTTGGCTCGAGCTCTCAGTTGCATTATCCACACAATGTGAAAACTGTGGCATTTGTGATCAGCTCTTGAGGACTAGGTACTTTATGTGTTACATGGAGTTGGAGCAAAGGATTCTTTGGATTTCAGAATCCCCTACAGTGTCTGCACTTTCAGAATCTGGATTTTATTTTTGTATGTATGCATTTGACGTATAAATCGACCAAAAAATTCCCGCGTTCCAAACAGGGCCTCAGATTATGCGGGACGCTTTATTGGTCTATATGTTCTTGTAACTGATGTCTATATATTATGGACTCATGTGCAATGATTCAGAATTCAGAAGGGCTGCACGTAGTTTGGAAGATATTAGAGTAAAATTTAGTTTACGTTTCATTTTAATCTATTCCAAACTATGTGGATTGAGATATGTTTTTGTGGTGCGCTGATATTGTTTTTTTTGCATATGTTTCACTTCAATTCATTCTAAACCATGTGGATTGAGGTGTGTTTGTGTGGTGCGCCGATATTGTTTTTTTCCCAAAGCACGTGGATTTAGGTGTGTTTGTGTGGTGCGCTGATATTGTTTTTCCCGTCGATTGCTATGGTAACGTACCTACTCCCTCCATACCCATATTAGTCGACGTTTAGGACAGCGACACGGTCTTCAAAGCACAACTTTGACCTCTTATTTTTATAAAAATATTTATGGAAAAGTGATATATGTATATTTTTATGAAAGTATTCTTCAAGACAAATCTATTTATATAATTTTTATATTTGTAAACTTAGAAACTTAATAGTTATTGATGATTTATATTTCCAATGTTTGACTCTAATATTTTCTAAAACGTATGGAGGGAGTATCTGTTATTCTGGCTCTCAGCCGCACAGCCCGCAGGTCGGTCTGTATATGGCTGGAATAGGAAAACGGTCTACCGTGTATAAAGTTTTTGCGCCTGACCTTCACGGCTTCACCGAAGATTTTCCCCACCCAGACAATTCAGGCCCGGGAAGATTTATCCGTTTCAATGTAAAGATAATAACAACGACAACAAAAGACTGAATGTTTTATTGATTAATCATTAATCTTTGCTATCTATTTATAGTGACTATAAACATCTCGAATAGACATGTCTGCTCGGTGATTACATGAGACGTCAGATTAAGCGAACGATTAGGGGTCTGTTTGGTACAGTTCACAACAGCTTCACGAGCTGTTGTGAGCTGTTTTTTTTTTTTGTCAAACACCATTTTACGAAAACAACTTCACCCATGAAGCTGTTTTATCCCCTCTTTTACAATAAAGCTAAAAAAAGTAGCTTTTCACAGCTGACATCTTCATTTCTCTCTCCCAACCATGTATAAAGTTGTTGATGAAGCTGTTTTGTCAAACACTTTTTTCAAAACAGCCCAGCTTCACCTAGTAAGTTGCTCATAAAACTATTTTTTTCAAAAAAAAACAGCTTCACTAATGAAGCTGAGCTGTACCAAACATGACCTAGGTCTAATGTCTAGTCACTGATCCGTGTCTTGCATGATCCGTGGGACGATTTTACTTTATTCTGATTGGTTCATAAAAATTCCTTTAATCTGTGAGATATACAATTGGAAGCATATATATGGTCAAAACTATTGTAAACTAGTTTTGTTTACCTCTCTAAACTATTGTTGGAGTCGGTTTTCTTCTTAAACTCCAAAACTGTACGAACCTCTCTCAACTCTCAAAATTGTTTAAATTACCTTATGCCTTGGTTAGAAATGGATTTGAAGATGGTTTCATCACTTTAATTGATTTTATAAACATTTGAAATGTTTTAAAACGCAAAAATTGTCTCTAATATTTTTTAAGTTTCAAGAAAAAAATATTTAGAGCTAGTTAAATTATATTAGAAGCTTCCAGAAATTAGATTTAGCTGTAGGAAAAATGAGGAAAATACTGAAGAGTTTTAGAAATTTCACAAAATATTCTAATCTATCTCTTTCTTGGAATTCTAAATATTAGAGATATCTTTTTTGTGGTTTTAAAACCTTATCAATCTTTTCCCCAGTTTTTTTCTTAATTACAAGATGACGAAACACTTCTACCCAGGGAATAGAGAAAATTTAAATATTTTTAAAAGTTGAGGGCGACGATTTCTCAATTTCGAAGTTCGATGAGAGGAAATCCGACTATAACGATAGTTCAGAGTGCAAAGGTGTTTTTTTTTTCAAAAAAAAAACAAAAAACCTTTCAGAAGTTGCACGGCTCGTCAATAGCAATCTTCGTGGCCCATGAATAATTCATTATCAAATGGACAGAGCCCAAGTCATCGAGGCCCACGCAGCGTGTCTAGAAGGCAAGAAGATTCCACAATCCGGAAGGGATCCCAATCTCGTAAATAGCCGCGAAGCCGGGTGGCGAAGCCCGGAGCCTGCGCTCGAAAATATCTCGCCGCGGCACGAGCTCTGGAACCTTCAGTGGCCCCGACCCCCGACGACCAAAGCAACTCTCCCCTCTAGTATTTCAGAGAAAGAGGACAGGAGATATTTTTTTCTCACGCCCTCCCCGCGGTATAAAAAACTTTTCTCTCGTCCTCCCTTCCTTCGAATCCACCCATCCATCCATCGGCTCCTTTCCAATTCGATGCCTTTGTAGCGCTGCCGCCTCGCGCCGCGTCGTCGTCGCGGGTCCCCGGTTTCGCTCGCTGCTGCTGCGCTTCCAACATCATCATGGACGGGGGATCCGGCAATGCCTCCGGCGGCGGCAGCGGCGGCGCATCGACGTGCTGCTACTACGCGCTCCTCGGCATCCGCAAGAACGCCTCCGCCACCGACATACGCACGGCGTACCGGAGGCTCGCGATGGTGAGTTCCGCTTGCTCTGCATGCGCGCGCGCGGCCGCGGCCTCGCGCCGGTGTTTGATTGGGTCTCTGTCTGTGTGTTTCTGTTTCTCCCCCTCCTCCCCGAACAGACCCGCTCACATGTTCCGATCTCTTGCCGTGGGCGCGCAGAAGTGGCACCCAGACCGGTGGGCCAGCGACCCCGGCGCGGCCGGCGAGGCCAAGCGGCGGTTCCAGCGGATCCAGGAGGCATACTCCGGTAAGGCCTGCAGTACCTGTTCGGTTATGCTCGGCTTCACGAGATTTGATCGAATTGCTTGTTTGGTTGTGGCGCAGTTTTGTCGGACAAGGGGAAGAAGGCCGTGTACGACGCCGGGCTCTTCGATCCCCTCGACGACGATGACCAGGTGAATCAGCAGGGCCACCAGCCTCGGTTTCGTTTCATGTCATGCTTTTCCTGGTTCCTGCTGCTTATTGTCTCGTCGAAATCAATCAAATCCTTTTGCCATTTTGTGCGCGAATATTATACTAGTATATGTGTATCATGTTATCATGTAGCCTGACGAAAAGGAATTTTAAAAAATAATTTAATAATTTCCCTGCTCTGTGGTCTCGGACGGCCAGGATTTCTCCGACTTCATGCAGGAGATGCTGGTGATGATGGATAACGTGAAAAACGAGGTAGGCGCAACGCAACGCAACCACCACCACCACCACGCGGATTTGTTTGTTTAATAGTGATAATAATGTAATTAACCTTAGCTTCCGTGCAGAAGCCGGACATGCTGGAGGACCTGCAGAAGATGCTGGAGGACATCGTGAACGGCGACGGCGGGGGCGTCGTAGGCGGGCGCGCGCCGCCGCCGCCGCCGGACGGTGCACGGCGGACGCGCGTCGCGCCCTACCCGCAGCCGCAGCAGGCGCGTAGGTGACCAGCGCACAGGTGTACGAGATGTACGCGCGCCGTAGCTGCGCTTTTGGTGAAAGGGACCCGGAGAAAGCTGAGCAACGGGAGGCTCTGGAGAAGTGGAAAAGAAGAATAAAAATTTCACCCTTTTTAGGCCATATTCTGATTCTGGATGATAATTCACGCCTCCGTTGTGTAGCAGTGGTCGATTGGGTTGTGTAAGCTGGGAGTCGGGTGGTGTTGGATACCGGCCGCGCCGCCGAAACAACTGGCGGACGCGTGGTCGGGGGAGACTGATTTTTTTTTTATCTCGTCGGCGTTTTCGATTTCGTGTCCCAATTGTCACTGGCATCCCGACTAGTATTCCATTGCCATTTTCTCTCATTGATGCGTGTCGTCTATTGCAGTTGCAGTTGCTGTCTCTGTCGCCGGTTTCTCGATTTGTTAATCGCCCGTCCACCGGCGCCGACCGGCCTGGCAACGTACGTTGGCGTCTTCCGGTAACTAGAAAGGAGTCGAGGCTCTGCTGACCCTCACCGACAGGGGGACGACGTGGCCTTGTCATACATGACTGATGGCTCAGCACAGCAGCATGGTGCCGCGGGGCTGGTGATGGTTCTAGTTGGAGGAGCCACGACGCGCGAACGCTCACTTGTACCCTGGCAAGACACTATAATGACGTTGGGATTTGCAGCTTGTTTGCGCGCGTCCGCGTCGAAATCGGCGGCGATGGATACGGATACGGATACGGATACGGGCCGCTGGTCTTCTGGACTCCTCCTGGATCGGCACTTCGCAGTGCGTACGAACGAAAGCGAAACGGCGCTGTGGTGCCGGTGCTGGCAAAATCGCTTGGCTGCGCGCCGCGCGGCGCCATCCATCAGCCAGCCGGCCATTCCCGCTCCAAGTTGCCGGGGCCGCCTGGCCGGTCGTGCGGTGACGGCCATTTTTGGCCCCGGACTCCGTGGTCCACGGGAACGTCTCGTCTCACCACCCAGCGCCAGCACCCACCGCACACGCGGAATGCGGTATCGCCGTATCGGCCCCTTCTGAAAGCGAAGAAACAGGCAGGGACGGGGCACACCTGACTCGAGCTAGCTCGTTTTGCTTATTGGAGTAATCTCCTACGGTCATGCTGCTGCAACATGCCAACATGGGTCATCAATGGCGAGAACGCGATCTCATGCTTTGTTTTTTTTCTTCCTCTTGTTTAATTGAGGCGTAGCGTAGTACACCAATGCTTCCTTCCTGAAGCATCCATGCGTGAGAAAAATATCTGTTCGGCTGGAACAACTGGCCGGACCATTTCTTTTTGCTTGTGGACGGGAGTGTTCCATTCCATCCTTATTTGGGGCAATTGTATTTCTGCCCCCATTTTTACTTCTAATCGTACGTTTGCCCTTCTTTTTTAGACTTTACATATTTACCCATATTTTTTGAATTTTAGTGTTCGTGTTGCCCTCATTCCGTTAAGTGATACCAACGGTGTTAGCTAGAGGCTGCAAAGACATATATACCCTTAGCATAAATAACACTATAACCTATAACTTTTTGTTCATACAGATGTAAAATAATAGCAAGATATATTTTATAATTAATAGCTCGCCCTTCAGCCGCTTGCCTGTCGTGCTGCTAGCGTGCACTATTGCTCACCCACGCAGCCAGAAGCGTTGAAAATAAGGCATTGATATGAAGTCATTTGGGCTTTCATTTTTATTTCTTTTTTTATTTTTATTTTTTATTAGTTTCCTTTAGGTGATCATGTTTAGAACAGAGGGCAAATAGAAGATTAAAATAAAAACGCACAAATCGATCCAAGCCCCGCCTAGTCAGACACACAAATCGAACAGAAGGCCTTATTCTCAATGGTGGAATTGTTTTTTCAAAGGGATTTTATACCGATGCTTGTAGAATATGTGTTCAAATACACCTAAAATATGTTATGTCATTTTGTTATTTAATTATAAAATATATATTTCTATTGGTTTATATTTTTATCTATATATAAAAAAGACTGTAGATTATAATGTCATTTATATATGGGTATATATGTCTTTACAGCCCTCTGGCACACACCGTTAGTATCACTTAACGGAATGAGGGTAACACGAACACTTAAATTCAGAAAGCGGACGCAAATATGCAAAGTCTAAAGAAGAAGGACAAACATAGTACAGTTAGAAGTGAAAACGAGTGGGCAGTCATGCAATTTCCCCGTCCTCTTTTGTTTCGGCGTGTGACGCCGATGGCCGATCCCCGCCGCCGTCTGCTGCTGCTTCACGAATCTGCACGAGGCAGCAGTGTTCGCTTGACTTGAGATCGAGATCGACCGACCACCCTTTGTTCTGTAGCAGCTGACGCGGTGACTGCCGCACAAGCACAGACGTCTGGGCGGCGTGAATTACGCCGATATACCTCGCCTCTATTATGTATTTCTACATTTAATTTGTCAAACATCATCTACTTTTTGTGGGAAACTGACGCGTTCGAATATGCAGCCGAGGCCGCCTGACGTTACCGTCCATGTGAATGCGATCAGTTTGAGATCCATTATCCACGTGAGAGCCTTGTGCCCTAACCAGTTTTGCACGAGGACACCAATCTCGCGTGCTTTAAGTTCTGTTGAATAGAAGAGGAACTTTGGAAAAAAATGTGTCCAGCCAGAAAACAAATTGACGGTGCTGACAGAGCTAATAACTACACAAAGAAAAGTGATGGCACAGGCTCGGACAGCACCTTAAACACAGTAGCCCCTCTATGTTCCCCGTCCATGTCGCAAAACAGAGCATGTGATACCCGTCATTCTTCATGAGATGGAAAGAATAGTCGGGAAAAGGACTGGAGGGAAAAGAAGGAACAATAAACTGTTAAGCGGCTACTCAATACAATCCTATTTTGCATCATCATTACACGTGACATTTTGTTCATGTTGATTTTTATTTGCATGATAGTTGGTGACTTGACGTACCTCTTATGGACCATATATTCTTTTTCATATTTTGTATCAGCAAAATATGACTACTTTGCAAGTTGTTGTAACACAGTGGTCCCTGCCTTCCCAGCCGCTCAGGGAGTCAGGACATATTTGTTTTTTTATTTGGAAATAACATATTCGTTTGGTACCGGCCTAGAACAATTTTTGTTTCTGTATGGGCCTCATCCTTCCCAGTCTTCAAGCCCAGCGACGCTGTTGCTTCGTGCTGGCTGGGCCAGGAAACGCGAAGCCTTGTCTTAGATCAAATTTTCCGCTAAAAGGCCGAATCTCATCGTCTTCTCTACAAACCAAAAAAAAAAAAAAAAATCCCAATCCGAAGCGAACAAAAAAAAATGGACAACACTAACCACCACCGTCCGTCGTCGTTGTGTGGGTGTGGGTGTGGCTCTCCCTTCACTTCGGCTGCACCGCTCCAACGCCAATGCACAACCGTACTCTTCGCCCTGTCCCAAATTTGACGCTGCCTGCCTGTAGTCGTAGTAGCATAAAAACCCGTCTCGGCGCTCTTGCTAGGTACTCCAATCACACCAAAACATAGAGCGTCGACCCTTCTATTGGTGTGATTGGGGGCCACTAGATACCTCTAACGCATTACATTGACATCATCATCATCGTCGTATACTACAACTGTGTTTGCTGTGACCGTGCGGTGCTGCGTCTCCGACGACCATGAAAGGCGCCGTCATCGGCGCGTCGACGGTCCTGGTGGTGGCGGTGGTCGCCACCGTCTGCGTGGTGTCCTTCAGAGGCAGCGGCAGCCATGGCGGCGGCAGGGAGGAGGGCCAGATGTACGCGTCGGTGAGGTCCATCAAGTCCTTCTGCCAGTCCGTGGACTACAGGCAGACGTGCGAGAAGGCGCTGGAGGAGACGGCCGGGAACGCCACCAGCGCGACGGACCTGGCCAGGGCCATCTTCAAGGTGACCTCGGACCGGATCGCCAGGGCCGTGCGCGAGTCCTCCGTGCTCAACGACCTCAAGAACGACCCGCGCACGTCGGGCGCGCTCCGCGACTGCCGGGAGCTGCTGGACTACGCCATCGACGACCTCCGGACCACCTTCGACCGGCTGGGCGGCTTCGAGATGACCAACTTCAGGGGCGCCGTGGACGACCTCCGGACGTGGCTCAGCTCCGCGCTCACGTACCAGGAGACGTGCCTGGACGGCTTCGAGAACACGACGACGCCCGCGGCGGGCAAGATGCGCAGGGCGCTCAACACCTCGCAGGAGCTGACGGAGAACATCCTGGCGCTCGTGGACGAGTTCTCCGAGACGCTCGCCAGCGTGGGCCTGCCGAGCTTCAACCGCCGGCTGCTCGCCGGCGGCGTGCCCTCGTGGTCGTGGATGCCCGACGACGCCGCCAAGCGCCGCGCGCTGCTGGTCTCCCCCGGCGAGAAGGGCTTCAAGCCGGACGTGACGGTGGCCAAGGACGGCACCGGCGACTTCAGGACCATCAACGCGGCGCTGGCCAGGGTGCCGGTGAAGAGCGCCACCACGTACGTCATGTACGTGAAGAAAGGCACGTACCGGGAGTACGTGTCGGTGCCCCGGAACGTGACCAACCTGGTGATGGTCGGCGACGGCGCCACCAGGACGGTGATCACGGGCCACAAGAACTTCAAGATGAACATCACCACCAAGGACACGGCGACGATGGAGGCGCTCGGGAACGGGTTCATGATGCGCGGCGTCGGCGTGGCCAACACGGCGGGCCCCGAGAACCACCAGGCCGTGGCGCTGCGCGTGCAGAGCGACATGTCGGCCTTCTACGAGTGCCGGTTCGACGGGTACCAGGACACGCTCTACACGCACACGAGCCGGCAGTACTACCGCGACTGCGTCATCACGGGCACCATCGACTTCATCTTCGGCAACGCGCAGGTGGTGTTCCAGAACTGCCTCATCCAGGTGCGCAAGTGCATGGACAACCAGCAGAACATCGTCACGGCGCAGGGCCGCAAGGAGCGCCGGTCCGCCGGCGGCACCGTCATCCACAACTGCACCGTCGAGCCGCACCCGGAGTTCGAGAAGAGCGCCGGCAACGGCAAGCTCAGGACCTTCCTGGGCCGCCCGTGGAAGGAGCACTCGCGCACGCTCTACATCCAGTCGGAGATCGGCGCGTTCATCGACCCCAAGGGCTGGCTGCCGTGGCTCGGCGACTTCGGCCTCAGCACCTGCTACTACGCCGAGGTGGAGAACCGCGGGCCCGGCGCCGACATGAGCAGGCGCGTCAAGTGGAGGGGCGTCAAGAACGTCACCTACCAGCACGCGCTGCAGAAGTACACCGTCGAGAGCTTCATCCAGGGACAGCACTGGCTCCCAAACCACGGCGTGCCATTCATCCCGGGGCTGCTGCCGCAGAACCAGTCTGGCAGGATACACTGATCTGGCGGGCTGCGCTGTCGATGTGGCAGTGGCACTGACATGTACGTTCGTACCATACCATGCATGGTTTAGTTTGTTGGTTGGGGGGCTATTGTGACTTTTACCGTTTATTTGGTGGGGGCAAAAATGCCCTACAAAATTAACTAATGTGTGCACAGTGTTCGGAACATCGATCGATTGCCCCCAAATCCCAAAATAAACTGGTAATAAGTTATTGATAACAAAATGGAAGAAGTCATATTTTGTTTTTTTTCCCCCAATAGTGGCATGAAATTTCCAAAACCGGATATCTTGGCCATCAAACTATCAAACCTGGCAACTTTCTTCGTAAGGACGATTTTAAAGATAAGGGTTATCAATAATAATACCAAGTGAAGAACCAATTACCGTAAATGCCAAGAGATGAACCGATCACCAAAGCGAACAATTGACACATTTTTTTCTCCCGAGGTTCATCCCCGTTATGTCGGTCGTTCACTTGGTGGTTCGTGAGGTAATAGGTACCACGCCTAGCCCAATACTTGGGCAACGCAAGAACCTACACAGATGAGGGTACTCAATGACATGAACAATCCACCACTAGAGGTGTTCTTGTCGTTCAACCGGAGAATAAAAGCAAGAAGCCCTCACAATTTCGGTCAGAGAGCTCTCTGAGCCTTTATTTTGCGGCGAACACGTTCGACCGCACTAACCAGACACGCACGAAGTTCGGACACTCCTCACTTTGCTCGCGTACCACCTCACACTGACCGTACCCGGGAACAATGCAACCACTGCGCCCAGACACTTCTCCACACAGAGTTCGGTCAAGCCATCGACCCCACAACAACTAGGGTTTGCTATTGGACGCGTTCGGTCACACCGTGGACATCATCCGATCACAACAGTGACCCTACTTCTCAACTCCTTTCAACTTCTATCTTCCACCCTTACTTTCATGCGCCAACACCAAAGTGTTTCACCACTTGTACACACATGTTAGTATTTTTCAGAACATTTTTCAAGGATTTGTTAGCTTATTAGGATCCAAGCATATGCAACGAGTTAGATCACCAAATAGCACTTGATAACCGCATCAACAATAATTTTTACCCTCTTCATAGTATGGATATTCACACTCTCTGTGGTGTCTTGAGTGCCAAAACAAAAGAGCTCATATGCTTATACCTTTGCCTTTAGTCTCCTTTTGTTTTTCTCTTTCTTCTTTTGCAAATGTGGACCATTTGACCTTCTCTTGTGGCCAACTCTATCTCCATCTAGCTCCACCACTTGGTTTGGACTTAACCTCTCTTAGAATAGGTTAGTCCAATATGTTTTATCAATTAGCCAAAATCAAATTAGGGCTACCAAACTAAGGCTACCACCCGTGGTGCCCTCCGCCCCCCCCCCCCCCCCTCGTGCGGTGGCGAATCAGGACAGGACACCGACATGTTCGCTGTGACGCTCTGTCACTCCTTGGCCTGTCCGCATGTAGGGCCTAAGAGCACTCACAATGCAGACTTTATCATATATAGTCTAAACATATTTATTACATTCTTATTTATTATATTTTGTTGATGTGACAGTATAATTATTGAAGAGAGGGGAAGAAAAAGCAAGACTCCAAGTCTTATTTACACTCCATGTTTATGATAGTTTTAAGTCTAATAAATAGACTTAGACTCAAAAATCTGCATTGTGAGTGTCCTAGCATTGTCCGCTGCCACCTTCACTGTCCGGTCGGCCTGCCTCTTCGAGGGGGGGATATGATTTGTGGCCGTTGATTCTCGATCGAACGCACCAGCCTGTCAACTCACGGATAAGCAAGTTCTCAAAAGACTATTTTTTGTATTTATGTTATTTATTAAATTATTGTTTTGCATATATTAGACTAGAAGATCAACCAAAAGAATCCAATGGATTCTTAGTACATGGAAGATCTGACACTGGACGCCAACCTCAGCAGATGACATGCTCGATCCGCTGCACATAGAGCACAATAATCAGTCATGACTACTAGTAACATGAACAAATAAGATCCAAATAACTCCAAATACAGCACAATAGTTAGATTCCATAAACTTTTTCCTAACAAAATGGGTTCGTCGAAGGCAACGTTAATTGAACTACTAGCGGTTGAAAAAGGCGTTCAGAGAGGATCGAGAATGGTAAGAGCCGGCCTGAACCATTTGGCTGAAGCTTGTACTATAGTTCTGGGGTAATTTCTCTCATGATGCTGGGATTCTGGTGATGACCAAATCTTTGCTAAAATCAGTCTAATAATACATTTCCTCTTTAATGAAAATACGGGGGAATCATGGCCTCCAAAAATCCAAAGCATGTTTGTAGAACGTGACAGATTCTAAAATGTAGTGGCTCAACCTTTTGTGCACACATCCTTTTCATCCTTGAGCTAAAAGGTTATGAATGGTGGTAGTAAACTTAACATCGACGATAAGAGGAAATAAATAGTCGTCTATGCTTGGGATAGCGTTTCTTTTCTTTTCCCCGCGAGATGAAATTATTTTGGGGGCACTAAGAGGTTTGTTTCAAAGCTAGCAAAATCACCTCAGAATGCAAATAAACAAATGCAAAGAGTTTCAAACAGTTCCTTTTCGGCCATTAGGAGATGGTACCAAATTCAGTTCCAGACACAAAAAGAAAAATGGTTCTTGCATAGCGTTCTAAGCAGCATAATGCCATAATGTGATGCATAAAGAGACTAAAATCAATAACAAGGCCCCGTTTGGAGGGCTTCTCTCCGGCTCCCGCTCCTGCTCCCTGCCAAACGGTTTAGTAGGAGCCATTTTTCAGTGGGAAAAGGAGCTGGAGCTGTTTTGAAGAAGCCACAGCCACAGTGCTCCCGCTCCTGCTCCCTGCCAAACACACAATTTGACAGCTTCGCATGGCACCCAAAAAATAAGTTCATTGAATGAGATCAGATTCCGATTACATACAGGGCAACCAATGGAAACAACTAAGGCCGAACACTACATGCTCAAATCAGCAAAACTGCAGCTTGCTAACAAGACATTTCCCAGCTGCATAAGAGCCCTATGCGTTAACAGGAACAACAGGCTACCTAACCTAACCCTATAGCATTTACAGGGTAAACGGGACACCTATACAAAGGATGGGCTACCAGGTCATGTCAGTTACCACGGCTATCTACAAACATTGAACCAAGTCTCTCACCCTGCACTTTGCGCAGCTATTAAAGAACCATATGAATCCTGTCTTCTCCCCTTCAGCACAGGAAGCATTGCCTTTTGTCAGTTTTGCAACAAGCAACCAAACCTATGTACTTGCATGCAGCAAGATTGATTGAAGTTGTCCAACAGGTGATTCCTATACCCTGAAACGGTTATAAGGCCAGTTAATCCAACTCCATTTTGAATCTGAATGAATGATGGGAATATAAGAAATATATCATGGTTGTAGTTTGGGGCACCCTGGCGATATAGCCTCCAATACTAAGTTAACTAGCACTTCATAATTCTGGACGAGGTAACTCCAATGCAATGGATGTCAAATCAGACACTTACCATTATCTAGTTCCCGAGAACCCACAGCTGGATCCTGCGCATGGGTGACAAGAAGCCCTGCCCAGCAGACGCAGCTACCACCAAACAATGGGATCTCAATCTTGAATTAAACAGCCTCTAGTTTGATTGATGCTTTTGAAAAAACTGACAAAACAAAAGGTGCTTCCTCCCCAGGATGGATGGTAGTTGGCACAATCGTGTACCCCTTGGGATAAGGATCCAAGACCAGTTCACACGATATCTCTCTTGAGTTAACGTAATCTGTTCCACCAGCTGATTCATGCATGTAGATATTGTAGGCAGCACGACAGCCCTGTGTCTTGAGTATCCTCATTCCAATGTAAAACATTGAAGAATCATGACTAGATTGGTAGTTCCGGAAACCATTCGTCTTTCTAGAGAAACCAACACCCTGAAAAGCATGAAGTTTATGCAGATAAACATCATTGTGCTTCTCCTAGTGTTACATTGATGAGCAGGTTCAGACATACCTGAGTAAGGGTAATAAAAACATGAACAGGGTATAGTGCATCACGTCCAGTTACTCTAAGTCGATACTGTGGATTTTGATGCCAGGAGTCATAATCTTGGCAACCACCTGCATTGTAGCCACGCCATTGCCCATGGACAGAGTAACGCATCTCAGGTGGATAAACACGACAAACATATATTGACCGAAAGTGAATCTGAAAATCTTGCCAAGACATCCAGAATACCCCATTCTTCGACTGCAAGGTTGGAGAGACAAGGAGGATTGGAGTCAAGATCTGTAGATGAAATCAAACTTACAACACTTTGTTTACTAGTGGTGCAATGAATTATCTCAATTACCAATAAGCTGTGGTTTGCCACCAACTAGTGCGATATGACATGCAAATAAATCTATATCAAGAGACAAGTACCTGTGGAACATGCATGAGCTTATGCTTCATTCGTTCGGTCCACTCTGGTGAAGAGTCTGACCATGGTCCATTCCATTCAACTTCATTTGCCCATGGATTTCTGATTTGGATGAGTTTGTGGCCATCAACTTCTCTTACCTGAAATATAGTACAATTATGTGAACTTATCTAGTAGTAGTGAAGAGCTGACAATTACCCGAACCTCAGATATAACTATATAAACTAGAGCAAACCTGCAAAATCGAGTACGCATGTCCCTGAACAATGCCACTCGATGAGATGTGAGCATCAGATCCAGAAGGACTTCCAGCACCAAGAAGAAAACCTTCTTGTTTGAAATGCAACAACTGTGACCACAGTCTTCCACTAGCGAGATCAAGTTGTGCTTGAGGACTTCGCATATCAATCTCTTCACCAGCCCCTCCTGTGAGATCCACTAGAGCATCTTGAACAAGCCCACCTTCCAATGCCTCAAATGAGCCATGAAGTTTTGCATAAGCCTTCTCAAGAATAGATACCCAAAGCTCGTTTTGTTTTCTACTAGTAGCAAATGCTGGTTTCCCCGGAGACTCACATGGGATCCAATCATCAACAACCACGGCTACCCACTCACCCTAGGGAGAATATAAAACATAAAAACTATAACTCAGAAAAGGGTATTTTAAATATTAAAATACAGAAAAGTTTCAAATCAGTGTAAGACAATTCATAAAACCTCTCCACAATGTAAGCTAAATATTGAGTCAGAAGGGAAAACAATGCAAGTGATAAACCCTGATAAAAAAACATATTACTACAAGTGCTATTCATGTGCACTATTTTCCCTTCTGAAAAAAGGTTACACCAACTGCAGCCAAGTTTTTTGTGAAATTTGTATTGTGATATAAAGATATCACTCTAGAAATCCATATCAACAACACATGGAAACTACATGGGATTAGTAATAGAAAGGTCTATTAAGTGTTTTCTTACCAACCTCAGGTTTATAAATAGGTGTCACTGAAGGACTTCCCTGTGTTCGGCTGGCTGGTTGCATGCGCTGCGGCTGGCTTATTCGTGCTGTTTCGCACTATAGCTACAGTGCTTTTCTCTCTTGCGCTGGCAGCCAAACGGCTGGCTTAAAGCTACTATTTTTATTAATATACACTAGATATCTCCATAGAGCAGTGCACATCCAAGATGACCCCAGCATTGCTCCAGTAAATATTGCAGACTGATTAACTACTTCTAATAAAATATTTTATTTTTTCCAACACAGTTAAATATGTTGTCAATGCATGTAGCATGATGTACACATTTGCTTCAGAAATAAAACTCTGATGTTAAACTGAACAATTGTCAAATGGTAAACTTTACCATGATTCTGTGGCCGGACATTTTAAGAAAACTGTATTACAAGCTTTTCAGAATGAATCAACTGAACCTGCCTAGATAACATACTAACCAAATGATGCAAGGATAATATATTAATGGAAAAGGAGCAACCCAAGTGAGCAGATACTGATCGGTCAAATGGTTTGAACATTGGGTACCTGAATGCAGAATCTGACTGTGTAAATCCCTTCATCATTATACTCAGGAGTGATTATAACTTCTGATATACGAGACATCTCAGTTAAAACTGCAACTGCACTTAGGAACCAACAGTCTCCCAACCGACCCTGAAAAGGAACAATTGGGTAAACTGGATCTCAATTCTGATAATAAATGATGGTGCCCTAAATTCTCCTTTACCACAATTCTGGCTAAACAAAAGTAGGGGAAAAAATTAATAAATTATACCTGACACACATCTGAGGAATTCACAGAACCTGAAAACAAGCAAGGCTGAGAACTGATAGATATTTCCTTTGCTATGTCAGAAGGCCTCATCCACTCAGAAACAACCTAAACTCACAAATCAAAACATATGTCAGGAGCTTAATTACTTAACCAATATTTTTCACAATAGCAAGAGATGTGCATGCGATACCTGCAGTTTCAGAGGTGGATTCATTGGATCTACAAATAAAGAACGATCCTCTGGAGGGAACTCTTGATCAGTGAAGTTTTTCTCTCCTTTCGCGATAAGAGCATCCCTGACAGCCCTTTCAACAGAAAGCATACGCCGGTTGACTTCATCACGTGTCTCAAACCTTGGCTTTCTTGGTCTCCTAGCAAAGGAGTCAATGTCAATAGCTACAGCATCATGTACCGGACGTTTCCTACCACTTGAGTACTGTCCATCCCATTCAACATCTCCTTGATCATAAAGCTCATAAGCTTCGTCACTTTCCCAGTCATCCACCTGAATGAAACAGTAACATAAGGAAAACACATTCAGTTTCATATTCCTTCCTAATTCAAGACATCACAACTAAAGTGCAGAATTTATAGGTAATAGCAATACCCTTGCAGAATAACTTCCATGCCAAGCATCGCCGGGTGCAAGGTCAAAAAATCCAAACTCAGCAGGAGACATGGCAGTATGTAACACAGTAACCTCATCTTCACTGAGACATCTTCCCCATAGAAAAGCATCCATGATCTGCATCTTTGAGTCAGAACCTTCGCTATCTGACCTACCAAAGGCATCTAAATCTGTGGGCGGCCTAGCACCAACCCAAATATCAGTCCCACGTTCCCAAATACCGTTATCTGTTGGCAACGGCAATCCATTCTGATATCCATCATAAACTCCATCAATGAAAGAAGTTGCTTCACCTAGGTCTGCATCTAAAGTTACAGTGACAAGATGCCACCTGCAAATTTACATGGCAGCTATAATTGCTTGCAAATATGGTTTGCACCAGAGTCTTAACTAAAGTAATACCATAGGTTATGATGCAGAAGAAGTGAACAGGTCTGAACCCAACAAGTAATAATTCAAAAACGAGTATTGAAGAAATGTTTATCAACAAACAAAAAATCCCCATACAAACTTTCAAGTAAACCCACACATAGTCGCAACAGGTATAAGACACCAAACCTGCATAAGGCATGGCCATCGCAAGTAAAACAAAATTAGTTTTTTTTTTCTAGCAAGAGAACTTCGTGTTAGGATATATGCACTAACTGCCTCTCAGTTCCAACACACGTGCCAGTACCAAAACAACAAAATCAACCAACCCCAGGATGGTGGTGCTTTTGATTTTATTTGCTATGTATAATGCAATACTTGTGAATAGGGGGTACCTGCCATCTGCAATACTAGACGCACCAATATTCCATTCTTTAGCAACAGTAGTCATCCTTTCACCCTTAGTCACTAAACGAAGACCAACTTGTCCAGCTTCCATTCCCTGTTCTGATCCTGCCACTAAGATTTCCCAGCAAACCTTCTTTTGGAATTCACTTCCAAAAAGACACACTGGACCAGATACAGGTTGAACCATGACAGCAATAGACAAAGTAACCTTTTGACTTTGACAGAGGCACGAGTCAAGTTCTCCACAATGACGACCAGTACTCCGCGGTTCATCATCAAGTATGCATACAGTGCCTGGAATACCAGTCTGTGCCACATTCATAACAAATTTGAGATACAAGCATTGGAGAAAATAACTAAAAACAAGAAGAATACATGTACAATGCATTGCCAACAAAGCAAAACAAGAAGGCTTCCAGGCGATCAGCAGTGACTATGTAAGAGCATCTCCAATAGTTAAAAAAAAAACAATTAGTAAATCAATGAGTTTTTCAAGTGGCTAAAAAATATTGGGAGCATATTTGTTGTTTCTTCAACAGTTTTCAAAATCTCGCTCCTAAAATATAGAAGACAACTTTGTATCAGGAATCCTGGACTATTTCTAAATCACCTACTATTTTATACTTTTTTTCTCTCTTGTTGTCATGGGTGTTGGGCCCAGGATGGCCCAGCCTGGGCTGGTGTGAACAGTACCGCAGGTACTGTGGCGCAGCCTATAGCGCAAGAGTACGTTTTGGGCCTGGTCGGGTGGTTTAGCCCATTAGTGCTAGGGTTAATTAGAGATAAGGGATGCTTGCTTGGGAATCAAGTAAACCTCTCTATATAAGGAGAGGAGATGTATCAATCTAAACAAGCAATAAAGAAAACAAGCAAGAAAGAAAGACCAAACAATCCAATTCCCCCAAATACTCTAGTCCCCCTCCACGGCGGCTTTGCCCGGCTATCTTCCTGGCAATGGTTATCTGCCAAATGAACTAAGGTTCATGTCACTTGTACATTTGCATTGGGAACCCTATCCTACTCTTTATTCTTTCCCACATCCTTCCACCTCTAAATTGGCCGATCGATATGCGCACATATATTTCCACATGACCGGGTCTATTTTTCCAAGTGCGGAAAGATTAGGAGCTGAGGTTGGGAGTTGATGGAGAGCAGTTTTTTCAATATTGCCAAAAAAAAATAAGATTGAGAGTGGGTTTTTGAAACTCTTGGAGATGCACTAACATCTTAAATTATTCCATGATACTCTCTCTGGTCATTAAGAAGTCGATTCCAACAGGTTTTGAGATATTAAGGTAGGGATAGTTTTACTCTTATGCTCTTATTTAGTGACATTCTTGTCCTAAGTCAAATTATCCTATGTTTGAAAAAAATTGTAAAGAAGATTATCAATGTTTGTGACACTAAATAGATTTACTATAAAAATATATTTCATGATGAATCTAATGATACTTATTTGGTATCATATAATTAATAAATATTGGTACTTTTCTCTATAAAATTAGACTAAGACTGTTTGGCTTGGGACAAAACTAGAATGGCACTCTTCGCGGGACGGGGGTAGAATGAAATACGTAATTTCATGATGCCACTAGGTATTCAATACACATACACAAACCAATACCCATAGAATTTAGGGAAGGTATCAGTTACCCATCTAATCATGGAGTATGGGTAGGGTATTAGTGGATATTACCTGGTTAACCACCTACCCACAAACAATCAATACATCGACAGCTGCTTTTGACCAATCCACCGATCTCCTAGAGATAACAAAAAAATCCACTGATGTCCTTTCTCAAGAACTACGATGAGCGCGTGCAGACGTGTGTGGTGACATACCTCGGGCATCGTGCCCGTCAAGGTCCACGAGGGTGGCATACACAGCACTCAAGAAGACGAACCCCTCGTCGCCGTGGCTATCAGCATCTAGGTGCACCTCCCTCGCCAGGCACAGGTACGGCAGCTTGATCTCCCCCCTGTTCGTCCTGGCCCTTACCCTAAGCACCTTGCAGCACGTTCTTACCGTCGGCACTGCCACCGCGGACGCATGGGACACACTCAGTGGCGCAGGGTGAGGTAGAATCAAGGGGGGCGAGGGGCAATTCAGTTGTTAATGAAGACAAAGTCAAAGTGTGATATAAAAGCTTAGCAATTGCTAAGGCCAAGGAATAGGCAACTAATGTGGATAGGGAAAGGCGTGCTTGCATGCATGAGGACATGCAGATTGCAGATTCATTTGTAAAGTAGCAAGCATACAGGAGTTAATCAATGCAAAACTTCACACGGCAAAGAGAAGGGGGAGCCCAATTTGGCCTCCACTAGGCTCAGACCCTGCCACACTGGCCATCACACCACCAGCGCCACAGCTCAGTAGCCATCATTGCGGCTTGCACTCAACCTGCTGCTTCTAGAATCCCCCTTCCTATATGTTCAAGTTACGCCATCATTGCGGCTTGTGCTCAACCTGCTGCTTCTAAAATCCCCTTCCCCCTTTTCTATCCACATATTCAAGTCAGGACCTCAGGGTGACTACATCGCGAGGCCTGGGATCTTCGGCACGGGCATTGGCTCCGTCATGAGCATATCCACGTTGGCAGCACATCAAACTCTGACAGCGTGTTGGTGCTCAGCACCTCATTCGTGTACACGGTTGAAAGCCCTCACGAAGTAAGGCGGTGGACACACGTGCCGATGATGCAGTGTCGTGGACGGCGTGACATGACAGAGGCAGCGGCAGGGATTAGCTCCATCTATTGCCCATTGGTTTATCCATATCCATTGGGTATCACCCTCAATATTTGGATTGGATAATTTGGGGATGGATAGTGTGCAGAAACAGGTATAGGTGACCCCATTACCTCCCCAATGGCATCGCTAACGCAATTCCAGGAAACTACATTCGATTAATAATATCACTAGTGCTTAAGCTGCATGCGCCTGACCTTTGCAGTTGCATGTGCATGACAACTTGTAGTTAATTAGGGGCCAAAAAGGGCTATTTTGCTGCTTATTTCCCCTCAGAGGCATGTATTCATGTGCTTTTTCTGGAGTGTCATAGCGTAAACATATTATTATTGACTAGACGGAGTACTTATTTGTTGTCAGATTACCATCTCCAGGCAAGCCACAAAACAGCCAAGTACCCAGGGATGTTTATGCCTGACATGCACTCCAAGATAAATTACAGTTATGCAGGGCTCAAATGATGGCAGGTGTGTTTCAGAGCTTTATGAAATTAAGGGCAATCAGGGGACAGAACCTGTTCTGCTCGCCGAGCCAATTGTGCCTTCCGTATGTGATTGGCTATTGAAGAGACCCTATCTCTTGCAAAAGAATCTTCCAGGGCAGAATCACCTCCAACAGCTCGGACAGCTGCTGCCATAGCTGCAGCATCCCTGCTTCCAGTATTAGGAATGGAAGAAAGCAATGATATTTCGAGCTCCTTCCATTTCCGTTCCTCTCTCTCCAGCAATGCCCTCCTCCTTTCTCTTCCCTTCCCTTCTTCCTCTCGCCTTTGCATCAAAGCCTCCTCTTCCATTTCTTTTTCCCTTATGTAGCTGTAGACACAAATAACAAAAGAATAGCAATGGCCGCATTATGATTTTTGTTATATGCGTCATAGAATAATGGTATCCAAATCAGGCATCCATTACCTTTCTTGAATAAGCTCAAATTGCCTCCGATCTTCGGGCATCCATTTCTTAATTTCTTTGGCACTCAAATCAGACAGGCCTATGCTATCCAAAAAGAGCCTTAGACGAACTTCATCCTGAAACAATACAGAAATGCTTCACGCCATTAATTGCTAACGAATCGGGGTTTAAAAAGAATTATAGAACATACCAAATAGGTACCTGTATTTGTTCAGCTTTGGCAGTCAATCCAAGCAACAGAAGTAAATAACCACCAAATTTGTCCCACATATACACCCATTCTGTATCAATTGCTTCTTCCAAAGCCAAAATACGTGCATGGGCACACATATTCCTCCGATAATCTATGTTTGACAGGGACTGGGGGCAAATTACTAAACAATCTTTTACTCCACATAAGAAAGATCCTGCAGCAATTTCTTCATTTCTCAAACGATCTCTCAGCTTCATAACATCAGCCCTAGGAAGCACAAAGTTCCCAGCCCTATCCAATGTAAGAGCAGGATCTCCAACCAAAAGAGCAGCAGAGCTTGCAGACCTCTGAGGCGCTGAGTAAGTCCCAGATATAGCATTTCTTGTCTGGAAAAAAAAAACATACTGTTATGTACAGATCCGGACATGGTGAGTTATTTTAAAAGATTATGATTGCAATGGTAATCCTACAAGTCACGAGCTTCTGAGATAGATTTAAATATTGTCAATAGTAATGTACACGACGACAGGACTATGACAGAACTTGGATGCGTTAGATTAAGCATGAACAGTGCTGAACTAGATCTCAGTAAGCAAGCAAACTAGAGACTGGTTGAAATGCTTCTAACTAAAATGGAGAAATGTATAAAAGCATGCACACAAATAACTTGTGTTGAATATCTTAATAATACAAATATAAAACATACTTTATTGGCAGACCGTGACATCGCTTGCACAACTGTATCCTTGCTGAGAAAATGAACTGCATCCTCCATCATCTGATTGAATTTTTGTAAAAAAATATACATTATATTAATCGTATAAAAAAGGGAGCATGAAATCTTACTAGTTCTAGCTGCAGCAAAATACCAACCTTAAGAGTCAGGCATGGTCGAGAAACAGCAAAACTGAAAGCAATTACAAGAGTAGTAGCAGAAACGCCAGCCCCAACAAATGGTGGATTCATTATTAGACTAGCAATAACACCCCAAACTTCAGTTGCTAATGCAATCCCGTACAGAATAAGAAAGGCATAGCTGTAAAAACAACAATGTTAGAGCAAGTTCTCAACTGACACTAGAACTTTTTAGGATGGGACAACAGACATAAGAATACATTATGACCAACCCTGAACTCACAAAAGGCAAACAGGTAGCGAGAAAGGATATATTTGTACCTAACATTTTTAGCAGAGTCTGCATGAGCATCATAAACGTATACAGGCAATACTCTTGGCGAATACACTACAATTGGCGGTGATAGAAGGACCTGAGAAGGGCCACCCATTCAGCATCAGAAGAAAATGTTACAGTATTACTGAGAACTAGCAAGCGATCGCCAGCAGTTATCTTAGTGTATGCCAAAACTTACAGTCAAAGCCCTTCCAGTGAGAAGAAATATAAATGAGAAATAACCTATAGATGCTCCAACAAAAGGCTTTCCTGCAAAGTTCATAAGCTAAGTAAATACAAGACTAAATGATAGCAGTAACTCAAACCAATAAACAAAGTAGAATAAAGGACAGATGACATAGAAAGAAAATTATCAGTCACCATGAAATAAACCCATCAGGAAGGCAGCCAAGGCTAGGAGAAAAGCAATGGAACAAACAAGCAGCATCTGAGTTCTCGTTAGATAGAAGTTGTTAGATGTCCAGTAGTGGATGACCCCAATAACAAATACAAGGAACAGAATGGCTACGAGGCAAGCAACTCCAACCTGTATAAAGATGACACAAATTATAGCCTATTGTAATTGAAAGTAATGTTCCAGGTCACATAAACTTTACTTACAGTCCAGGGCCTGATTGTGACAATAACAGATGCAACTGCACCAAACAACAGCAACATTCCCATGCCAACAAAAAGGTACACGCCACGAGAAATCTTCCAATCATCATCCTTCCTGAAATTATTTGCAATTTTGACCTCAGTGGATCAGAAATATGGAGGGGAATAAAATGTTAAAACATTCCTTATTATACCATTTGTACAGCCCAGTGAACAGCGAGAAAAAGGCAGGAATGCAAAGCAAGGGAAGTAATGCTGCCAGGAAATCAGCCTTTAGAGGAACACCATCCTCTCGTGAATTTACCACTCCCCAGTAGGATGCACCGCAAAAGGACACAAGAACAGCTGCAGAAAAGCAGTACTTAGAAGAGCTGCAATCTGTTCTATCAAATATTCAAAGTACCTCTTTTGAAGAAAAAAAAAGAATCAAAATGTACGTACTTGCAAAGAGGCCAACACATATAGCTGATGAAGGTGAAAATCGGTATGTTGCAAACCAAGCAACAACAGGTATCAACCCTGTGGTAATCACAACAATTGTTGAAGACAACGCCCATCCAAGATACATTGATGTTGCATAGGGAGAATAGAAGCTGTTCTTATCAGCATCCCACCCTTTATAGCCTAAAGCGTCTAAAGGCTTTGCTGACACTATTGCACCAAGGCCAATAACTGATGCTGTGAAAACAGCTATGCTGATAACAAAGAGAGCCCGCTGAAACCAGAAAAAGAAAATGGTAAGAAACACTAATATATTTTTCGTAATTGCCAATATTGGATGGTTGAAATGCATTCTAGATTATCTACAATAATCTTAGTAAGATCTGTGCTACAAATTAGGCAGCAATTTTTATATTAGATGTGCTAAAAACATGACATGGCCATGCAAATATGACAAGCATATATGCAAAAGATTGACTTGAAATAGACATATTCAGGTAAACCCAATTTTCAACATTAGACTGGGTCACAAAGTCGCAATTCAGTATCCCCTTCTGACTAAACAAAGAGATTGAATAGATCAATGTTACACTTATGCATTTGATAAGAAAACCACTAGATGCAAAACTTGTAAAGAACTGAACAGCGAACCTCTTTCTTTCCTGGAGCTAGACTAACATTTTCACGATTATCAAACTCCCTTCCAGGAATCCAGAAATGGTAACCATTACGCATCCATATGGGAACAGCAAATGAGAGGCAAGCCACCATAAGTGGTACTGTGAGCGACAAGCCCAATATAACTGACGACTTGCTGCAGAGTAAAAAAGATGACTTTTAGACCAAAATGCAGAGATATGGATTACCAATAAAATGCATTAACTGATTGCAAACATAAAGCTTCGGAAGTCATAAATATGTACGCTAGATATATAAAGAGTAAACATTTCATAATTCAGAGGGAAATATTTCAATTTTTCAACAAAAGAAGAGTGATAAAAATAGACTTTTATGTTTAAGTGTTTAACAAATAAACACAGACGTATCTTACTGATAGCTGATGGTATGAATCAAAATCATTTAAGCTGAAAGGTTCTTAAAAACTTAGATGATGATGGGTGTCCAAGTTTCAGCTGTTGTTGAGATATTTTCTTTCCATATTAAACATGGCACTCCAATTTTCTAGTCCTATACAGGTGATCATTTGTAATTAAGCAGTTCACCGAAATTTAATATGGATGAATCAACAAGAACTTTAAACATGAGCTAGTGTGGTAAGGTTTATTCATGACTGGGAAGGAGGGAAATTTAATAAGGGGAAATACAGGTGCTGAAACATGCAAGGAAAATATGCTTTTAAAAAGGCGACCCTCCCCCCATCCCTACTAAAATAAACTTCTTTCTCTGCTTAATGTGTGAATGTCTAGCCTTTTTTAGAATTTGGATTTACATGGGAGCACCTGAAGGAACCTCCTAGCAGAATATATAAAGAACCTACTGTCCAGAAAAAACAAAGAGCTTGTTTTGGCCAAGTCATGTGCTTAAGTGAATTGAGCATCTAAAAGCCAAGGAACATCACTATGATCCAATGACCAGAGTTAACTGAACAATAACATATAGGTCCCTTCTTTTCCAAACAAACGAATGGTATATCTTCACATTTTCTGTTTCTGGTGCTGAGTTATAGTATAGCTTACTTGTTTGCGCTAAAAAATCTAAATCTGTACATCCCTTCCATTTTCTTGCCTTAATGGCACTTTTGATGTCCAGTTTTGGCGCAGCTTACCTTTATGCTCTAAAAACACATCTTCATGTTTTCATTAATAAGCAATAACTACATCAGCCCATTCTAAACACATAATTAACCCATTCTAAACACATAATAAGTCACACAATTCTGCTGTGCAAAAACACTGCATAAATGAGCTAGACAGTACAATACTAAAATGACAATATGTTATATGTTATAAAATAAAAGACAAAAAAAAAAAATCAAATGAGTACCCCCCTTCTGGTTTGCAAATACTAGCCATTTTTGTACAAGGTTTGAGTCAAACTACAAAAACTTTCATTACAAATAACTTTTAGTACCCCCTCTGGTTTGCAAATACTAGCCATTTTGTATAATGTTTGAGTCAAACTTCAAAAACTATCATTACAAATAACTTTTAAAAAGTATTTATTTAGAAAATTGAAGATCATATACATACATTTTTTTAAAGGTACTTTCTTTTTTTTTTTCTTTAACATGCAGGAGAGCTGCGCAGGTTAAGAGCCCTTACAACACACACAAACATGCACGCGCACGCACACACACTCACCCCTTTGTTAAGATGTTCATTTATATTCTAATAGAAAATAGTGGTCAAAACTATGTTTTGGAGACCGTGTCATCGTAAAAAAACGTCAGCTATTTGCAAACTGGAGGAAGTATACTGGAACAATATATTGCTAATTTGCTATGCATATAAAACGTGATGTCCTTGTGTAAATAGATAATCAACTAAGGCACAAAAGGCTAATTAGTATCTATATCAACTAAAATTATAACAGTAAATATGTTTCAGATGCAAGAGAAGTATGTGTACCTTAAGAAAGAGAGAAACAAACCAACACATGTGCTCAATAGCCATGCAATGAAACCATACTGAAAGAAAGGCAAGTTGTTATAGTTGAGACCAGGAATATTAATAATAGCAACTAATACAACATTGTATCTAAAGGAAGACAAAGCACGTCATAAAAACATTTTACAACTGAGAGAAATTTATAGACAGGCTTAGATGTTTCAGCACACCAGCTCCCAGGTAAAAGTAATTATTTTTTTACTACATAGCAATTATATGTGCAGACTGGTAAGGAATTACTACATTTGATACATGAATTTTCTCTGATTAACATATATTCATGTTACACTACATAGAAGCTAATCATAGTAAATGTTAAACCAGAAACAGTATGAAGCGCTGGTTCTGATATGGTAAAAAGTTGTCACATTAATAAAACAATCATGTCCGGCTATGCCGAAAAGTGAAATTATTTTTATTTTAGTGCATATCACCTTCCGGGGCTTGGATGTCATCATCATTTCTTCAGCACACAGAGACCAAATGAATGCCATAATGGAGCAGACAACTGGTGACAGAAGCAGTATCGAGAAACCAAATTCAAACTGCCAAATTAAGAAAATCTCTATTGGTCAAACTAATAGCCGAACTTTCAAAAGAATTACAGTGCACTGCAACAAAATTACCTGTTCATGTGTTGCGTTTATCACTTTGATGGTTTCTGGTCGATAGATAGCCACAGTAGCAGTCTCTATTATGAACATTACTGTGAAAACAATAAAAGCACGTATTGGAGATCCAGCTAAATGATGAAATATTAGCCTTGAAATGTTCAACCATTTTTCTAGACCGCTTCTCCTTAGTTCTTCTGACAGAGAGATCTGATTTGCAATAGTGGTATCCAATCTATCTGAATCAGTAGCTGTGACATCTACATCATCCTGATGCTCTCTATCTGCATCCAAGCTGCTCCTCTGTAGCAAAGCTAAAATTCGTGGATCCATAACTTTGTCTTTCAGCATGTAGGAAAAATTTGGATCCAGTCCTTTATCCTGAAGAAGATTAGCTAGTTCTACATCTCCAAGCCCACCATTCTTTTTTAGCATAGATGAAATCCTTGGGTCATTTAATCTGTCCTGAAATATCGCTGCCAGGTTCAAATCCAATAGCTGTTGATTACCTGAGATGGTGGCTGATCCACTAGGCTCACAGCCATGACTTTCCAAACCACTGCTAGAACAAACAAGTGAAGTAGTGGGATCTCCATGCCTATCTACCGAAACAACAGCAGTTTCAGAGTCTTGGACAGCAGATAGGCATGAATTACTCCGATGAGCTAAGCTTGCACGTGCACTATCTATGTTCTTGTCAGAGCTTCGGCCTTCTTGACAACTGTTTGATCGATCAAAAGGAATACTGTTCCAATTGACACCATCGCTTTGTGAGTTGCTTCTGTACATAGAATCCGTTGCATTACCGTTTTGACCAGCTTCAACACTACCGCTACTACGCTTCACACTAGAGCCACAGCCTTCTGATGAATTTGAAGAACTATTTTGTCCTTTTCTTCGAAACCCCTCTCGCAGCTTTATAACTGTACTTCTTAGAGCGTCTATCCTTGCGACTGAGGGGTTTGAAATAGAAAGCCAGGAAGAGACAGCAGCAGATAAAAGCACAGATGCTACAAAAGCATAACTGATGCAATGGCCAAGGTACCTAATGTAACACCTTCTAGTCAGCAAAGAGGCAGAAGAACACTAGGTCTCAAATGTTTATATCAGTCCAAAGAAAGAGATGAATATTGAATACAAACCAGTAATGCACTCCAAAGGATATAAGGAAAGCCCTTGATGTTCCAGCCACAAATAACACTATCATCCTACTTTTAAGAAGCTCAAATCTAAATGAACACAAGCCCAGATTCCAGTCTGTAGAAAGGAAAATAAGAAGTCAAGAAACAGATACAGAGCAAAAACTCAATGATGCAACGAAGAAAAACATTACCAAGGATCACCACGGCAACTGAAGTTAAAGCACCCAGCCAACGAGCTTCTTTTGCCGTAAGACCGTACAAGATGGAATAGGCAACAAGCACAAGCAGCGAGCTAATGTAGAGAAGCCCTAAATGCAAGATCCTGCATTTCCAGGTTCCGAGATGTGAAAATTTTATCAAAATGGCAAAGAACAAAAAGATAATACAAAGAAAGATGTGACTTAGTTGAGTTGGAAGCACAAGTATGGATAGAGTTTAGGACTCCCACCATTTCACAATATAACCATATAAGTCCAAGCACATCATGCACACAGACCAAAAACACAATAGTGAAAAAATAAAAAGTTTTGGACCATCTCTACTATTCTTAAATTTCAGTCACTAAATCCTATTCAGTGAGGATAGCTGGAAAGTTTGTTAAAGCTACACTCCTGATTTTTCCTGTGGACATATATTGTGGAAGAAAACATTCCTCAAAAATAAACTTACTAGTAAAACAGTATTAATAGGTATAGAAAATATACAAGACTGTATGACTAAGGAAAACTAATAGTGGATTTACCTGCTGGATTTTGTCATGTATAACTCACTAGGATCTGGTGGCTCAGGAGAGCATGAAACAGGAGCCACTTCAACACAGTCAGAATAGGCAAACTTGTACGACCTCCGCACATATTCATCAACATCAAATCCACTTACTGTGCATAAAATGTGCGAGAAAGTTTAGTTAACCATGTTTCCATATTAATGAGTTAAACATATTCACAGACAAGTGGAAAACAGAACAATAGAAGCCTTACCATTGAACAGTATTTTACATATAAAAAGCATATTGATGGCCAATGATATTGCAGACACCCCGAAGAAGAACCCTGATGGAGAATTAAGCTCAGAAGCACTAGCACCAGCTGTCACATAAATAGCACAAAAGTCGTAGGCACATAATAGGCCTACTGCCAGGAGGAGAAGGTAAGCAACAGCCTCTGCAACAAACATGTCATTAGTTAATACAACAAGATCAATAACGACAGAGACAACAGAGGAGCCCAAAACACAAAGTGAATAAACGCTAGAAGCCTGGAGAAACTACTGAGAACACTTAAAAATCGCATTTTAGAAACGTTTCAAATGATGTGCTAATAATTAAACAGGTAAACCCCCAAGGGCTCCAAGGTTAGTGTCATTCATAATTTTGGTTGCAAATACCTTACAGAGCAATCTTTGATGACAATGAACATGTTTTGCAACTTCCTTTAATGACTGGTGGGCTCAAACCAATGACAGAGTTCGTGGGCAGGTCCTGAGAGGTTTGAATTCAGTCATCATTTGGAGAGCTTGGGCTCTCTGGACTCAGTGCAATCGCTGTGTCTTTGATGGCATCTCTCCCTTCTGGTCTAATGAGATTTTGGAGTTTGAGGTGTTTGTTATCTCCCCACCCATGCGCCCCCAGGAGCTTAGTTTTTTTTAGATCGTGTCTATATTGTTTGTCAGGTGTGTCTGTTCTTAGGGGGGTGCTTGAGGTGTTTCTTATCTCCCCACCCAAGCGCCCCAGGAGCTTGGGTTTTTTTTGTTACATCAGTCTGTTTTGTGTGTCAGGTGTCTGTTCGTTAGGGGGAGGGGGAGGATTTGTACAGGGTTTCTAAATCTCCGATTCTTCTTCTTAATATAATGGCACGCAGTTTTCATGTGCGTTCGAGGGAGGAAAAAACATGTTTTGTAACAGTATTCTTTATAAAACAGATTTCTGAGGTAACAAATTTCTTGGTGAAATGATAGGTGAACACCAATTTTCAAAATATCAGACCATGAACCCATAAGAATTGAGCCTAGCTTAGTTGGTGGGAGGTCTCGGTGTACAACCCCACTACCCAGATTCGAGTCTTCTAGTTGCCTATTTCTTCTTATTTACAATGCCAGTTCCTCCTATGTTGCTCAAAATTTTTAATTCATGAACCCAGTTCCTCTTCTGTTGGTCAAAAATTTTAATTCATGAACCCATGACCAGCAAGTGTGGACATATAAATATAGTTACATGGATTCTAGTCGTCAAGAGAAATAAATGCTAAGTTAATCAAAATAAAGCAAAGATAGCATACTTGAGCTTTGCCATTGTGTTCTCCACCAGAGCATTATAGAGTAGAATGACAGAAGCAAAGCAACACCCGCCATTATAACAGCTAAACCAATTATGTTCCTTTCCAGAAGAGCAATAAGGATGCTTCCCCACACGAGCAGAACTGCTATAGGGGAAATGACAACAAGCCATGCAAAAAGAGTCAAAAGGCTGCAAAGCGTGCTTAGTTGGGGTCCTTGCACATATGTTGGCCATTTCCTTGCATATATCCAACTGAGTCACAAAACAGAAGGAAAAAAGTTATCAGATTAAGACAGAAATGAGGCAAGCCAACAGTCAGGGCAATGTGAACACGATAAAATATAAATAAATATGCATAAAACCAATAGCTAATTTTAACATCAGTATTTATAAGGTAAGCTTTTCTGATAAATACATAACATGGCAGAAGTTCAAAGCCATAATTTTGTTAGTGATTCGTACAGCTCATGAGGTGCTCTACATAATATTATCTCCTCTAATGGAGAGATCATCCTCGCTAATCACCAAAGTTAGTAACAATTTTATACATGAAACAGAGTATTTGACCAAACCAGAAAGTATGATGGTGTACTGTGTTACTCATCAAACCTACTAATCCCACCACTTCACAGTTCACAATATAAGATAAGTCCACAATGCACATAAACCACGCAGTCATAAAACCAAAGGAATAGCTGATAACATCAGCGTGTCAACTGGCCCAGTTCAAATTTAACCCATGGTGGCCCATGTTGTTCGTTTATGTGAGATTGTGGGGGTTTAGTCCCACATTGCTTTGTAAGAGTGGGTTAGACTATCATATAAAGCTTCTAGAGTCCATATCACCAACACCAGGTTAACCCTTTTACAAGAAGCGAGGATGAAGAAATGTATAGTTCACTCGAGCTGGTTGGACTATGGGGCGTAACTATCAGACCATCCTACCACCTGTGTCCCTATAGGATGGCATACTATGACAACCCAACCTCTATGGTTCTATCAAGTATAAAGCAGGGGGAGAGAACAAAGATATTGCAATAACTGAACTGTTCAAGTGTTAATTTTCCCATTGACTTGCATTGTGGAACAACACATCCAAGAACTAGATGGATACTTAGAGATCTCTGACATAACTGTACAAGAAAAAAAAACAGATTTTATAGGTTGTCTGAAAATGCCGCATCCATTTCACTATGAGCATAAAAGTATACGAATATAAATATATAAAGATGGACCTTGCAGAAGTGAACAAACAAATATAGGAAGCACAGATCTAAATATCCCTAATACAAAAACAAAAAATGGGTTTCCTGCTTTGTTTATGATAATCAATTGTACAAAGAAAAAACGTACAATTTTAGTGAGAACTGACAGAATCCAAGATAACAGGCAACCAAAATAGTAAAATATAAGTTGAGCCCGATAGAGAAAGATATAAAACTTCTGCAGCATACCTGTATAACCTCCATGGCCTCCAATTCACAGCCCATAGAACCCAAAAGCTGAGAGGGCTAAGGACAGCGAAGAGGAACCCACAGATGCTGCATGCCAAAACAACTCCGTGGTGTCCCTCCTCTTCCATCCTCCCCCTTTTCAATCACCTTTTGTAGGCAAAAATCATGGATGGCCTGCAAGAAAAGGTACGACATAAGAGCAAAGAGCACTAAATGACACTCGAGCATACAGTTCAGTGTTAACTAACCAATTCACAGATCCCAAGCAATATGATAATGCTTTGGCTAATCCTAGCAGCAAATGCTTGATGTGTTACCATATACAGAGCATTGGCATGTACCAAACAGGTCATCAGTTAGAGCTTCCCAAAGTTTCTCCACCTATATGATTTGGTGCTTAATAATCAACAAGTTTGCTCCATTACATTGAACTGTTTTGAATTTGGTTGAATTGAAGATAATTTGACGATTCATTTTCCAGTAAGAAATGGTAAGTTTATGCACACAAGACTGTATTTTCTAACAAGTTCATTTTGTTTGGTACCATCTTTAAAGGTCTAATCCATGCCGGTTCAAATCTGGTTCCAGACACAACAAAAGAATCTACCGGATAGGTATAGTCAGAATGTTGGATACAAATTAGAAATTACTCAAATATGGGTTAGGTTGCTTGTGCATGGGGAAGCCAGAAGCTTTCTTTTGATCAACTTGATGTTAATTGTGCCAATGCTATTAGATTTAACTCGAAATTCCTGAATTTGCTCCCATGGTTTCAGCTTAGACTTTACAGGGGTGGATCCAGTAATGGGACATGGGTGTGTACACCCAATATTTTTTGCAAAAGCTTCAAAGTTAGGCAGCTTGTCGACAGGGGCGGACTCAGTAAAGGATGGGTGTACACATGTACACCCAATAATTTTTGCAAAGCGATCGAAGTTAGTAGGCATAATACATGCATATTCACCTGTAACTAGATTCAGATCCGATAGTATGTTAGGGTTTGGGCGCACGATTTTTACCTACTAATTACGTTAAGGTTTGGGCGCTCGGCTTCGCACAGCAGAAAGGGAGGACAAGGGGAGGGAATACCTGGACCCTGGTGTCCTGGTGGTGCTCGTCGCCGGCCAAGGTGGCGGGTGGCGAGTGGCGAAGTAGGACAGCAGCGACGGTCGCGGGGACACCGGAGCTGCAGAGGGCGGACGCCCCGCCGGAGCTGGGCGAGGTGGCTGGGCCCCAGGTGGTCCTTATCGGCCGAGCGGAGCGCGGGGTTACGGCGCGGCTAGCGGATGGAGGAAGATCGGCCGCGGGCGAGACGAGTTCAGGCGGCGGCGGACCAAGGTCCAAGGGTCGAGCCAAGCAAGCAGTGAGCCAGTGACTGTGACAGCTCACGGATGATGCGTCTACAGCCCAGGGGGCGTCCTAAGAATGGAAGCGTATTCAAGTTATATTAGGTATTTTTCTTGCGTATGACATGTGGGTCCTGCGGGCTATGGGCCGTTTATTCAGTACCGCATTCCGTAAAAAAAAATCAAAAATTCGCTCCCGATCATCTCTCACAAGTAGTACTAAAGTATAGACACTTTTTTGGTGTGACAAAAATTTGCCTCGCCTTCGTCTTCATTGTGTCCTTCGTGTAATCTTTCTTCGTGTACGTGCAAGCAAATCCAAAAAGGAAATGAGCCAGCAAGAGAAGGAAACCCTCGTGCCATCGATCCCTGACAATCATGGACTCATCTCTTCTGTCCGCTCTCCTCTGCCGCTTGGTGGAAAGAAAATCTCGATGTGATCCTTCACCTGACAATCCTCGGCCTTCTCCTCTGCAGGTATCACGGCTCCTTCCTCTCGTGAGATCCCGCTTCCTCGCTCTCGCTTTCCATCGCTGCAGCTCAACCTCGCCATCGTGGTTGCGCCACCCCTGCAGTCGCGACCGGAAGACCTCCATACCATTGTCACCACGGCTGCCGGCTCCCCACGGTAGACTGTTGTGTGCCGGTGTGGCTAGCCCCATCGAATGTAGCCTCTCGTGCCTCCGTCGTAGTCCCCTCTGCTCCATTCGCTTCTTTGCGACTCCCGGGCCTCCGTCGTAGTCCCCTCTGCTCCATTCGCTTCTTTGCGACTCCCGAGTGAAGAAAGACCATCCTTCTCCTGTCTATTGCTCCCACTACCGGTCTTCTTATGTCTCTCTTCTGATGCGTTCTATAGGTCGATGGATTCAGTCAATTTGTACAAGAAAAGTCAGGTGCTGCCTGCCTACCCCTTAATCTCTATTCTCATCTATCCATTTATTACTCACTGCTACACATATCAATATACTAGTGCAATTCGCGCGCCCTTGCGCGCGTGGGTAAGCATAATATAGGTTTCATATATTGAAATCAGAGAGGAATTAAAATTAAATATGAACGCAATGAATCATTTGATGAGTCGGTATTCAAACAGTTGTCCGAAAGAAACTTTTTGTATTGTAAATAGTTTTGGACTATTAAAAAATTTCATGTACTATTGTACATAGCAGTGAAGTTTTCATAAATCTATGAAAAATCATGTCTGCAAAAGGAGATAGGTACGAACAAATGTGTAATGTGTAATTTTGCACTATGATAGATCATTTTATTGATGTCTGATTTCGCACTATCATAGACCATCTTATTGCTTACTACTTGGGGTATATATGCTGGTATTGTTCATCTTGTGTCTGTTTTGACTTTGAAACCATGGTCAGCCTAAAATCCGACACGTTGAAGCTGCACTTGATTAAACATAAGACAATCAATTAGAGGGGTTCAATAAACAACAATGTCATTTATCAATAAAGGTAGAAAGGAGATAGAATGAGGATTGTATCCTGAGAAAGGTGGAGAATGAAGACAACATGAATATAAAAGGACTCGGACATGCTAATCATATAAAATTATTTGTTTACGAAAAGATCCTGCACTATTTTTTTCTAAAACACATGACAAAACTGGGCATCGTTATGTTAAGAAGAATGCAATGAGTCCAAGATGCCTCATTGTGCTAACCATCTATGTAGTGAGCACAAGGCAAATTATGTACTAAAGAAAAAAAAATCCTACTGAGTTTCTTTCCATACGCCGACCTCATCAGATCAAGGCCAACTACATTTGTTGATAAAGTGACATAGATGAGGTGACCATCTCATCTAATCAAAAGAAATTGAATTATCATCTAAACCCATCATCACATCACCTGTTTCAAAAGCACCAAAAGTTCTCCCCCAATTTGGAGTGGACAGGGCATGTGTGCTAATTATTGAAGTATTATTGGTCACGAAATTAAGAGAGGGTGAATTAGAAGAACATTCGTAACCGAAAATCAATTTTCCTTGCCATAAGCATTGACTGTGTATAATGATTTCTTCCTAAGAACTAATAGTGAAATGAATGGACAAAGCATTGACTGTCTATGGTCGCACCAAATGGCCCTGAAATGGTCGCATCAAATGAGCATGTAACTTTGCATTCTTCTAGATAAAGACTGAAGTTTTTTTGAGTTTCACAAAAAAGGAACGAAGGCAACTCATATAAAGGCAACTTTCATATACATTAACATATAGTGCCATACTCAAAATTTATTGTTCTAATTCGGTATAATAAGAATTTTAAGATAGTAGAATTCAATTAATGCAATGAGGTAAATGATTGTTCTATACAAATCGAGAATATGTGTTGAGCATTCAATGCCATTTGCTAGTAGCTTTTGAGCATGGAACCTTGCTTTCTTCTGGATACAGACTGAAAAGTCTTTATGAGTTCCACAGAAAAAGAATGAGGCCAACTCATTTATAGGTGTACAGATCACGCTAAATTTGTTTTCCATTGAAAAAGGCATGGTGCTATATATCACCTCTTTATGGAGTTTAGAAACAATCATCATAGGTCTATCCTGAGTGACAGCTCCGACGAAGTAAACAACATTAGGGTGTGGAATCTAGTCCAGTACATCGACTTCATGCCTGAAAGAGTTTCTGAGACAAAACAAGAGACCTTTTTTTAGAGACTGTTGAAGGGTTGCATAGTCAGTCACTTGTACTGCATCCGCACAATTTAACGAACCAAGTTTAACGAACCGCAGGAAATGACAACCGCACATCTGTACTACATCCACACAATTTAACGAACCAAGTTTAAGTTAGTAATAAAAGGTGTCTCATTTTAAGCCTTCACGAGCAAAGTTCAGACAAATAAAAGTAAAAGGGAGCATGAGTCATTATTTATAGAATAGATACCAATCCCAAAGAGAAAAGCATATTTTTTTTGAACGGTTCTGATTGCAGCCGTACCAATCAAATACTAACAAGATTACTTCATAGCAACTGTTATTGTACTACATTTTCTTCTATGCTCCCCTCGACATCCATCTGCTGGTTGATGTGCGCTTCGAGGGATCCGGACCGTTGGACGCAAGATCGAATGGGCAGAGATATATTTGGGGTGACGTGGCCTGCCCCTCTGTGCAGAGATACTGTCTATATTCAAATAATTCAAAAGGCACAAATCTGTTAGTTTGTGACACAATGCAGGTTCAAACATTTTGGTAAAATTTAACTCATACAGGAGTCTGACACACTTTTTTTTATCATAACCTGCTCATGCAACGCAACCTATAGACGACAATATTGAGTGATGAATGTAGAAGAAAGTCTCACTGCCAGCTTGAAAATTTCTGTCAGTTTGAAAATTTGTGTCAACGGATATCCTTTCGAAGCATCACATATAGCTTGTCCTTTGGCCGGAGATGCTAGAATACCTCCTTGCGGAAGTACGCTTCACGCCTATCAGATATGTAGTTCTTTAAAAAAATGGATGCAGTTCTTTAAACAAATGGTACTATTTTATTTTATGAAACCAAAAACATGGTCATGTTAAATAATATAATAAAAGAGGAGAAAAATAAATAGAGGGAAAACCAAAAAGTGTCAATAGTTAGTTATTTGTTTCTTGGAAGGCATTCTAATATTAAATAGAGGCTATATTATTATTTAATCTTACATAAGAAGGGGCTAATAGTTTTTGCAGGTAACAGTTGAATTTTATAACCATCACAACTAATAATGGGTATATTTTTTTTGCATATGATAGTCGTTAACACTAAGGCTAACATAATCTTGTGCAGTGATCTATGCTTCCCATTATCCTAGTATATAAGAATCTTGGAAGGCACTAATCTAAATTTGCAGAATACATGTTTGCCACTGAATTAATACATTTGGGGGAGCATATGTAAGAAATTGATACAAGGGTGAAGAGAACTATTTACTTGAAGTATTGTACAGAGACTAAAAGGGTTAGTTGCTATAAAGTATGAAGTACACAATCACACTTTGTAGCATTGGACTAACAGTAGAGGCAGATATGCATGAAGTGACTTTGGACCAAATTGCAAGCAGCTGAAATGAGTATTTAACTGTATGAGAGAGCAGTATCTAACACATATCATACGCCATCTGCATCTGCTGGCATGGATTCAGAGGGCAGTGCAGAAATAATATCAATTACCTCTACATTACGATTGATGCCGAGGCTAACCTTTGTCATGCTGCTAGAATGTAGCAGGTAGCCTCCAATTTCTTTATTATCTTCCTGATCCTATGACCTAGGAAAGCAAACCTGAAAAGGTGACACTAAATTAGAAGCACAGAGAACATTGTAGATACAAATATATTTGAACAATCTACAATCGACATGAGGGGACAGTGTGTGGTGGAACCGTCCTGATTATAAGAGCTCAAGTATTATCTTAGTCAAATCCGTCTGACCTTGACTCATACTTGAACCCATATAACCCCGGTAGTCCGGAAACCTCGAAGGATTTCTAACACCATACATCATAGAGGATCGCATCGTTCAAGGATTACATTCGTAAAGATACAACATAGCGAAAATGAAACCGAATTTAAAATATCAGAGTGCGGAATTTAAAACGGAGTTATTACAATACTAAATTTTAAAAGTGCGGAAGCTTAAATAAGTTTTTAACACATGACCACCACACACGTGGTCCAAATAAAACATTGTTTTGATAAATCCACTCGACACAACTCACTCCTCCCTTTTTAAGATAATGTGCCACTAGTAGTCTCAGTCCAGCAAAAGAAAAGGGAAAAGCTTCTGGACGACCCTGCCCTGGGCCTACTCCTCATCACCTTCCACTGGGTAGAGGCAGTGCTTACAATAGCCGAAGTAGACCTGACCATCTGCAACAACGGGATAAACCCTGAGTACGGGAATGTACTCAGCTAGACTTACCCGTCCAATTGAAAATAAAGACACCAAGGACATGCAAGACCTTTTTGGGTGGAGCTGGGATCTTGAATTTGCGAAAAGCTCAATTTAAGATAAGCGGTAATTAATGATAATGATGAGCTGTCATCTTTTATACCTATTCCTTCTTCTAGGTTTGCACCTGAACTATTGCACACACTTGAGTCTAGCAGACAAATAATATAACCATATCCAGTTGACTTGTCCACATTTTAGTTGAACCTTTAGATATCACATGGAGTTGTATCGTGGTGAAGCTCGCCATAGTTTCCCACTAACCGGGGGAGACGGCGACTCGAATCGAATTCCAAACCAGCTGGTGAAAGACCTTTAATACCAGCCCACACTTTCCCTGTCGGGTCCATGCATTGGGCAACCGCTCGACGCTTGTTCGTGGTGGTAATCGCCGCGGTTCAAGCACGGACCGCCCAATTGGAACCTGGAGATGGCCTCACGCGGCAGATCGCAATTTCCATACTAGAGGGCACGACACGGGTTGAGACCGGCCCGAACAGCTTCTAACCGGCTTTGGGGTCGATGATTACGGCACCGACATATCCCTAAGTAAAAGGGCGCGTTCAAAAATGAACGAGGGCCAACATCGATACAAACTTACACGATCCAACGGACGGACTGCCCCAAGTTTCCAAACTTGTGCCTTGCCTTCTAGTTGACCGTATTTCACTACAACTCAGGTTCTTTTCCACGATAGCAAATATAGCCAACCGTGATCCGGTAAGTACCCATCAGGGTATTACGGAGACATCCTTAACTACTACTTTTATTAAGCAGGCTAAGCAATTCTACATTGCAAATAAATAACAGGATAACAAGGTAGATATTAATCAACCATCAAGGAATGGTAATGCAGCAAATATGATTCATTCAACTCCTAAACCTAATGCATCACAATATAAAAGGACTCAAGTAATTTAATTGTAAATACTGGGAGACTTAGAATGCTCCGGGGCTTGCCTTGGGTGAAGACCGAGGCCTCGTGAGAGGGGCACTCGGGCAAGTTAGTGACGGGGACGGGGTCGGCTTCCTCGGCTTGCTGGAGCTCCGGAATCTGCTGCTCGTCGCTTATCTCCTGCTCCTGGTCGGGCTCCGGCGGGGTCGATCCTATTGTATGCGACGATTAATAAATAATTCAAAAGAAACAAAATGTTTTCTGGAAAAACACTCGGCGCACGGAAAGGTGTGCGCTCGCTCGAGGCCTGGCTCGAACGTGATAGCGGCCGAGGGTTCGCTCGAGGCCTAGCTCGGGCGAGACGGAAAAACAAACGCCCGTCCGAGGCCTGGCTCGAGGGCTCGGGCAAGACGAAAAACTATCGTCCGTCCGAGGCCTGGCTCGAGGGCTCGGGCGAGACGGAAAGCCATCGCCCGTCCGAGGCCTGGCTCGAGGGCTCGGGCGAGACGGAAAAACAAACGCCCGTCCGAGGCCTGGCTCGAGGGCTCGGGCGAGACGGAAAAACAAACGCCCGTCCGAGGCCTGGCTCAAGGGCTCGGGCGAGACGGAAAACTATCGTCCGTCCGAGGCCTGGCTCGAGGGCTCGGGCGAGACGGAAAAACAAACGCCCGTCCGAGGCCTGGCTCGAGGGCTCGGGCGAGATGGAAAACTATCGTCCGTCCGAGGCCTGGCTCGAGGGCTCGGGCGAGACGGAAAACTATCGTTCGTTCGAGGCCTGGCTCGAGGGCTCGGGCGAGACGGAAAGTCATTGCCCGTCCGAGGCCTGGCTCGAGGGCTCGGGCGAGACGGAAAACAGGGGAGAGGTTTGACCGTCGATTCCTCGCCGACGGTGAGGTCGCCGGCGGGGAAGCTAGGCTTGTGAACTCGACTCGATGAGGCGCATCGAGTGGTGTAGGTGGTTTGGCTAGCGCACGGCCGGAGCATGCCGGCGGCGAGCGGCGGCGCACGGAGGCGGCGGCATCGCGCGGCTACGCCGTTTCCGGCGGTCGCCGGAGAAATTGGGGAAGGCAAAAGCTCGAGTGAACCTTAAGGAGCAAAGCTACGGGGTTGGTTTGGCCCGGGTGGCTCCAGAGGAGCTTGGCCACGAGCGAGGTCCGCGGCGGCGCCCATGGCGCTCGGCCGGAGAGAAACGGGTGGTAGAAGATGGTAGCGTTGAGACTGGGTGGTGTTCTCACCTTGCCTTGGCTCGGTGAAGCTCGAGGATGAAGAAGAGAAGTCGGTGAAGCTCGGGTTGGGGAAGAACGGCGTTGCGGCTCGGCGGTGGCGACTGGCGGACCGAAGGAGGCGCTACGTCCTCCGGCGGCGTCGGGACTTGGTCAGGGATGACGACGTGTGCACGGCGTGTGCACGGCGTAGGCGGAGCGGCGTGCGGAAGGAAACGGTCGGCGATGGAGGGTGGTGGTCGGAACGGAGAGGGGTGGTTGCGGCGGTGGTCGCGGCGAGAGCGAGCAGCGCTCTCGGCTCGCGTTCGTGCATGAGGAGAGTGTGAGCGAGAGTGGAAGAGTGTGTGCGGTTGGGAGAGAGAGCGAAGGGTGCCCGGGGTCTTAGCCGGGGGCCTTGGCCGGCCAGTGGTGGTGGCGGGGCCGGCGACGGGACGTCGCGGCAGCACGGCGCGGTCGGCGAGGCGGTGCGACAGGCAAGACCGCGCGGGAGTGGGCAAGCGCGATTGCTTGCGTGATCGGGGAGGCGAGGATCGAGCGGGGAGTGGCGGAGGCGGATTTGGCACAGGGTTTGGGGCGCCATGCGGCAGGGCAAGCCGCCACGCGGCGATTTGGCCGGCGTACGGCGTGGCCGTGTCAGGCGGCCGGCGCGCCGTGCGCGGGCGGGCGCGCGCGCGGGCGAGCGGAGCTGGGCCGGCGCTGGCGCGGCGAGCGGGAGCGGGCGCAGGTTGGGCCGAAAGGCCGGATGGGCCGGAAGGGTTGGCGCGGGAGAAAACGTTTTCCTTTTTCTTTTTCCAAATTCTTTTCAAACTTTGACCATTCGAAACAGTTTCAAAAACTCCAAACTAGGTTTTGACCCAAATATGAAAGTTGCTCAAAATAATTTTCTCTACAACTTTTATATAAGACACTTTTTCTGAAAACCATTTTTAAATCCTCCACATAAACAAAGCAAATTTTGAAACATAAACCATTTCGTTTGACTTATTCTTATTTAACACACTATATAGAACTAGGTCAAAACTCCAACATGAAAAGCACTCTACTCAATATTCTCTATTTTATACAACTCTTTGCCAAAACAGAAATCCATTTAAATCATCAAGTCAAAAGAAATCCAAATCCAAATGAATAAACAAAGACAAAACACTCTCATGCACATGAAAATGATGCAATGCATTGCTCATGTTTCTTAGTATCTAAATGCAGTGCCTAATGCAGTGCTTGACACTAGAGTGTCACAGCCCTTCCCCCCTTAAAGAAATCTCGTCCCGAGATTTGAGTTACGTACCAATCTTTATAAAAAGCGGGGTAGTTTACGCGTAAGTACTCCTTTGTTTCCCAAGTTGCATCATTGGGTCCGTGATTGCTCCAAAGAATCTTGTAAGTCTTCACTGTTTGGTTACGAGTCTCTCGGGTCTTGGTATCCAAAATCTCCTTGGGTTGTTCGTAGTATTCCAGGTCTGATCTGATGGTGACATATGGAATCCGAACTTCTTCTTGTTCTGGAACTCGAAGACACTTCTTCAACTGTGATACGTGAAACACTGGGAAAACTGTGCTCATTTCTGGGGGTAACTGTACTTCGTATGCCACTTGTCCCTTCTTTGCTATGATCTGGTACGGTCCCACATATCGAGGTGCTAACTTCTTCTTAATTCCAAAACGTTGGACCTTTCTCATGGGTGAGACTTTGAGGTAAACATACTCTCCTACTTGAAATTCCAAGGGTCTTCTTCGTGTGTCGGCATAGCTCTTTTGCCGGGATTGTGCTACCTTAATATGTTGTTGTACTGTTTGCACAATCTCTTCGGCATCCTTTACGTAATCTGACCCATAAAATCCTCGATCTCCGGATTCAACCCAATTAACCGGGGTTCTGCATCTTCGTCCATATAGAGCTTCAAAAGGTGCCATCTTTATACTTTCCTGTTAGCTGTTGTTATACGAAAACTCAGCAAGGGGCAACCATTTCTCCCATGATTCTCCTGAAGATAAAACACAAGCTCTCAGGATGTCTTCCAAAATCTGATTTACTCTTTCAGTTTGTCCTGCGGTCTGGGGGTGATAGGCAGAACTCCTTACCAACTTAGTTCCTAGTTCCTTGTGCAACTGTTCCCAAAAACGTGCAATGAACTGGGGTCCTCTATCAGAAACAATCCTTTTCGGAACTCCATGTAACCTCAAGATATTCTGAATATACAAGTCTGCATACTGATGGGGGCGGTGTGTAGTCTTAACTGGTATGAAGTGAGCCACTTTAGATAACCGATCTACGATAACCCAGATAGAATCATTTCCTTTTTGAGTGGTGGGAAGACCAGTGATGAAATCCATGCTGATTTCTTCCCATTTCCACTCTGGAATTGACAACGGTTGCAACAGTCCTGCAGGTCTCAGGTGTATAGCTTTTATCCTGCAGCATGTTTCACATTTGGCCACGTAGGCTGCGACATCTTTCTTCATCTTTGACCACCAATACCTGGTTCTCAAATCCTGGTACATTTTACTGCTTCCTGGATGGATGGATAACTTTGAATTATGAGCTTCATTCAGAATTCTTTCTTTTAGCTCTGTATCTTTAGGAACAACTAAACGCTGATTATACCACAGTATTCCTTGCTTGTCTGTTCTGAAGTTCAACGAACTACTGATTTCCAACCTCTTCTTAATCTGACAGATCCCTTCATCGGTCTTCTGCCTCTCGATGATGTCACTTTCCAAGGTACACTGAAGAGTGATGTTGTTCACCATAACAGGGTGCATAAGGTTAAATCTATCTTCCAACAGTGGTTGTAGGGAGTTGCAATGAGTCTTGCGACTCAAGGCATCGGCTACAACGTTTGCTTTTCCGGGGTGATAATGCACTTCTAGGTTGTAATCCTTAATCAACTCTAGCCATCTTCTCTGCCTCATGTTCAACTCTGGCTGGGTGAAAATATACTTCAGGCTTTTATGATCGGTGTATATATGACACAGGTTACCCATAAGATAATGCCTCCAAATCTTGAGTGCATGCACGACGGCTGCTAATTCCAAATCATGAGTGGGATAATTCTCTTCGTGCGGTCTCAATTGGCGAGAAGCATAGGCAATAACTCTCCCGTTCTGTATGAGTACACATCCAAGTCCGATCTTGGATGCGTCACAAAACACATCAAAAGGTTCCTCCAAGTTTGGCTGAGCCAGAACAGGTGCGGATGTCAACAACGTTCGCAGAGTGCGAAAAGCTGCTTCACACTCTGTGGTCCATTCGAACTTCTTGTTTTTCTGCGTTAAACGGGTCATAGGCTTGGCTATTCTCGAAAAATCCGGAATAAACCGACGGTAGTATCCTGCCAAACCCAAAAAGCTGCGAACCTCAAAAACACTCGTGGGTGCTTCCCAATCCATAACTTCTTGTACCTTAGAAGGGTCCACAGAAATTCCTTCCTCTGAAAGGACGTGACCAAGAAAAGGTACCTTCTTCAACCAAAACTCACACTTGCTGATCTTAGCATACAACTTGTGCTCTCTAAGCCGGTTAGAAGCTGTTCGGGCCGGTCTCAACCCGTGTCGTGCCCTCTAGTATGGAAATTGCGATCTGCCGCGTGAGGCCATCTCCAGGTTCCAATTGGGCGGTCCGTGCTTGAACCGCGGCGATTACCACCACGAACAAGCGTCGAGCGGTTGCCCAATGCATGGACCCGACAGGGAAAGTGTGGGCTGGTATTAAAGGTCTTTCACCAGCTGGTTTGGAATTCGATTCGAGTCGCCGTCTCCCCCGGTTAGTGGGAAACTATGGCGAGCTTCACCACAATACAACTCCATGTGATATCTAAAGGTTCAACTAAAATGTGGACAAGTCAACTGGATATGGTTATATTATTTGTCTGCTAGACTCAAGTGTGTGCAATAGTTCAGGTGCAAACCTAGAAGAAGGAATAGGTATAAAAGATGACAGCTCATCATTATCATTAATTACCGCTTATCTTAAATTGAGCTTTTCGCAAATTCAAGATCCCAGCTCCACCCAAAAAGGTCTTGCATGTCCTTGGTGTCTTTATTTTCAATTGGACGGGTAAGTCTAGCTGAGTACATTCCCGTACTCAGGGTTTATCCCGTTGTTGCAGATGGTCAGGTCTACTTCGGCTATTGTAAGCACTGCCTCTACCCAGTGGAAGGTGATGAGGAGTAGGCCCAGGGCAGGGTCGTCCAGAAGCTTTTCCCTTTTCTTTTGCTGGACTGAGACTACTAGTGGCACATTATCTTAAAAAGGGAGGAGTGAGTTGTGTCGAGTGGATTTATCAAAACAATGTTTTATTTGGACCACGTGTGTGGTGGTCATGTGTTAAAAACTTATTTAAGCTTCCGCACTTTTAAAATTTAGTATTGTAATAACTCCGTTTTAAATTCCGCACTCTGATATTTTAAATTCGGTTTCATTTTCGCTATGTTGTATCTTTACGAATGTAATCCTTGAACGATGCGATCCTGTATGATGTATGGTGTTAGAAATCCTTCGAGGTTTCTGGACTACCGGGGTTATATGGGTTCAAGTATGAGTCAAGGTCAGACGGATTTGACTAAGATAATACTTGAGCTCTTATAATCAGGACGGTTCCGCCACACAGTGGTCCTCTCCAAATCTATATTTTTCCATATTTGCAAAACATAAGTATTCATATTCAGGAGGAATAAGTAGGATCTTAAATTGGTGAACTCTCCATTGAACAAGAATATTATTCCATGTTTGCAAAATATAAGTATTCATATTAAGAATAAATATGATCTAAAATAGTTGAATTGACTATTTTGAAATAATAACCCATGACATGGCCCTGCATATAAATTCTAAACAACAAAAAAGATATTATAATGATTTCAGATAGGGCAATTCTGAGAGGCAGACATATCTCAAATCGTTGTATAGTATGGGAAAAAGCACCAAATAGATGTAGGCATGCCGATTGTCCTCTTGGCTGCTGCAGTGATAGACTCGGCAGTAGATGACATCCCTAAGAACAAAATTAATGTACAGGTGTATTAACCCTACAAGAGACGCAGGCCTAGCAGAAGAGAATGGACAAGCGAGAACTGACCTGAGCGGATCCAACATGTAGGGTTTCCTGTAGCAAAGGCAGTTAGGGTTTTCGGCAAGTGCAAAAGAGGATCGGAGGAGCAAGGGAGAGAAGCCGCCATCAGCAGTAACTGAAATCAAATAAATTAGTGTTTTGTTTCATGTACTATCACGCAGACAATTACGGTTACTTTAATCATAAGAGCGGGTTCTAGATAATTATACAAAAAGGAAAAACAAGATGCCATGGATGATTATATCCAGCACCACGTATCAAAAAAAATACGGCCTACGAAATGCATCCAACAATGATCGGTAGAATCTTCTCTAACTAAAATAGGCCAAAACAATTGTAACCAATTCAATTAGCAGGATCGGTAGAATCTTCTCTAACTAAAATAGGCCAAAACAATTGTAACCAATTCAATTAGCAGAGGACAGAGGCAGCAACAAAATGACAGTGGAAGCTGCCTGATATGAACAAATGCAAGGAGGGTTAAAGAGGTTTTTGGTGCTCACTCTCCACAGGCCCAAATCAGATAGCAGACATCTCTTCCTTGAACTTGCCATCTACAAACTCGAGAGCGTGCCATAGGCATGTCCAGTTTGTCCCCACGTGCCCCTGCGTATATACCAATATGGTTATTGTATTTGTAACACAAAAACAAGGCATGCCATGACCAGATGTGACGGAACGACCCTAATCCCATGGCCCACGTGTCCCTGTCAACCTCTGACAGCCGAACCCATGTTCCATGTGATTAAGACCTGTTCGCCACCGGGCTACATCAGTGCCCAATGTCCGCAGGATCATCTCACAATTCGGTTGCAGCATTGCATACTTTTACAAATAACATCGGAATAATGAGCGGAAGACTTAAATAACATTAGTTTTACAAAACAGGGTTCCAAATAGAAATTAAGGTGCAGTTATTACAAACCAAGTTCTGATAATAGAAATAGACATAGACAACATAGTGGAGAACAGCAAAGATACTTATAATCACCCAGCCCGAGGGTGTACAACTATTCTTCGGCCTCATCGGCCTCTTCCTGGACGATGGTCATGCAGCAGGGTGCAAGACACATCGGGGACTCTGTCATACCTGCAGCATGGGTAACAAACCCTGAGTACTGGGGTACTCAACAAGACTTACCCGACTAAAGAAAAAGGGAGAAGACTCAGGAATGAGAGGCTTAGGGTAGTCAAGGTAAGGCTTAAGCAAGATCAAGTATTTTGCAGAAAAGCATTTTTGTAAACCTTATTTTATTTTGAAAGATTCAGTATTCCTCAATTCTTCGTCGTTCATGATTCATTTTACATTTCAAAACATTCCTAGTTGAGAACCACTCTCCGTTGACAGTCAGTGGACCAAGTCTCCATAACCGAGGAGCAACGTTAATCCGGATAAATAATACTCAGCTGAGGATCCCTATCCACACTGCATATGTAGCACCCAAGCTTGCATATGCCAACTCGTCTACCACGATTCCTCCAAGATTGGACCGGTCCTACGCCACCCGGAAGTACAGTACACCACTCCTTTCCAGGTACGACGACCACGTGGGTACATGCTACTTCCGTCATCTCTCCACTCCCAGTGCGCGGTTGTCGGTCCCAATCAAGGATTTCTCGGAGCCAGAGCTTCCCGAAGTATGTGAATAGTTACAAGTCTTGACCAGCAGGCCCCCATACGGATGGTCCCTAATTTTCCAGCCAGAACTATACCTTGGTTATATCTCACCCAAGCGTAATAGTCCCGTCAGTTTTTCAATCCTGTCCCGGTCGGTGTCAACTGTTGAGTCCCGGACTACAACATGACGGCACCGTACGCTCGGACAACCTCTCCTCGCTATTGACTAGGTACGGATCAGATACCTAGCCAACAGCCGGGGAGTAAGACCAAAATCCCACAAACATTCCTTAAGTGATCACACTTTTGAAATTGGCATTTTATTGCAAAGTCTAATTCAATAAGCATTGCTAAGCATTTTTCAAATACTTTTGAAAAGCAGGTATCAGGTGCATCAGTGGTCAAGGTGGATAGTGCATCAATTAGAATAGCACACAACTCCTATAAACCTAATGCAATAATTTAACTCAAAAGCATTTAAGGAAATCATTTTATAAATTCAAGGAAAGGGTTAAATGCACCGGGGCTTGCCTTGAAGAGCAAAGAGGGCAGGCTCGAGGGCGGTAGGGCAGTTGTCGGAGCTCGGGGTAGCCTCGGGGACAGGTTCGTCGGCGGCTGCCTCGATCTTGACTCCTTCTTCGGTGACTATACGAATGCAATGATGCATGCACATGAGTATGCTAGCATGAACAATGCAAAACAGGGCATACAACATGAACCCTAATCATTTTTTCTATTTTCCTTAATTATTTAAAAAGGTCATTTTATGAAGTTGCTCCAAAAATTACCAAATTAATCACATAAGTTCATTATGGTGTAGATAGATGGCAAAACAAATTTCATAATTTTTGGAGGTTATTAAGGTGCTCAAATAAAATCAGACATTAATTAACAAAAGGCACTATTTAACAATTAAAGATAAATGCTCAAAAATCAACTTGTTCCAAAAGACTTTAAAATTTCACCAGAGACTAAACATGGCATAGGAAGCTCACAAAAATTTATCTCATGATTTTTGGAGTTATAAATAATTTTCTAAAAATCCGAAACTATCCATTTATTAATTAAAAGAGGGATTTTACATTTTTAAATTCTTGCAGAAAAGTCAAGTTTCATATTTTTATAAAATACTACACAGTGCATGGAGCATACCATAATTTTATCAGAATTTAAAGAACAACAGATTAATTCACACAAAAAAAAGAGAAAACAGAACACTATTCACATCTTTCAGAAAAAGAAAAGAGCACTGTGCTCCTTCTATGCAGGGCTCGGGCGAAACGGGCTCGGGCGAGACGGAAACAAGCGTTTCGTCCGAGGCCTGGCCGGGAGGCTCGGGCGAAACGGAAAGCAAGCGTCCGTCCGAGGCCTGACTGGGAGGCTCGGGCGAGACGGAAAGCAAGCGTCCGTCCGAGGCCTGACTGGGAGGCTCGGGCGAGACGGAAAGCAAGCGTTCGCCGAGGCCTGGCTCGGGCGAAACGGAGAACGTGTGCTCGAGGCCTGGCTGGAAGGCTCGGGCGAAGCGGAGTGGAAGCAGAGACCGGAGGCTTCGGGTGCTTACCATGGGTCGGAGGCAGGGCTCGGCTGCTTCGAGGGAGCGCGGTTCGCAGGCGTGCTCGAGGGTGTGGCTCGGGAACGTGCTCGAGGGTGAGGCTCGACACGTGCTCGAGGGTGAGGCTCAAGGAAGGAGACGACCGCGGCGGCACTCCGGCGATCCGGCGATCCTGCGCAACACACGAGACCGCAAGGGCCTGGTTAGAGTCGCGCGGAGCCAAGGAAGCTGACACAGGGGTCAGGGGAAGATGATTGTGGCCGGAGAAGTAGTATTTGACGAACTCGAGTTCACCGGTGTTCCGTCGGAGTTTGGGAAGATGGGGTTACGCCGGGCGATTGGAGGCGGGGGAGGTGAAATTGAGGGGTGGGAAAGCTTCACGAGCTCAAGGCGGAGCTTTCGGGCTAGGTGGTTGAGCGGCGGGAGCTTCGGAGTGGGCTGGCCACGGTGGCGGGGTGAGTGCGGAGCTCCGGCTCCGGCGGACCTTTTATAGCCGCGGCCTGGGGACGGTAGAGAGCACGGGATGGTGTGGATGAGCTCGGACGAGGCGTGCGCACTCGATTGCGAGCCGGCGGGAGGACGGCGTGCGCGCAGGGGCCGGGTATGCGTTCGCCGGCGACGGCCACGCGGCGGCGTTGTGCTGGGAGCAGTGGGGGACGGGGCGGAGGTCAGCGCTTTGCGAGTGCGGGTGCGGCATGATGGCGCGGGCGCAGGCGACAAGTCGGGGGCGGGCGTGCGGCTGCCAGGCGCGCGTGGCGCAGGCGGCGCTGGCGCGCGGCCATGGCCGGGGCCCCCTAGCTGTAGGTTGAAGATGAACAGGGCTAGGTCTTAGGGTTTGACTATGGGCTGATCTCTGTATTTTGCAAATTACTTCCAAAACTTGAACTGAGCAGCAAAAACTCAAAACACCAAAGTTGTTCAGAAAAAAGAGATCTACAACTTTGTCAAAAAGAATATTTTCAAATTCCAAACAGTTTTTGAATTAAATATGAAATCAGAAAAGGGGACACTTTTAGGATTTGAATAATTTCAAAATTACTTTTGATTTTACATTGAAAGTTGGAAATCTGCAAATATGAAAGTTGTTCCTTTTATCAAAACCTACAACTTTGCTAATATACCCTTTTTCTGAAACTCAATAGTTTTTAAATAAATTTTGAAAACTGAAAAGGGGACAAAAACTGGAATTTGAATGAATTTGGATTTACTTCAAACTTTGTACAGAAACTTGAAAATTTGTAAATACCAAAGTTGTTTCTCTTGGCCAGATCTACAACTTTGCTTTTTGGACCAACCTCAAATTTTGAATAATTTTGAATTACAAAAAGAGGGATAAAATCCAGGGTTTGGAAATCAGGGTTTTGCAAAGGGATCTGATTTTGATTTTGAACTTTGGCCAACACAACAAAACTTCAAGACATCCAACTGAACAAGAATTACACAAAGCTAGGCACAGAGGTGAAATTACCATTTTTCCCTTATAGGAAGATTTGGGCTTTTAGGGTTTTTGAAAAGACATTGCTACACAAGTACTAAGCAAACATAAATGCAAGGCAAGGATGATTAATGACTAATGATGATGACATGTCAGGTTAATTACAGTTAAACACCAGAGGTGTTACACCAGATAATGTGAATCAATTTGGAGAAACCAATTCTGATAGAAAACAAACAAAACTGATCAGCAATTGGATTGGAACATATACAAACTGATTTACGACAATTGATAGGGAATTAGCAGACCAATCAAACTGATTTGAGTCACCGATGCATGAAACCCCATCCAAAAGCAAAGTTAAAATTTGGGGAAAAGAACTGAATAGCTAGGGTTTCGTCAAACCCGCGCGGAGCACCGGGAGGAGGCAGCGCTGGGTGGAAAGCCGCGCCGGTGGTCACTGGCGAGGCCCGGTCATGCCACTTTGCGGTCGACGACGCCCACTGCGGGGGCCCATGCCTGGCACCACACCGGCTGACGAGGGCGCCGTCGACCCCGGCACAGGTCCCACGCCACGGCAGGACGACCTCTCCTGCTCAGGATCTGCGGCGTGGAGACGAAGAGGGTGGGCGCCTCCACCGAGCCTCGCTGGCGCCGACCACCGTCGTGCTATCGATGCTGGGGAGAGAGGGAGATAAAGCGCGGGACGTGGTGACGGCTGCGTTGGGGCCCAGCCTGTGCGCCGACACGCCGAGGGAGAGGGAGAGGAAGGGGAGGCAGGGGCGCGCGGGGGGGGGGGGGGGGGGGCGAGGGCGGGGAGAGGGGCGAGAGGGGCGGCGGCGCTGTGACGAGCCACGGGATAGGAAGGAGGGTGAAGATTTTTTTTGGCTGGAAGGATCGAGAATCGGAAGCTCGCGTATTTATCTGGTGGTTTGGCTCCGGAGTAGAAGCCGGGTAGCAACGATAGAAGCAGAGGGGAAGACGGTGGGAGACAAAAAGGAGCGGCAGAAGCTGCTTCCAGTTGAATCTATCGTAGGTCATCTCATCCGCACAAAGCGAGATCGAATGGCTGAAAAAAATGGGGACGATGTGGACACGGTTCCTGGGCTAGAAGCCCCTCGCAAATATAGGGTTAAATTCATTCCTTTCCTTTGCAACCGGAACAGTTGTGCAACTTCGATTTGCAGATCCGCTCTTCGTTTTCATGGTACGCGTGATTTTCGTTGTTAATCCCCATCCCCATCACGTTGTGCTGCTATTGAAATCTTTTCGATACATATTGGTGTCTGCATGTGGTGCTGCTTTATTTGTTTTATCTGAGCAGATGGCATTGCTGATGATGTACAAATTTGATCTTCAACTGAAGACAAAAGAAAAGTGAGAATTCAGGCCATTCGTCTCTAATGCTATTGAGGACCACAAACCTTTTGAGCCTTATTACTCTTGCCTTTTTATCTCATTATTGATCTGTAACCATGAAAATTCCAGATGACAGATTAGATTGACATGTTTGCTTCTTTTATTGGAAAAGGATAATATTTTGCCCATATTATTCAGTAGGCATGTTTTTCCCCGAATGTCTTAGTTGATAAGGGATGATGCAATACCTGCAACGCAACTCTAAAATGAAGTAAGTTGGCATCAGATGATAATTTTAAAAAGTAGAAATCATGTTTTATTGAATTTGCTAAGTTAACTTTGGAGAGGGCTATTTTTGCGCCATCAATGCAGGTATCCTTCCTATCACTATTTGCATGACCTCATTGCCTACATGGTGCTCTCTTCGAAACAATTGTCGCACAAGTAACCTCATGAGATTAGATTGTAAAGGTGTTGTTCTTGCATTTATTAATGGTTCTATTTGCAGTTATGCCGAAAATATGTCATCTAAAAATAGTTCTTTGTTGATATAGGGGTCACTAATTTCCATCTAATTCGTATTGGGCTTGGGTTTGTCTTCCTTCTTATACCCCAACGCCGCTAGCGGGCTATAATGGGCCTTAATAATTCGTAGTGGTACGTGGTCAATTACTTAGTGACGTTCTTGTAATTCGTCACCGAGAATTCTTCATGGATTAAAGGATTTCTTGTACAACCGCCCTAGCCGTTGGGCAACACCACCCTCCCTCCATCGGTCCTTTGGCTGTACGTGAGAGGTAGAAGAAGGGTGTTCCTAAAATAAATTTTCTTTATTGGATTTATTTTGCAAAAGTGCATGACTCATATATTTTGTATACGTATAAGGGCTTGATTGATTTGTATGAAGTTCAGGGTTCCTGATGCAAATCGGTTTTTCCTTTTTCTTTTTCTTTTATTCATTAAATGGCTGAAACTTTTAAATACGTAATAAAATATAGAAAAATTAAAAAATAGCAAATGAGGATTTTTTGAAATACTTATGAGTAGATCTATGCAATGGTTATATAGCATGACCTGCTTTAGTGAAAAGTTTCTATTATTTTTATTTATCTTTGTAAATAGGATTTTTTAGGGATAAATTCATAACTTAAGCTAGGAAAGTCTAAAATAGTGAAAGTTTTGTGATCTTTGTGTCCGCCTTGGTTCCGTCTTGTGTCTTAGACTATTGTGTGTACTTGTAGGTCTTCAGCATGTCCCCTAATATCTTTTCTTGAGGTGTGAATCATCCAGATCACACTATTGCTCAAGTCCAAGTCCACTGTTGCACCCTTTGAAGTTTGAACTATATCTATAAACACTAACAAACAATATTGACCCATATGGTCATGTTGATCATCAAACAACAAAATCCAAATTAAATATCCCATGGGTCTATTTTCCTTCTAGAAGGAGTGCTTGTCTTGATGAGGAGAAGAAGATGAAGATTAAGAAGACCTTCGCAAGCTAAAACAATCTCTAGTGTAAGCTCATAATCTTTCTCTCAATCCATATATTGATTTCACCCAACTCTCGGATGCATATGTCCCTGCATGAAGGAAATGCATCTCACCAACTGACCATCTTCGTCTTTGGCGCCACCATCTCATGGGTATTAGGACTCCATGAGAGGTGATTTCATGCAAGCATGCGCATGGATGCCACGTGATTTTGGGGCTTCGACGCCTATGAGCCAGGAAGGATACACATGGTTATCCTCCTCGTGACGTCAACCAATCAACATTGTATACCTGGTCATACCACAATATCTAAAGTGGTCTGAAACCAATGTTGCCTTCGATAGATCCGATCACACCAACTACGTCCCCCAGCCGGACAAGTTTCCCCTCATCATTTACCCAGCTGGAGGGAGCTTAAAGTTGACCATGCTGGTGATGGATCGCGATAGCGGCCTCAAGATCCTCTAGGCCAACAACTCGGATGCCTTGAGGATACCACGGTCCAAAATCCAACTCGGAATGGAGTTGTTTCATCCGAATTGATCTCATTCGGTTTTAAATCCGGTCCATAACAAAAATAACTGTTCGGTTGAGATTTGGTTCCAGATAGATTGATATGACTCGATTTGAATTTAGCTTATTCCTTATGCTCTAAGACCTAGATTTATTCCTCACCTCTTAAGACCAGAAAAAGAACAACCGGATAAAGTAAATTCCTCTAATTCACTCATTCCTAATCTAAAATGGGTTCAGACCCTATTCCAATGTGACGGAACCGAACAAGACCTTACACGCCCGACAGGCGACAACAACTTGTACGTTGAGTCCACCTTCATCGCTTTGCCACCGTCGGCTGCAGACTCTAAGGCTAGTCTCAATGGGGTTTCATGGGGTGTGTCATGCACATTTATTAGAGTGTCACATCGGCAGATCTGCACTTTTTGCATCAAATAGAGAGGAGAGAGAACGAATTCGTTTCATCCCCACGACACTCTTTGGGCGATGTTTCCAAAACCATGAAACGACAACGAAATCCCACTGAGAGAAGCTTTGCGTTTCATCGGCTGCGGGAGGACGCGAGCGCGAGCGCCGCCGTGCCATAGAGCCCTGGCAGCGCGCTCCGCCGACTGTGGGCGGATGCGAGCGCGAGTGCTGCCGCGCCATGGAGACACGAGCGCAAGCTTCGCCGGTCGCGGGCGGCCGGACGGACACGAGCAAGAGCTCCACACGGACGGTCGCAGGCTTCGCTGGTCCCGTGTATGGGTGGGAGCCGCGCGCCGCCGGCCGCATGCACGGGCGGGAGCCGCACAGGCTACGCCGGTCGCATGCGCGGGCGCGAGCCGCGTGGGCTCCGCCGGCCGCGTGCACGGGCGTGAGCTGCACAGTCTTCTTCTTCCTTGAGTGCAGAGGAGGCATGGGTGTCAGCGGGCGCGGCCGCCTCCGGCACGAGCGCCGTCTCCTCCAGCACGAGCGCGCCCTCCGACGCGGGCGCGGTCACCTTCCGACGCAGGCGCGGCCTGCTCTGGCGCAGCCACGGCGGCCTCATGCAGTCAGGCACGGGCACGGCGGCCTCCGGCACGTGCGCGACCTCATTCTCCGGCGCGAGCGCGACCACCTCCGGCACGGGCACGACCGGCGTGGGTGCGGCCACCTCCAGCGCTGCTTCCTCCGGCTTTGCTGGGTGCGTGGGTGGGCAGCCTCCTCCAGATGGTTTTGCTTGCTGCCTGGAACACGGCCACGAGAGTACCTCTCGTGAGCGACGATGGAGAAGGAAGTGTGCCATGTGGGAACTGGGAAGAGATGGAAAGAGACTGGTGGGACCCATGTGCTAAAAGTAGTCTATGAAATTGTGTGATGAAACTGTCCACCGAGACAGATGTCCGTTTCATGTTCAATTTCATAGTTTTGGAAACCGGGTGATGAAATCATGCATTGAGACTAGCCTAACTGTGACGCCGCGGTCTCGATGGCCACGCCGATGCCGCCGCCCTCGACGAGCGTCGACTTGCACTCGCGAATACCTTCCACATGTAACTAAATAAACATGTGGACTCCAACTTGTTGGCTTGTTGCCTGCTAAGGCCTTGTTTTCCTTTATGCAAGTACGTGTACGTTGCTAGAGCTGCTGCTTGTGTTGCTGGCTGGAACGAGCGGCAACAAGGGATGCTGTGAACTCGGGGTTGGTGACGTTCGCCCCGCTGGTGTGGTGAGGCCTCAAGTTTGTTGCGCGAGTCGTCGATCTTTTCCGCGATGGACGGCTCTGTCGGTCGAGTGAGTTTTTAATACAGCCGGCGTCGAAAACACACGTCAGAAAAAGTGTGTGCTGGCGCTCTTTGTCAATGTTTAGTCCAAACACGAGGAATGTGTTGAATGATTTGGCGCTACCTTCCGCTTGTACAAATTGGTCTAGGTCGATAAAGCAAGCCATTTGTTTGGCGCTTTGATCTAAATAGTCAATTAATACGTGCGTATCTAGAGAATTACATGCTTGTCAAGAATTATTAATTTAATATAAAAAGACAATAACAAGCAATAGACAATAAATCTTGCAACATGCTTCTCCTTGCATGATTGATCAAACTCCTGCCATTTCTGTACCAAACAATAAAGAGCGAAAAATTTATCTCTATATTTTTTTCATCCACCTCCATGTCCTGCTTTTTTTCATACAAAACTACTACACTTACGTTCTCCATCTCATATGTGACCTGAACTCATGACCCATGATTAAATATGACTTAGAACAACTCACATTTAGTGTTGGCCAATACAGAGTCCGATTTCAAAACATACTGGGTCACGTTCTTCATATCTCAAATGTGATCCGGACTCATGCCTATGTTTATACGAGATAGAACAAATCGCTTCTAACAATGATACGAAGTTCGCCAGTTCCTATATGTATTAGTTTCTATTGCAAGACATGGGTACATTTGCTAATCATTTAAAAACATGCAAGCTCGGTCGTTAAGGGTTTGAAACTGCCATTGTGGCGTTGAGTGTCACTCTTGCGTAAACTCATAATTTAAATGCGTACTTCTCCCACCACTCGATCTAGTGAACGCTATAACTCCTGGAGCCTTCCATATTATTCGAAAAATAATTCAAATTTCAACACTAACATATTGACCAAATATCTATTCGAAATGAGCAAAAACATTCCTTATTCAGTCAAACTTGCATAGGACGATTCCAAAACAGAATACCTCGTATAATCTATATGTATGCACCTTTTTCTTCCCAACATAAAAACCCATGAGGGTATACATAATCACACAAACACAACATGGTACATACCACTTATAACCAGTCCACACACCGCACACTGCATCATAGAGCAGCTTTTATTTTGTCTTGTATGAAAAAAGAGGGAAACTCCAGGAAAGAAAGAGAAAATTAAACCCAAACTTCAGGGAGGAGAATCGTCATCGTCCCAATCCACTGATAAATTTAGTTGTAGGCGTCGGGGTTGGCGACGAGGTAGGCCTCGGCGCCCTTGAAGATGGCGGTGACCGACTCCTTGGCCTTGGCGATCTCGTCCTTCACCTCCACGCCCGGCAGCAGCTTGTAGGTCGACTCCACCTTCACCACGCTGCCGCCGTCGGCCACGGGCTCCACCTTGATGTGCGAGGTCGCCGTCTCGATGGCAACGCCGATGCCGCCGCCCTCGATGAGCTTGTTCTTGACCTCGCACTTGTCCGCGTCCAGGAACTCGAGCCTCTCCTTCATGAAGCTGAATGGCATGACTGCAAGAGCGATCACACGTAGTACGTCATGAGCTAGCTGTTAGTTTGATTGATCGGGCGGCGAGAACACATTGGTCTCGGCGATCGAGTACTGGGCATGCCGCAGCGGCGGACACGTGCTTACCTGAGGTGAAGTTGAACTGCCTGACGCTGCCAACGCCGCCGTCGCCCTCCACGGGGTGGGCGCTGGCGACGACGTGGGAGGCGACCTTGGGCGCCAGGGTGTGCCAGTCCATCACGGCGGCGCGGAACAGGCGCGGCGCGGCGACAGGGGAGACGATCTCAACAGTCCAGCTGTTGGTGGAGGCCATTACTTGGTGCGAGCTGATGAAGCTGCTTAGGTGCTCGGCTCTGAGGGTGGCAGTGCAGTGCTGCTGCAGGTGGTTTGAGGCTTGCAGCTTCTGCTTGTGTTGCCATGAGAGTGGCGGACGGGGGGCTTTAAATAGGCGGTTATGGCGGGGGTTGGTGGCGTCCGGTGAGGATGAGACGCCCGGGAGTCGTTGGCTTTTCCCACTTTGCCCGGGTTGGCTTGGCACGGCACCGGGCACCGTCTCTCGTATCCTGCCGCTTGTCGGTCGAGACGTCGAGTGAGTGAGTGACCCCTAGTCCATTAATTAATGTGGCCGCGTGGCAGAGACACGTCAGGAAACGTGCTGTCGTCATTCCGTCAACGTTCATCTGAAGGTGTAGAATTAGCACATGGTTTCGCGTGTGAGCGAAATGGTCTAGAATAACACACTAGTGATGGTTTGGGATGGACGAGCTTCCACATCAAAAAGCATGCAAGCGTGGTGGGTTGGTGTGATTAGAAAAGAGAATTATATTGTGAGCCTCCTGACTACCCCTGCATTACTTTTTTTTTTAGTTTTGGACTTTTAGTGTCGCACTGTTGTTATTTAGTTGTCTGCTCGTTTGAGCTTACTTTTTCAGCAGTGGAATAGTGTTTATTTCTCATAACAATAAGCTAAATACAGTGTTTTTCAGCCGTAAAAACCATCAGTCAAACAGTCACCTTATCATAAACTCATTTCCTCTCCAATTGACATAATTAAACAAAGATTTCGTTGTTTCCTTTCTCAGCTTACTATCATACATAGTTATACTATAATCCTGTAAATACACCTCTTTTTATTCAGTTAGTAAAGAGGCTTGTTTCAGTGGTTGAAAAGTACTACTTGTACTTTAAGGTACTTTATATAATTTTTTTTGACAAACGATTAATTTTAAAAATAAATTAATAAAGAGAAATGTAGATTAGTATTATTTTTTTGAAACAAAGGATACATTAGTAGTAGCATTAACAGAGAACTCTTTTCCATGCAAGCACGCTTCCCATGTATACTTGTATTTTTAAGACATTTCTACTTTAGTTTTTTAAGGAAAAAATAGCGTATATGAAGTCATCATGATGTCATGGTTCAATAGCAGACCGCAACGCACATTTCAGGCCAAGTCATACGAGCCCCCGACTTGGCCACGCGGAGGCACGAACAACGACCGCACCTGAACCTGGGCATCAGCGCGTTGTCATGGACGCCCGACGAGACGCAACCTCGAGTAAGAACGAAGGGTACAAATACGTACATGTGCGTACTAAGGATGTAAAATTATTAGAGTATACTTTGTTTTATAATATAATAACTAATAATTACTTAAAATTTAAAGTACCAGTCCTACAGGTATTGGTATTGATCTCGCATGTTTTGATACTTTTTGATACTTCTTTCTTAGTACTTACTATTTTTTCACCTTTTGATCTCAGTTAATAGATGGTCCATGTTTTTTTCAACCACTCTAAAACTTGCAACTCAGTAAATATCTACACACCTAAAAGATAAACTTCAAGTGCATATCATTTCCGTATTTTTATCAAACTCAAGTTTGCATTTTAACTTTTACACGATAAAAAGAAGGCACACCTATGATACAATATGGATATACATTTTAAAAGGGTCTTCACATTTACGTATGGAGATTGTATGGCTCGAATATTTCACCAAGCTGCACTATAAGGAGGTGGGTGAAAACTTAAAGTAATTGGAAGAAAAAAGCAAAACAAAATTTAAGTCATCACAATTCACAACATTTGGTTCGTGGCGACTGAGACAGAGATGTCCACTTCCACCACAAGAAAATATGCTCTATAGATGTTGGGCAAGTTTGTCCATAAAACTCTGCTGGACAAAGTTGTCAAAGTTTTTTTTTTATATATTTATCACCAACTACCAAAGTAGCCATGCGTTGCCATAAGATTCCACACGTATAAGAATAGGACTCATATTGTGAATCGGACTCTCATATCGTTGTTTGTCATGAGTCTGAGTCACGTAGAGCTTAATACAATACATATTGACACTTCCACATTTACGTAGTTAGTTAGACGAGACCATATACCAAAATCTATTACCTTATATATATAATAACAGAGAGGCAAAATTTCTGCTTTTTTTTGTAATACTATAAAAAAAAACAGCTCTTTCTCCTTCAATAATGATATGAGAAGTAGAGGTGGCGAAGAAGGTGGAGTTTTGGGGCTCCGACCAGCTCAGTACTAGCTAGTCGGAGACGCTGCAAATAGTGTCCGTTTATTATAGGCCATGATGTTTAAGGTCTTGATATTTAATGGAAACAAGATTTTCTTAATTAAACCAAACAAATATAGATAGTTTTATGTAAAAACGCAATAATACTTATGATGCATGGCACGCCTACCATTGGCACAAGTACATGATAATAAATTATACGTCGTGTAAGCTCCGGTGCAACGCACGGATATGTTTTGCTATAGATGATAAAGAAAGGGAATCACGTAAATATTTATTTTTTGTGTTAGGCTATATGTTTTCTATATCATTAAATTTGTAAATTCCTTAATTAATTTGCACACAAGCAATGTGCATGATCATATTTTCTCCTGTTGCAACGCACGATGTACTATTCCAAAGAGCGAACTTGAACAACGGGAATGGAAATTATAAGTTAGCTATTTGATCTAGCATGCAAAAGGGTTAGTAGGAAGACGATTTCAAGGGTTAAGGTAAGTCCAAGTAAATCTAATTAAATTAACTACTTCACTTTGAGATAGTTGACGTTTTATGTTTGGACACGAACAGCAAGCCGCAAGGCCTGGCTTAACGGACGGTTGCTCCATGTTTCTCGTGTGGAGTCAATGCACTCCAAAAATCTCCCGATTGAAGTGTTGATAAGTTCCAAAAATGTGACACTTAAAATATTATTTTTATAATAAATATTACATGTTTATACTTAAATTTTTGTTGAATATTTTTTACCCGTTGCAACGCACGGCAGATAGGAGAAGAACCATCGAGTCTAGAACATAGGACAACCATTCTTTATTAGCAAATTAACGAGTGGGTCCTACATCATCCTGTTATCATGGTTTCGTTTAGTTCCCATCGCAAAAATATTTAGACACATACATGCATGAAATACTAAATGTACATAAAAATAACTAATTATATAGATTGTGTGTAATTTATGAGATGATTTTTTAAATTCTAATAAGTTTATATTTTGACAATGTTGTGCTACTGTAAATATGTGCTAATAACATATTAGTTAGTCTTAATAAATTCGTCTTACTGTTTCCCGGCGGAATATATGTAATTTATTTTCTTATTAGTTTATTTTTAATAAACTAAATAAATATCAAAATATCTCACTACTGGAAACTTGAAATTCCCTCACGGTGCACTACCGACAGGGAAAATAAAAATATCGACATGAAAATGTACGTATCGTCATAAAAAATAAAAATATCATCATAAAATTTCTTACGGTGCACTTACCGTCAGGGAAAATTAAAATACCGTCAGGGCTAGCTCGACAGGGTAATTCCAGTTTTCACTAACGTTGGTCAGGGAATTTCAAGTTTCCAGTAGTGTCTAATGTGACACGCAAAAACTTTTTACCAAACAAGAGACAGAAGACCAGACCATAACTTGATCCACCCCGTAGCCCACGTATTACCAAACAAGGGATAAGAGATCGCGATACAAGAACAAAAGCAAGCCATACATATATATTATAAAGAACTAAATATAGATTAAAGAATGGTTAATTATACACATTGTGTGTAATTTGCGAGACGATTTTTTAAACCTAATAAATTCATCTCACGGTTTCGAGGCGAAATATATAATTTGTTTTTATTAGTTTATTTTTAATAGATAGACTAAATGAGTACCGGAACATCTGATGTGACACACAAACCTTTTCACACCCTTAACTAAACAAGGCCTAAACCAATTACCAAACAAGGGATAGAAGACCAGATCATAACCTGGTCTACCCCATAACCCACGTATTACCAAACAAGGGATAAGAGATCGTGATGCAAGAGCAGGAGTAAGCGAAAAAGTGTATAGTGTATATATTTTCTAAGTTTGTTCTTTTATTTTATTAGACATAATCGTGATATGGACTTATGCATATTTATATTAACTATAGTTCTATTTCTATTATAGATTTGAATACAATGGAAAATAAGTAAGCGAAAAAGTGTATAGTGTATATATTTTCTAAGTTTGTTCTTTTATTTTATTAGACATAATCGTGATATGGACTTATGCATATTTATGTTAACTATAGTTCTATTTCTATTATAGATTTGAATACAATGGAAAATAAGTAAGCGAAAAAGTGTATAGTGTATATATTTTCTAAGTTTATTCTTTTATTTTATTAGACATAATCGTGATATGGATTTATGCATATTTATGTTAACTATAGTTCTATTTCTATTATAGATTTGAATACAATGAAAAATAATTGTTCTCGTACACCATTGGACGATAACACTAACACCTCCAAACAAGGTAAGATAGTGCAACATCCTATAATATATTATATTGTATATATATGCTTATGTTATTTGAAAATAAATTGCAGTCGATGCTAAAGAACGTAAGAGAGAAAGGGATAGAGCTCGATGGCACGCAATGTCTCAGGAACAAAAGAATGCAATTAATAAGAAGCGTCGTGAATCCTACCATCAAAGAAAAAAGCAACATGTTACTAAACCTACAGATGGTAACAAATCTAACATATTGACTTCTCTTTGCATGTGTAGATTAATTAACATGTTTTTTCTCATGTATGTGTACTGTGCAACTATTTTGTAGATAATGACGATGCTGCATCAAATAAGGAAAACGTTGATCCTATTGAAACAAATGATTGGCTACATAGGAATGATACATGTCAGACATACAATATTGTTGATGAGAACTTGTCGACTCAGGTACCATGTAATATTTTAGGTCTTCTAAGTTTATAATAGTGCATAAGTCAATAAAGCTAATGGTTCTATTTATATTATTACATTGATAGATGAACCAGAAATGGAGATTATAGAGGAGAACACTATTGATTTCACCGGTACCCCTACTCCCTCTGTTGATAAAACTTGTGTGCAAAGTACATCACGAAGAAGAGACTATAGCGGAAAGTACAAAAATATGACGTCTGAACAAAGGGAAGCAAGGCGTGTGCGTCAAAGGCTACATAATAGTGAACCTAAACGTAAGGAGGCATTAAAGTTATCTGACAAAAAATTTAAAGAGAAGCGGAAGCACACTTTACACCCAGAGTCTATCGCCATGGAGAACCCATTGTTTATTCCTGAGCTTGTGTGGCCCACTACGAGTACATCTGGAGCTCATAGATCCATGACAAACTCCAGTGATTGGGTAATCCCAGAGTCCAATCCAACACCTCTTTATATTCCTCCACCCGATGAGGGAGTCAGGGATGACAGATGTAGCGATATACTGCCAACACATAGGTCAAATGTTCCATCTGGACAAAGACATACATTATTGACCTATCGTAACATGATGTTTGAGCATCGCATTGGTTCCAACACAAGGACATCTAATAAAGATGGTGACTACATGGCTGAAGACCAAGTGGATTTTAACACACCTTTGCCTCAATCAATCATGACCAATGGTAAAATATTGATGCCTCATTATCCAATTTAGGTCATCTATATATACTATATTATACCTAAATCAGTCATTCCATGATTAACAGAAAATGCAGGACCCAATATTCAGATTACATCAGCCACACCGATGGCACCACTGTTTGATGATTGTGAATGCGTGACTGAAGAACACCTAGATGATAACACACCTTTGTCTCACTCATTCCTAACCAACAATGGTAAATGATAATGCCTTATTATCCCATTTAGCTGACATGTATTTTATATCATATTATACCTAACTCAACCATGGTCAATACATGATTATCAGAACAGACACGTCCTAGCCTTCAACCTACATCAGTCGCACCGATGACACCACTTTTTAACGACAGCGGTAATTTACACTATTTTCTAACGTTCAATAAACTATTAGAACTCCTTTGTTTATTTTTACCTGTAGTTCTACTAACTCACGTATCTTTGGCGGCCATAGATGATGATGAGAGAGATATATTTGAAGACGATGAGGAAGAAGATGAGGGATATCTATTTGCTGGACAAGGTATTTTTGCAGAATACCAAATAGAAATAAAAATCTTTCATTGTTTTACCTAAACTACTATTACGACTTAAATGTCATTTCAGATGAGGAAGATGATGATGATGATGACGATGTCCAAGATAATGACAATGAGGAAGACACGACTTCTGAACCTGAAGTACCTGACCGATATGAAAAGGTGTATAGTAACATGCCTACGGATACCCATATGCTAAAACCTGTCACAAATTGCGAGCACTGCAATGCGAAAAGGTTTGAGCATGAACCACCTGGGTTCTGTTGTCGCAGTGGAAAGGTCGAGCTCAATGAACCGAACATACCTCATGAGCTTATGAGGCTTTGGTCAAGCAACGACGCTGATTCTAGGCACTTTCGTAGTGGCATTAGGTTTTTCAATGGCCATTTCTCTTTCACCTCTCTATATTGTCGCCTCGATAGTGCTACTGCAAGTGCCAAAAATAGTGGCATATACACCTTTCGTGCACATGGCCAGATCTACCATAACATAAGATCATTTGGTAGAGAAGATGGTAAAGAGCAAAGACATCTTGAGCTTTACTTCTACGACGATGATCCGAGCCTTGAGCACCGCTATCAACGATGTCGTGAAGAGAAGTGTCAAAAAGACAAGGAAGTCATTGAGAGGCTTGTGTCCATCCTTCGAGACAACCCATACTCAAAACATCTTAGGAGTGTGGGGCAGGCTGAACACCTCGAGGACTATCGTGTCACACTAAACCTTGACCAAAGGTTAGACCAGAGAACATACAATGTGCCGTTGGCTTCAGAGGTGGCTGCTGTTTGGATCGAGGGAAGCGAACTCCTTGGTCAATTCCAGAATAGTGTTGTCCTGCATGGAAAAGATAGAAGTAGACATGGCATCCGCTCATATCATGGATGTTATGATGCTCTTTCATACCCTCTGTTCTTCCCTAGGGGCGAGCTTGGGTGGCACATGGATATTCCAAAAAAAGGAGTTAGTATGGAAGAAGTCATCGCGTATCGTGCCCTGCAGAAGGCTCGTAGTGGGTCAGAAGGAGAAACAGGTTTGTTATTCTTCTTTTTAATATAATACTTCACATACATGTACCTTAATAGTTTGCTACAAACAACTCTAATCCATGACTATTTTTTGTAGACTCCCCTGCCCCTGCAGACTTTGTGTGTCTGTGCGTGACTACTATTGCTACAAATTTCAGATGCGTCCAGGAATATTTAACCCCATACTTTACAGCAAGCGTCTATTCCAGCAGTTTGCTATTGACACATACATAAAGATTGAGAGCTCTCGATTAGATTATATACGCAGCCATCAGACATAGATTAGGGCCGACCTATACCAAGGATTGGTGGATAGCATGCCGGTGAAGGTAGAGCAGAAGCTGTTGGAAAGCGAACAGTGATGCCTTCATCATTTATTGGAGGCCCACGTGACATGAGGCGTCGGTACATGGATGCTATGGCTCTGGTACGGAGGTTTGGTAAACCGGACATCTTTCTTACTATGACATGTAACCCAAACTGGGATGAGATCAAACGTGAACTCTACCCTGGTCAGACGCCACAAGATCATCCAGATCTCGTTGTTCGGGTCTTCAAAGCAAACTGGAAGAGCTAAGGACAGGCTACTAAAAAGGATATCCTTGGAAAGGTTCGGGCTCAAGTGTATGTTGTGGAGTTTCAAAAGAGGGGTTTGCCGCACACACATTTTTTGCTTATCATGGACAAGAAGTACAAGATCACATGCCCAGAGCAGTATGACCTCCTCATCTCAGCTGAGCTCCCGAATAAGAAGAAGTACCCAATCTTGTACAAGATGGTTACCAAACATATGATGCATGGCCCTTGTGGAGTGCTTAATTTCAATTGCCCATGCACAAAAGGTCGTGATTCATGCAAGAACCGTTATCCTCGACCTTTTTGTGATGTCACAGTACAGGGCAAAGATTCATACCCGGTTTACAAACGACGTGAAGATGGCCGAAAGGAAAAGGTTCGCGGCCATGAGCTTGACAATAGATGGGTCGTGCCTTATAACCCGTATCTCTCCGTCCGTTTTTTCAACTGCCATATCAATGTTGAGGCATGTGGGAGCATTAAGGCAGTCAAGTATTTGTTTAAGTACATCTACAAGGGTCATGACCGAGCGTCTGTGGCTGTGAGAGAGGCTGACAAGGAGGATAGTGAAGGGAAGGTGGATGAGATCAAGCAATACAGAGATGCTAGATGGGTAACCCCTCCAGAATCCTTATGGAGGATATATGGTTTTGATCTGAGTGAAAGGCACCCTGCTGTTTTGTCCTTACAACTTCATCTTCCAAACATGCACATGGTGTCATTTCACCAGCGTGAGGGGGTTCAACGAGTGCTCAATCGTCCAGGTGTTGAAAAGTCAATGCTTATAGCATACTTTGAGATGAACAGAACAGATGAAAGAGCCCGGGGTATATTGTACCGAGATTTCCTGAGTTCTATACATGGCAAGCACAGGACAAAGTTTGGCAGAGAGGGTACGTGATAAACATTACGACAGATTGGAAGAATCGTGTCTGCCAATCCAGCCGAGGGGGAGCGTTACTATCTTAGAGTTCTCTTGAACAATGTGGCGGGTGCAACCTCCTTTCAGTGTCTACGGACCGTTGATGGTGAACTCCTACCGACTTTTCGTGAAGCTACAGAAAGAAGGGGCCTGATCGAAGAGGACAACACGCTGGACGAGAGCCTTTCCGAGGCAACCGGGTGGATGATGCCATATGCGTTGCGAAGGCTTTTTGCAACAATACTGGTATTTTGTGAGCCCAACAATGTGTTCGGACTGTGGGAGAAACATAAGGAGGCAATGTCAGAGGACTACAGGCGAAATAATCAATCCAACTTCATGGTGGAGCAGATGGTTCTCATAGATATTCAAAAATTACTACAATCAATGCAGAAGGATATAAAGATGTACCCACTTCCTGATATCGATGACACATATGACGCTTCTTATGATATTCCAAGAGAGATTTTTGACGAGGCTAGCATTGAGGTTAACGAGAATGACGTGGCTTTGTCAGACACCGTTAATGAGGAGCAACGAGCCGCTTACGATGAGATTATGTCCTCGGTTGATACTGAGCATGGTGGTCTCTTCTTTGTGGATGGTCCTGGCGGTACCGGGAAGACTTATCTTTACAAAGATCTTCTCGCTACTGTACGCACCACAAAAAGAATTGATGTGGCAACAGCTACATCAGGTGTTGCAGCCTCCATAATGCCTGGTGGTAGAACCGCACACTCACGCTTCAAGATTCCCTTCACCATCGATAATGGGGCCTTCTGTAGCTTCACGAAACAGAGTGGTACCGCCAAACTGCTTCAAGCATCATCTCTTATTATTTGGGACGAGGCTAGCATGACAAAGAGGCAGGCTGTTGAAGCGTTGGACAACAGTCTCCGTGATGTAATGGACCAACCTGAGCTGCCATTCGGAGGAAAGACCGTGGTGTTCGGTGGAGATTTTAGACAGGTTCTTCCCGTTGTTCGAAGAGGGTCTAGGGCTCAGGTCGTCGGTGCCTCGCTGCGGATGTCATACCTTTGGGATTCTATGTGACATCTAAAATTGGTGCGCAACATGAGGGCAAAGAACGACCCGTGGTTTGCAAAGTACTTGTTGCGTGTCGGTGGAGGTTCTGAGGAGGCGAATGGTGATGATGAAATCCATCTTCCTCATGATATATGTGTACCACACACTGGGGGAGACAATGATCTTGATACTCTAATTGATTGCATATTCCCTAATCTCAATGCAAATATGTCAAACAAAGATTATATCACCTCTCGAGCGATATTATCTACCCGGAATGACTGGGTTGATATGATTAATATGAAGATGATAAGTCATTTCCATGGGGATGAGATGGTGTACCACAACTTTTACTGTGCGGTGGATGATCCGCACAATTACTATCCTGAGGAATTCCTTAACACTTTGACACCTAATGGTCTACCGCCACATGTGTTAAAACTAAAGATTGGTTGCCCGGTCATATTACTTAGGAATATTGACCCCGCGAATGGACTTTGTAATGGTACCAGACTTATCATACGAGGGTTCCAAAAGAATACCATAGATGCAGAAATTGTGTTGGGACAACATGCTGGAAAGCGGGTTTTTTTGCCTCGTACACCCTTATGTCCGTCGGACGATAAGATGTTTCCTTTTCAATTTAAGCGAAAGCAGTTTCCTATTCGGCTCAACTTTGCAATGACCGTTAACAAGGCATAAGGACAGACTATCCCAAACGTCGGGGTATACTTGCCGGAACCGGTGTTCTCGCACGGTCAATTGTATGAAGCACTATCAAGAGCCACAACAAGATCGAGCATTAGGATTTTGGTCGTGCCGCAAGCTGAAGAGGATATGAGTAAGGGAAAGGGAAAGAAGAAACCGACAAAGGATATATTGACAAAAAATATTGTGTATAAAGGTTTCTAACTTCTTAAAAGGTAATGTCTTAGTGTCGATTTTTTTTTTCAAGATAGTCAATAATACTTTAATTTTTAAGAATTAAGAAACACTTATATGCAGATACTTCCAGCTACAACTTTATCCATCTACCTGCTTCTTCAACTTGTCAGTGTTTCGACCCGGGGGTATGACACCAACGAGTAAATGATCGCGTGCTCTCTTCCTTGATGGTGATGCAAGATGACACAAGGATTATATCCTGGTTCGGGCAAAGAAGGCCCTACGTCCCGAGGGAGGAGGTTCTTGTATACTTGCACCTAAGTCTTGTACAGGGGCGAACAAGCTCATGAGCGTGGAAACCGGAGTCGACTCGTGTTTGTTTTTGTGTTTGGACTCGTGTGTCTCTTTTTGTCTCCTGTGCCGCGCAGGCCCCTGGCGTCGTCCCCTTTTATAGAACAAGAGGATTCGGGTTTAACATAGGATTGACTGTACAGCGTTCTGATGGCGAAGGGTAGGAACTCTGTCTCGTCGTCTCGTCGAAGTCACTGTAACTGTAAGTGCAATCAAGCCCTAATTGTGGGTTTTGGTGATAATGACCACACGATTAGAGGACTAATGAGATTTATAAAAGTTGATAAGCAGGTTATGTTAAGAAAGGATGGTGTATATGCGTTGGTGGACCCCTCACACTACATTTCGTCGGTTCCGAACTCAAAGCGCTTCAAAGATATTTTATTTTGATTACTTGAGTTTAGGAATGCCGTACTATAAAGGGGGAATGCAAATTCATTGATATGGCTGAATGATATGTGCTCAAACCAACCCAAACCATCCACATTTCCAACCAAAGACAGCTGCACTTAACTCAGATTTATACCTGTCTGCTTGGTAGGCGCGGCAGTGCCGCTCTAGGCGCGGCAGTGCCGGGCCGCGGCACTGCCGGGCTGAGGCCGGCACTGCCGCGACTTAAACTGCCCGTTGGATGGCAGGGGTATTTACATCACCCCCTCTGCCCCCCAACGGTCATCCACGACCATTCACTCCACCTACCTCCAGACAAGCTCTCTCTTCTCCATTGAAGGCCCTCCAAGCTCCCAACCACCAAAATCTTCATTCCCATTGATTCCAAGTGGTTGAGAGGCTCAAACCTTCACCAAAGAGGAGCCCTAGCTGAGATCTACTGCCTAGAGCACTTGATTTGAGCCATAGCCGGTGGATTTGCTTCTATTACTCTTGGGTTCTTGGAACCCTAGCCGGCTAGGCGTCGCCCTAGAGCCTTGCCAACTTGTGTGGCGGCCTAGGGAGGTTTGTAATCACTTGTGCAGCTAGTAAGATTACCCCTCACCTCAAGGATTTGGTTCCTTGACTTGAGAACGAGGTTGAGTTGCAAAGCTCATGACCTAAGTGGTCAACCTCAACAACGTGGAGGTAGGCAAGCCTTGGTGGCGAGCTGAACCACGGGATAAATCACTTGTCTCGCGTGCTTGCTTAGTTTCATTCTCTATGTTCATGAGCTTGTGATATATTCTAGGGTTTGGCTCGATCTACTCTATCTTTCATATTTGGCTTGGAGTAGTTGTTTCTGCTGGTTCATATAGCCTATTGTTACATTCCTATTCATATAGAATCTGCAGATTGTGGTTAGATTTCGAATTGCAGCTTCTGGTCTTCATCTGCGCGGCAGTACCGCGCTGAGGCCGGCAGTGCCGGGGAGCGGCAGTGCCGGGCACAGGGCGGTAGTGCCGGGCCTATCTAATTTAGTTTTAAGCTGTGATTTTTGACAGGCCTATTCACCCCCCCCTCTAGGCCACACAGGTCCTTACAAGTGGTATCAGAGCCTGGTCTCTCAGCAGCACTTAACCGTGCGAGAGTATGGCCACTGACGGAGCGGGTGATGCTAGTGTTGTGCAACCCAAACCCTTTGAAGATCCGGATGTGCACACCACTAGCAGCAGCGAGAGTATCTCCACAGCTAGCGGAAGGACACTTCCACAATTGGTTGTGTCGGCCGGAGAGCTCGCAAGACGAAAGGAAGAAAGAAGGTTGAGAAGAGAAGCTAGAGCCAAAGCAAAAGAAGATGCAGCAGCTCTCAAAGCAAAGGAAGACAAGGCTCAAAGAAGAGAAGAAAGAAAGATTAGAAGAGAAGAAAGAGCCAAGAGAAGAGAAGAAAAGAAGAAGAAGGAAGAGCTCAAAGCTAAGAAGAGTGTGCACTTGAGTGAAGACTCAAGTAGCACCGAAGATGGTGATGATGACATCTCCTATCATCTCAAGGGTGACAAGAAGAAGAAGGAGGAGACCAAGAAGACATACGGAGCCGTATCCTACACTTATTCTTCTATGTCTAACCATGATTCTAGGCCTCTCATTAATGTACCCGCGGGCAAGTTGCCTCGTTTCGACGGGACCAACTTTGCCAAGTGGAAGCACATTATGAAGACCTATCTTATTGGTCTCCATCCAGGTATTTGGGAGATTGTGCACAATGGACTTGAAGCACCGGTTGATCCAAAGAACCCCACTCAAGATGAGTTCCGCAACATTCATCTCAATGCCCAAGCCACTAGTGTGCTACTTTAGTGCCTTGGATGGTGATGAGTACAACAAGGTCATGGGAGTTGAGGTTGCAAAGGAGATTTGGGACACATTGCATATTGCTCATGAAGGGGTTGATAAAGTAGGCAATCCAAGATTGATTTGTTGATGGCCAAGCTCAACCGGTTTGTGATTTGTGATGGTGAAGGTCCTCAAGAGATGTTTGATAGGTTGATGGTCATTGTTGGCAAGATTAGAGGGCTAGGTGGAATGAAATCAATGATCACAAGGTTGTGAAGATTATGTTGGAAGCTTATTCACCAAGAAATGAGACCGTAGTGACATTGATTAGAGACAAGAAGAAGTTTGAGAAGTTCACACCTAGTGATGTGCTTGGGAGGATTATCACATTTGATATGCAAAGAGAGGAAGCTAATGAAAGAAGGAAGCTTGGAGAGTTGCAAGCAAGGCTAGATGGGATGAAGATCAAGGAAGTGGCACTCAAGGCAAGCAAGCCAACAAAACAAGCAACATCAAGCAAGTCAAGTTCAAGCAAGCAAGCCTCTACAAGCAAGCCCAAGCAACAAAAGAAGAAAATAGAGGTTGAGGACAGCACATCATCCTCTTGCAAGAGTGAGAGTGATGGTGAAGAGTTTGAGAAGATTGATGATATAGCTCTATTCATGAGAAGATATCGCAAGGGGCTCAAGAAAGAAGGTTACAAATTTGTAAGAGGAAGTTCCCAACAAGAAAAAGAGAACTTGCTACAATTGTGGTAGCACCGAGCACTTCATTGCTCATTGCCCAAATGAGAAGAAAGACAACAAGGGCAAGAAAGATGACAAAGCCACTTACAAGAAGCACAACAAGAGATACATGGGAGAAGCTCACATCGGACATGAATGGGATTCAACCGCACAAACCTCAAGTGAAGAAGATGAGAAGATGGCAACCATTGCATTCCAAAAGTCATCTCCTTCACCAAGGCTATTCAACAACTTGTCCGATGATGATGAAGGCAACTCCCACACTTGTCTCATGGCCAAGAAAGAGAAGGTGAAAAAGACTCATACTCCTAAACCTTCTCTTCCACTTAGTGACATCTCTAGTAGTGAACTTAGTGACTCTTCTAGTGATGATAGCTCTAGTGATGAAGAGATAAACATGATAACAAAGAACTTAGATAAGAAAACCAAACTCTTTATCACTAAGCTAATGGAGGAACTAGAGGGTGTACAAGCCGAGCTAGAAATAAGTGAGGATGCTCTTATCAAACAAGAGGATCTCTATATTGCTTGCAAGGAAGCTCTTGCATTAGAGAGAAGTGAGTTGGATGTCTTGCATGAGGCCTTGGCCAAAGAGCAAGATGAACATGCTTCCCTAAAGAAGGCTCATGTTGAACTCAAGAAAAAGTATTGTGACTTGGATGTAAAGCACAAGGAACTTGAGCTGCAATATAACCTTCTTTGGGAAAGCAACTCAACTCTCCCTAAGGCAAATGTCACTCCTATTCCCTCCACTAGTGAAGGTTGTGGAAAATGCTATAATCTTGATTTGAATGTCTATTCCACTAACCTTGCAAACATGGAGGTCATGAGAAAAGAAATAGCAAGATTGACAAGTGTTATTGCAAGTGGTTGTGTCAAGGCTACTATAAAGTGCAAGTGAGAAGACCCAAAGCAAGAACATGCCCAAGTTCAAGAACGGAAGACGTCCTTTCATAAAGGATGGGTTGGGGCATGTAAAGGGAGGCAAAAAAATGGAAGGAAGAAGGTGAATGGCTATGAGTGTGTGAGATTTGAGAAGAAGGGTTACATTGGTACAGTTCAGCCTGCACAGACCGCGGCAGTGCCGCGCCAGAAGGCGGCAGTGCCGGGCCCCGGCAGTGCCGCCCCCAGGCCGGCAGTGCCGCGCCCCAAGAAAGGGAAGGCTACCAGTTCCTCTTCTGCTCAGTCTCACACACAGCCCAGGCAGATGCCAAATCAGAAGCAAGGGTCTCAGAAACCAAAGGAGTCTATTTGGGTAACCAAGAACAAGTTCATGCATCAACCCAAGATAGAAGCTCCAAGAATGAGCATGTCCTCTTGTTACTTTTTAGGACACAACAACAGTGGTAAAGTTGTTGCCAAGTATGTTGGTAATGACAAGAGGGCAGCCGACAAGTTTATTGGGTTCCTAAGATACTTGTGACTAACATGCAAGGCCCCAATATCAATTGGGGACCTAAACCAAGGAACTAAACTTGTTTTGCAGGCATACTCCTCCGGTGGATCAAGTTGGGTGCTTGATAGCGGATGTACAAATCATATGACCGGAGAAAGGAGTATGTTTTCATCATATTCCCCAACTACAAATGCAAGTGAGAATATCATATTTGGTGATAACTCCAAGGGGGATGTGCTAGGTCTTGGTAAAGTTGCTATCACACTTGAACATTCAATTACTAATGTCTTACATGTTGATTCGTTAAGTTACAATTTGTTGTCCGTTTCGCAATTGTGTGGATGGGTTTCAATTGTCTCTTTACGGATGAGGGTGTGGAAGTCTTTAGAAGGGAGGATTCCTCTATTGTCTTTACGGGTCGTTTGAAAGGGAAGCTTTACTTAGTTGATTTCAACAAAAGTGAAGCCAAACTTGAGACTTGTTTAGTGGCAAAATCTAGCATGGGTTGGTTATGGCACCGCCGACTAGCTCATGTTGGGATGAGGAACTTGGCCAAACTTCAAAAAGACAACCACATCCTAGGACTAACCAATGTTCATTTTGAGAAAGACAGAGTATGTGGAGCTTGCCAAGCCGGAAAGCAAGTAGGCGTACCTCACCCACCAAAGAGCTATGACACGACTACTCATCCATTGGAGTTGATTCACATGGATCTCTTTGGACCGGTTGCCTACCTTAGCATCGGCGGTAACAAACATGGTCTTGTTATTGTTGATGACTATTCTCGTTTCACTTGGGTATTCTTTTTGCATGATAAGTGTAGTGCAAGAGAAGGTGAAGATGTTTGTACGAAGAGCTCAAAGGGAATTCGGTTTCAATATCAAGAAGGTTCGTAGTGACAACGGAACCGAATTCCGAAACACCCAAGTGGAAGAGTTACTTGATGAAGAGGGCATCAAGCATGAGTTCTCAGTGCCCTATACCCCTCAACAAAATGGTGTGGTGGAGAGGAAGAATAGAACGCTCATTGACATGGCAAGGACAATGCTAGATGAGTACAAGACGCCGGACATCTTTTGGGCCGAAGCCGTCAACACCGCTTGCCATGCAATCAACCGCCTCTACCTCCACAAGAGAAGAAAGAAGACATCCTATGAGCTGCTCACCGGTAACAAGCCAAAGGTGTCTTACTTTAGAGTATTTGGGTGCAAATGTTTCATCTTGAACAAGAAACCCAAAGCCTCTAAGTTTGCATCTAAAGTAGATGATGGTTTTCTTCTCGGTTATGGATCAAACGAGCATGCCTATCGTGTTTTCAACAAGGCCTCCGGCAAGGTTGAAATAGCGATAGACGTGACGTTTGATGAAACTAATGGCTCTCAAGTAGAGCAAGTTGATGAAGTTGTTGTAGGTAATGAGGAACCTCCTTGTGAAGCAATCAAGCAGCTAGCCATTGGTGATATAAGACCACAGGAACAGCAGGCTACAGATCAGGAAGGTCCTCAAGCTGAAGCTTCTGCTGGGACTGATCAGATACAGTCCCCGGCAGTGCCGGGCCAGACCCCGGCAGTGCCGGACCCCGGCAGTGCCGCGCGGAGCCCAGCAGTGCCGGGCACACCCAGAGCAGCTGCAGCTACTCCACTCATGGAGTGAACCTACAACCCATCTTCGAGCGAGATGAAGAAGAGGAAGCCGAAGATGAACCAGAACCCATCGATCATCCAAGACTCAAGCAAACTATTCAACGAGATCACCCCGTTGATAATATTCTTGGGAGTCTACGAAAGGGGGTAACGACACGCTCTCATTTGGCAAATTTCTGTCAATATTACTCGTTTGTCTCCTCTTTGGAACCTCTCAAGGTAGAAGAAGCCCTGGATGATCCGGATTGGGTGATGGCCATGCAAGAAGAGCTCAACAACTTCGAGCGCAATCAAGTATGGTCACTCGTGGAAAGACCAAATACCAATGTCATTGGAACCAAATGGGTCTTTCGCAACAAGCAAGATGAAGAAGGTGTGGTGACAAGGAACAAGGCAAGATTGGTAGCTCAAGGGTTCACACAAGTAGAGGGCCTGGACTTTGAAGAAACATATGCACCGGTTGCAAGACTTGAAGCCATTCGGATTCTTCTAGCCTATGCAGCCCATCATGAATTCAAGCTATATCAAATGGATGTGAAGAGTGCATTCCTCAATGGCCCTATACAAGAGTTGGTATATGTCGAGCAACCACCGGGCTTTGAAGATCCCACGTTTCCCAACCACGTCTTCAAACTCCGAAAGGCGCTCTATGGGCTTAAGCAAGCACCTAGAGCATGGTATGAATGCCTTAAGGAATTCTTGCTCAAACAAGGCTTTGAAATAGGCAAAGCCGATCCTACTCTCTTCACTCATAAAGTCAATGGAGATATCTTTGTGTGCCAAATATATGTCGATGACATAATATTTGGTAGTACTAACAAATCCTTTTGTGATGAGTTTAGTAGGATCATGACTAAAAGATTTGAGATGTCTATGATGGGTGAGCTCAAGTTCTTCCTTGGGTTTCAAATCAAGCAATTGAAGGAAGGGACTTTTCTTTGCCAAACCAAGTACACCCATGATATGTTAAAGAAGTTTGACATGGTGAACGCTAAGCCTATCAAAACGCCCATGCCAACTAATGGACATCTTGATCTTGATAAGGAAGGAAAAGCTGTGGACATCAAGGTATATCGTTCCATGATTGGCTCCCTCCTTTACTTATGCGCATCTAGGCCCGATATTATGCTTAGCGTGTGCATGTGTGCTAGATTTCAAGCTAACCCGAAAGAGTGTCACTTAGTGGCCGTTAAGAGAATCTTGAGATATCTAGTTCACACTCCAAACCTTGGCTTGTGGTATCCTAAGGGCTCCAAGTTTGATCTACTTGGCTATTCGGATTCCGATTACGCCGGTTGCAAGGTAGATCGAAAAAGCACTTCGGGGACATGTCAATTCCTTGGACGCTCCTTAGTGTCTTGGAGTTCTAAAAAGCAAAATTGTGTAGCCCTATCCACAGCCGAGGCCGAGTATGTTGCAGCAGGTGCATGTTGCGAACTACTTTGGATGAGGCAAACCCTTCGTGATTTCGGATGTCAATTTACTCATATCCCACTCTTGTGTGACAATGAGAGCGCCATAAAAGCTAGCAAACAACCCAGTGTGTCATTCAAGAACCAAACACATAGACATCCGGCATCACTTCTTGAGAGATCATGAAATCAAAGGAGATATCGCCATCAAACATGTGAGCACCGACAAACAACTAGCCGATATCTTCACTAAGCCTCTAGATGAGTCAAGGTTTTGTGCTTTAAGGAGTGAACTAAATATACTTGACTCTCGTAACTTAGTTTGAAACCTAGCATGCTTGATTGATCAACTAGTTTGACCTAGGTAAAACAAATTTCAAAACTTTCATATTGTGTTTCAAAATCTTTGTAAGAAACTTGCTTGGTATGACCATTGTTCTGTATTGATTACTTGCTGCTGGTCATATCATGCAAGAGGTACCTGTCCACTCCAAGAATAAGCTGTAGTATCTTAGAGAATAACTCTCTCTGTTGGTAACAGTCCGGCAGTGCCGGGCCAGGCGCGGAAGTGCCGGGCCCCGGCAGTGCCGCGCCAGGCGCGGTAGTGCCGCGACTTACCGATTCGGCTGAATCAGTCTGTTACCGAGTGGGGCCACGGGAAAACTTTCCTATTCTACCCGTGACCCCCTCTCTCTCTCTCTCTCTCCCTCATCCATTCACCGCTCCCGTGCTTTCTCTTTCCTCTCTCTCTCTCTCTCTCGGGCGAAAGGGCGACCGTTTCTCTCTCCTCACCGACCGGCCGTCCTCCCGGCACTTCCGGCCACCGGAGGTGCTGCTCGGGATCCTCGTCGGTGCTGCTCCGTTTCCTCTTCTCCAAGGGTCTCCTTCCCTCTCCTTCCTCTCAAGGTGAAGGTTCAAAATCCCTAACCCTAAGTTTTTCCCGATTTGTAAAATGCGCCATGGGTATTGTATTTAGAGGTTGTAGAAGGGTTTGTAGATGATAGGGAAGTGGTAGAGATGATGGATGTGGTGTTCCTTGGCTCAGATCCGGCCTGCCTGCGCGGCAGTGCCGCGCCCTGCGCGGCAGTGCCGGGCCCCGGCAGTGCCGCTCCCAGAGCGGCAGTGCCGGACCATGAGCAGGGATTTGATCCAAGTAACACCTTATCCATCAAAATCTATCGCCTCACTATAACCTACCAGCCTTATATGCAGTCTTCTAATCCACAGTTTCCATGTTTTAGATGTCGGGCGGAGGTGATGATGAGAGGAGGACCAAGAGAAGGATGGATCCGCTCAGGGGAGGAGCAAGCAGCCAGCCCGTCGTGGTGGTGCTCGCTCCCAAGGAGATGTTCAGCTAGGCAGCAGATCAGAGATGAGGCATCGTCTCCAGATGCAGGGTCGTCAGATCAGGGAGACCTTTACCCTGCCACTCCAGAGCACCTGCAGAGGTCAGCAGGACTCATGTCCAGCCCTATGAGGAGGATGTTTTGGAGAGGCCACCACAGGACACAAGAGCAGGCAGGTGTGTCCTACTATCACAGCAGTTCAGCTCGTCAAGTCCCAGCGTCAGCAAAATCCATACAATGCTCCAAAGGACATGGGATTGACTACAGGTTCTGGAATGAGTTTCATTCAGATTTCTACCGTTCAGTCCTGTTCAATGCCAAGAAGTCCAAGATTCTAACATGAAGTATGTAGATTGGGAGCATCTTGAGGCAAGACTGACAGTGAGATCAACAGGGTGTGTGCTGCATGCAAGGAAGGAATATGTATGATTTGATGGGTTTAGTACAACTGGAATGTGGAGATCATTCTCAGTTTCATGCCACTCTATATGTTGATAATGTGCTGGAGGAGATGCACTGGATGACCGAGGGTCGCCACTACAAGGTCACCTATGAGACCTTTAGTAGGATCCTTGGCTTGGGCAGCGATGACAGGCAGTTGGATAACCTGCATGATGAGAGGACGCTGACAGACAGTGAGATTGCCCACTTATATGATGATCCTAGCAAGGCTGATGGGTTGGTGAAGGGGCTGAAACCTTTCTACTACATGCTCAACAACCTATTCAGGCAGACGCTCAACCCAAAGAGTGGCTCGCACTCTAACTTTATGGATATGGCAGGAACATGTTGGCTAGGATGGCCCCTCAGGCTAGACCTTTTTCTATATCCAGCTTTATTTGGACCGAGCTTCAGGTTGCAGCAGAGGATGCTAGGAAGGCGGTTCTTTATGCACCCTATATCATGTTTATGATTGAGATGGTCTCCGGACATTCTTTTGTTAAGGATGGGTTGCATGAGCCGTACAGGGCTGAGAAGAAGAAGGCGGCAGCAGGAGGTTCAGCAGGGGCAGCAGCTAGTGACAGGCCTGAGAGCTCTCGCCCTTCCTATCAGAGGAAGAAGAAGAGCAAGCTAGCACGATGGATCAAGGCCATCTTTTCTACCTGCACCTACGCAGCCGAGACGGCACACCAGGCGCTTGTTGAGCAGCGCGCAGAGCGAGAGCGGGCGGGACGTTCGCCGTTACCTCCACCCCGCTCTCCACCTCGCTTTGACCTCTCCAGTCTTGAGTCCGACGACATAGATGATGATGACGAGGAGGAGGAGCAGGAGGAGATAGTGCCAGTGCCACCTCGTCGGTCTTCACGTGCCTCCGCCTCGACCCGCTACACCAGTACCACCCACCGTCAGGGCAAGGCCGTGGTCTCCGCGACGACGACGACGATGATGAGGAGGAAGAAGAGGAAGAGATGAGTTGAGTGGGACACGATTGCATCGGATGATGATTGAGTGCTTGGACACTCTTCTCTTCTCTCTTTGCTCTTTTTGGTGACTTGTTGCCAAAGGGGGAGAAGTAGGTGAAGAGAAGGGGGTACAACACTTTTCAGCTTTTCATGTCCCCATCTTTAGTTGTAGTTGTGAGATGAGAGAGTTGGACCGTTTAAAACTCTATTTCTGTAATATACTCTATCGTACTACTTCGTATGCTTGGATGTGGACATGTATCATTTACCTGCTTTATTTAGTTTGTGCTATCTTGTTTAGATCAGTTTGATATATGCTTTGTGGTTTTATATTTGTCCGCTGCGTTTGCTGACTGTTGCCTGAGCGGCAGTGCCGCTCCAGGGCCGGCAGTGCCGGGCCCCGGCAGTGCCGCGCCCAGAGCGGCAGTGCCGCTCTGGCAAAAGACAGCAAACACCTCTGATGTGCTTAAACTGTCATTCGCATCACGTATATTATTGACACAGTTTAATTGCACCCCACAAAGCTATCAGATGTGAAACTGAACCTATATTCCACTTTAATATGTGAATGTTGGCCTTTTATGCCAATTTGAGAATTCAGCTCTCATTCACACATTTAGGGGGAGGTTTCACACCTAAGCTTCAAAATCTCAGTTTTATACCCTTCTCTTGTAAGCTCTAATTGTGTTGTCATCAATCACCAAAAGGGGGAGATTGTAAGTGCAATCAAGCCCTAATTGTGGGTTTTGGTGATAATGACCACACGATTAGAGGACTAATGAGATTTATAAAGTTGATAAGCAGGTTATGTTAAGAAAGGATGGTGTATATGCGTTGGTGGACCCCTCACACTACATTTCGTCGGTTCCGAACTCAAAGCGCTTCAAAGATATTTATTTTTGATTACTTTGAGTTTAGGAATGCCGTACTATAAAGGGGGAATGCAAATTCATTGATATGGCTGAATGATATGTGCTCAAACCAACCCAACCATCCACATTTCCAACCAAAGACAGCTGCACTTAACTCAGATTTGTACCTGTCTGTTTGGTGGGCGCGGCAGTGCCGCTCTAGGCGCGGCAGTGCCGGGCCGCGGCACTGCCGGGCTGAGGCCGGCACTGCCGCGACTTGAACTGCCCGTTGGATGGCAGGGGGTATTTACATCACCCCCTCTGCCCCCCAACGGTCATCCACGACCATTCACTCCACCTACCTCCAGACAAGCTCCTCTTCTCCATTGAAGGCCTCCAAGCTCCCAACCACCAAAATCTTCATTCCCATTGATTCCAAGTGGTTGAGAGGCTCAAACCTTCACCAAAGAGGAGCCCTAGCTGAGATCTACTGCCTAGAGCACTTGATTTGAGCCATAGCCGGTGGATTTGCTTCTATTACTCTTGGGTTCTTGGAACCCTAGCCGGCTAGGCGTCGCCCTAGAGCCTTGCCAACTTGTGTGGCGGCCTAGGGAGGTTTGTAATCACTTGTGCAGCTAGTAAGATTACCCCTCACCTCAAGGATTTGGTTCCTTGACTTGAGAACGAGGTTGAGTTGCAAAGCTCATGACCTAAGTGGTCAACCTCAACAACGTGGAGGTAGGCAAGCCTTGGTGGCGAGCTGAACCACGGGATAAATCACTTGTCTCGCGTGCTTGCTTAGTTTCATTCTCTATGTTCATGAGCTTGTGATATATTCTAGGGTTTGGCTCGATCTACTCTATCTTTCATATTTGGCTTGGAGTAGTTGTTTCTTCTGCTGGTTCATATAGCCTATTGTTACATTCCTATTCATATAGAATCTGCAGATTGTGGTTAGATTTCGAATTGCAGCTTCTGGTCTTCATCTGCGCGGCAGTACCGCGCTGAGGCCGGCAGTGCCGGGGAGCCGGCCAGTTGCCGGGCCCAGGGCGGTGTGCCGGGCCTATCTAATTTAGTTTTAAGCGGTGATTTTTGACAGGCCTATTCACCCCCCCTCTAGGCCACACAGGTTCCTTACAGTAGCCAACGGTGGTTGCTGCTGTTGAGGCGTCCTTGATACGTGGCCTCCATCCCGGGCGCGGACGTGGAGGCGTGGCGATGTGGAAGTCGTACCAGCACCCATCCCGGTACGTACAGGACACGCGGGGGGTCCCTCCTGGTCTTGGGGGTACCTGCCGCCCCTAGCGTGAAAGCAGTTTAGTTAGGCTCGCGGGGCGCGGCGCCGGCTCGCTGGGGTGCCCGCCCACAATACGGCGGGCTCGCGAGCCCCGGTTCAGGGGTCCGGGCAAGTCCCGGAACGCCCGGGCGTACAGGGGCATCCCAGGGCCTCGGGCGAGGCTCGAGTGTGCTCCGGTGCAGGGCACGGCCCAACATGCCGTACTTGCGCCTTTTTGCCCATGCTTGAGGTGAAAGCGAGAGATTGACTGTGGCTCCAGTTTACTGTGGCGATGTCGCGTGCACCAGAAGAGTGACCGGAGTAGGTGAACGCCATATATACGCAGTATGGGGCTAGTACGGAGCGCCAGCACGAGGCCTGGCTTGGAGGGCTCGGGCGAGACGGAGGTTGAGCTCCAGCTCGAGGCCTAGGGTGTCCAGACCGAGAGGAGGGATACGCCTACCACGGAGGTGGCGGATAAGGCTGTGCAAGTCTAAGCTCCCTGGCGTGCTAGCGTTGCTGGCTCGAGGGGTTGGTTTCTTGGAGGTTAGCCTAGCTGGGTTTTAATTGGTGTTCTAGGTTTAACCTTTTGTTGCGTTGATTGGGGGTACCCCTTTTGGATGCCCCGACCAGTAGCCCCCGAGCCCTTGTCGAGTGCTGCAACGAGCAGGGGCTCCCGACTGGGATATCGAGAGCTAGCTAAAACGGTTTCGAGGGTTTGGCCGCTTTGATTCCGTGGGTGTCATGCGAGCGACACCCGCGGGTGTAGCCCCCGAGCCACGGGGAGTGGTTAGGCTCCTCGTGGGCTTTCTGTGTCGAGTGTTAGTTGCGTTTTTTAGGTTGGGGAGTGTCGAGCCCCCGAGTTTTTAGACCCTCTTTCGTCGAGGGGGCCAGGCTGAAACGGGGCCGGCTCTTCGAGCTGTCCGGCACGCCGGTTGCCCTGGCTTGTCATCCCGCGAGTCCTTTGATCGGATGAGAGGGGGATGGCCTCATACTACCACGAGGGACGCGAGTATCGAGGTTCCCGGTGAGCTGGTAACGGGGAATCCAAGTGAGACCTCGTGCCCGTTCGATAGGGGTCGACGTGTAGCCCGGAGGCGATCTCATAAAGCATGGGTGCTCAGTCTGCATGAGTGCCGGGTCCATTCGATAGGACCGGTGGCTCGATGCCTCCTCCGAGGGGGATCTTATGCAGTGCGTGCTCCCGCCTTGGATACACGTGAGGGGCCTCGAGGGCTTGGCCCTCGAGCGATGCCGCGAGTGGGCCCCTTGGTGTCCCCGATCGGGCGCTCGAGCCGGCTGTCGAACCCTCTTCGAGGGCCAGCCTTCGCTGTTAGACTAGGGCCGGGGCCGTTTTTACCTTCCTGAAGAAGCTCGTTCGCTTGGATCCTGCCGTTGGGCGCGCCTTTTTAGGGGAAACCGTCAGGGAATGGAGATCGTGGCGCCAGGGGCGGCGTGAAGTTGGAGCGGCGGCCGCGGAGGGCCCCGGTAGTTGAGCGTGAGGATGTCGCCGCGCTTATACCTGTCACCGGCTCGAGACGTGTTAGGTGGGGCATTAAATGCATGCGGTTACCCTTTTACGTCGTGGGAGACCCCGCCCGTGGGGTTCCCTTATAAATATCGAAAGAGGGGAAAGGAACCCTTTATTTGCCTTTGCCTTCACGCCGCGTAGTCTTTCACGCGCCCTCTCCCTCGAGCTAGTCGATTGGGATTTTGGCCGTCCGTCCTCCCTGCTCAGGGCCGCGAGAGCCGCCATGGCCGCCCAAGGCTGCCGGCCGAAGATGCAACACCGACGAAGGACGCAGCAGGAGTGGACGGTCTGGTGGCAGGGGCTTTGCGCCCCAAACCCGAAGGAGGGACCCGCGTGGTGGGTCTCCCGTCGGGAGGACCACGGAGCCGCACCCGCCGAGGGGTACGTGGTGAGCTTCACGCGTACCACCGATGGGCGGTGTTCCGCCGAGCCGCTTCATGCGGGCGCTGACCCAGCACTACGACGTGGAGTTGCTGCACTTCTCCCCAATCAATCTCGCACGCGCCATCCTACGCCGCGTGTGTGAGGGGTACTGAAAGATGAGCCACATGGAGATGTTCGTTCATCCTCTTCCGGGGCGAGCTCTTCATCAAGGCTTAAAGCCAGCGGGAGGCGGCTCTGCGCGGTGGGCTCCCTGCCGTCACGCGACGAGGGACCTCGTCGCGCCAATGTCCCCGCGATACCTACGTTACAAGAGCTTTCCACCAACAGGCGGGGTGGGACGACCACTGGTTTTAATGTGAAGGGCGGTCTTCTTCCGCAGTACAACCGGCAGGTTCACCCACGCCCGGAGAAGTGGACTGGGGCGTCGCGGCGGAAGGCGCCACCTGTTCCGCTGATGAAAGATGGACCTGGTGGAGAGAGAGAAGGACCATCGCAGGCGGTATCTAGGCGTTCACCAGCGAAGAGGTCCTCCCCTGCGACCGCCCCCTTCTATGGGAGATGGGGCAAAGCCCAGCTGAGGCGCTAATCAGTCGAGGATGGCCGAGGAGAGGCTGCTCGGAACGAGGGCGTCTGCCGGGGCGGCTACCTCACGGGGCGTTACGTCCAAGGGGACGTCCGCCCAAACCGACTGGTCCATGGACCCGACGAGGGGTGTCTCGACCTGGTAAGCCCCTCGAGGCTTTGTCCGAGCCCCCCCTTTCTCATTTCTCCGAACTTGTGCATTCTTTCTGTGGTTTGTCTCACGCTTCTTCTTTTTGCAGGGGGCGTTTACTTGTCGTGCGTCGAGGCCCCCGGTGAGGGAGGACGCCGCGGAAGGCCAGGTTGAGGCGCTTCTCTCAAAAGACAAAGAGAGGAAAGGATGACAAAAGAAGGAAAGAGAAAAACAAAAACTTGCGTCGGTCAGCTCGGGAGCAGAGGCTGGCGAGGCTCGTCGCAACCGCAGCCTGGAGATGGTCCCCCGAGCGTAGCTCCTCGAGCTCGGGAGGAGGATGAGAGGAGACGAGAGTGAGGACGAGGGGATGGATGCGCGTTTGAGGCGCGCGGGGGTCGTCGACGTCACGGGCTGACCAGCTCTTGTGCAGGAGGATAGTCTGGAGGTCCCCCCCGTGAAGGGGGTCGCGCGGGACGCGCCGCGGAAGGCGGCCGCATCCCGCCTCGTCGGGGGCCAGGGTCACGTCAAGCTCCGCCCGGTCGTGCGCGCGAAGAAGCCACGACCGAGCGCTTGCCCACACGCAGAGGAGCCCGCCGCGTCGACCCAGCGGGGAGGTGGTCCGAGAAGGGCCTGAGCCGAGAGCGGCTCGACATGGCGGGGACTCTCGGTCCCGACCGCCTGCGAGCTCGGGTCAGGGCAGTCGACGAGCCGCGGAGGAGCGGGAAAGCATGAGAGGGCGTCGAGCCCCGCATCATGCTTGGAGGGGGGAGCTCCCGGCGTCTCGTGGACAGAGCACGAGAGCGGAAACGAAAGCCCGTCGCCACCCACCATCGGGAGAGGGGGGGCGGATGCGGGGGCGCGTAAACCGTCAGCGCGAGGCGCCGGTAGAAGTAGGTTCCGGAGCCTGCGGCCAGGAAAGGCCGCCAAGATGGACCGCTCGAAGGAGAGCGGGTGACCCCCCCCCCCGCGACAAGGGGCAGCGGGGGGAGGGCTCCCGCGAGGTCGGGCACGGGGAGGCACCGGTTGCCCTTCCCCCCATCGAGCCACTCAGAGATGGCTCAGGGCATGTTCGAGCCCAGGTCGGGCTCAAAGCCCCCGGTGAGTCGGCGACTCGGGGAGGCGAAGAGGCCACGTCGCCATTTGGGTAAGTAGCACTTTTCAATTTTGTCGGTGGTGAGGTTTTACCCCTTTTCTTTTGTATAATGCGTGCTGCCTCTGCGGTTTTTTCAGGGGAAAACGCTCTGGCAGGAGGTGGACCTGCAGCGTCCAAGCGACTAAGACCTCGAGCTCTGCCGTGGAACCGGCACCCGAGGTACGACTTCTTCCTCTGCTGGGGACGCTGCTTGGCTGGCAACCAAAAGGCCCGAGGGCCATGGCTCGGGGAAGTCAGATGGCCGCTGCGGATCTGGTGAGGCCGCCGCCATAACAACGGAGGCGAGGCATCTTCCTGATTTGACACGTCGTTATCTTTTCAGGCAGGACTGACAGATTCTGGCGTCGATCCTGCCGTTTACAGCGTCCGTCGCGGACACCGCCTCCTCCTGCTCCGGTGGTACCTACCGAGAGGGCGCTTCTCCCCCCGCCATGACGGACCATTGGGGGGGGAGCACCGGAGATAGGCGGGCTCCGTCGGTGTCGAGGCCGGGGGGAGCGGGTCTCGAGCCCCAAGTCGACGAGAGTCAGCCCGCGGCGGGAGGGGCAGGAGGAGAGGCGGTGGTGCCCGGACGGTGGAGGTTGGAGGAGCTCTTGGACGAGCTGGAGCGTGTGCCGCCTCCGGTCGAGGGCCCAACACTGGAAAAGAAGCGCTCGAGGGACACGGCCAGGGGCGACCAAGACGCGGCGAGGATTCGGCGAGGGAGGGGAGAGGAGAGCTTGGGGCGATCCCCCCCGAGCGATCCGCTTACCGCTCGAGTCCACGCCTCCACGCGAGGCCACGCAGTCGCCCGGGAGGAGACGAGAAGCGGGCGGGAAGGAGGAGGGGCGGAGAAGCCGCAGCCTGTGGCACCGGTTGGTTGGGGCGCAGACGGCACCGCCGAGCCGGAGGAGGAGGACCTGCCTCGTCGAGGTCGATCGACCGGTGTGTGGCCGTTTCTGACGGCGAGGCCCGCCCCGAGCCATGGTCCCCGTCGAGCGATCGACCCAACAGGGGGCCCCGGGGAGGCGCGGTCATCTTCAAGGAGGTGGTCGAGCTCATGGCGGAGGCGGAGCGGTCCTTCTAGGAGAGACGGACAGGTCGCGCGGGCGGCGGCTTGCCCTCGCTAGGGCGGAGCGGAGCTCCAGGATCTCAGTGTGAGCTGAGCCGAAATGCCCAAATGGCGAGTCGGCTCAACGAAGCGCAGGTTAGAGGCCCAGGCGGATCGAGGGGAGGCCGCCCGAGCTAGGAGAGGTCGCCACCGCTCTAGAAGCGTCGAGGAAGGAGGTCGCCGATGCCCGAAGCGAGGGCCGCCGCCGCCCGGGTTTGAAGCGGAGGAGGCGGCGAAGAAGGAAGCCGCTGACGCCCAAAGCGGAGCCGCCATCGCCCGATCCACAGCGGAGGCGGCGAAGAAAAGAGGCCGAGGATGCCCAGAGCGAAACCGCCACCGCTCGAACCGCTGCGGAGGCGGCGCGGCGAGAGGTGATCCGGAAGGATCTGGCCCTCGCCGAGACGGGCAAGCTGGTAGAAGACCTCAGGGCCGAAAAGCGCGACGTTGCTTGCTGTCGAGAGAAGCGCAGGCTTGATCAGCGCGTCGAGGGCCTTACCAGCGACCTCGCCGCTCTGGGCATGCACTGCGAAGGTAATTTTCATGCCTTGCCTTGTTTTGATCTCGAGGTTTTGTCACGCCGCGATCTCACTCCTTGTTTGTTGCGCAGAGGTTGAGAAGACCGTCGAGGAGCTTCGCGGGACGAACCAGGCTCTCCTGGGGCAACTCCAGGACGAGACCATGGTGGCAGAACGAGCGCGCGCCACCCTCGACAGGCTTGACTCTATGTGGGGCGTCGCTCCGGTAGCCGCGGCAGAGGGTGCGGTGGCTCGAGGCGACGCTTTGGTCGATGCCTTATGCTATTTTGACGCGGCCGCGCGGGATCGAGTTCGGCACGCTCTCCACCATGGCATCAAGCAGGCGCTCGTGGCCGTCCGTTCCGGCTTCCGCTTCCCGGTCAATGTCGTCGCCAAGGGCTTCATTGAGATCGAGGGGAGGGACGAGGAATGGAACGATCACCGCGTCGACTTGATCCTCGAGAAGGTGGACAAGCCGGGGTCGGCGCTCGCGAAGCTCTTTGAGGAGGACGTGCTGCCTCCGGATGCGGACAGCGGTGTAGGTGGCCCCCCTTCTCCTGGCCCGGACGTCGAGGCCGAGCCCGCCGCGGAAGATCTCGGGGAGGAGTACCAGACCGACGAGGATTGAGACCTGCGTGTCAAATTTGGGCATCGAGGCCCTTTGTAAAAATTTGTGTCATTACTTGTGGCCTGACGAGGCAATCATGTGTATATATGACTTGTTTATTTAAAGAAGCTGTTTTCTTTTCAAATTTATTCGATCAATTCTCTTTATCGCAAGCTCGAGCTTCTACCGGCTTAGTCTGTGTTCCTTCGATACGCGTCACGAGTTCCTCGAGGGGAGGCGTAGGTAGGGTACCGTAGCCCGGGGGCGTAGGTGGCCGTCTACGTCGACGCCCCCCCGGCTCTTGGGGGCTCGAGGTATTTACGGACTCAGACGTTGCTAGTGCACTCGAGATGCGAATCGAGATAAGGGTCGAATTTTTGAAAAGAAAAGCGCGTTTTTTTCGGAGTCTGGGGGGTCCCCCCTGTCAGCCCCCAAGGGAGGCTCGACCCTGAGCAAGGCAGGGTCGAGGCTACCTTAAGTTGCTAAGTAAAATGAATGACAGTGCGCGAGGTTGTTCATTCATGTTTGACATGTTTGTACAAAGTAACAAAATGAACAAGGCCTCGAGGCCTTTAAGGGTAGAAGCGACGTAGCTGAGATATGTTCCACGCATTCGCCAGGATCCTGCCTTGACCGTCGTAGAGCTTGTACATTCCTGGCTTGAGCACCTCAGCTACGGTGTATGGACCCTCCCATGGAGGGGTGAGCTTGTGGCGCCCTCGATTATCTTGCAGTCGTCGAAGCACGAGGTCCCCCACCGCTAGGTCCCCTTTGCTCACGTGCTTGTCGTGGTAGCGTCGAAGTGTTTGTTGGTAGCGCGCGGAGTTGATGAGCGCCACGTCTCGGGCCTCCTCGAGCTGGTCCTTGGCGTTGGCGAGCTTTTCGTCGTTGGTTTGCTCGTTGTAGGCTCGAAGTCGAGGTAAGCCGTACTCGAGGTCCGTAGGCAAGACGGCCTCAGCGCCGTAGGTTAGGAAAAACGGAGTGAACCCGGTGGCTCGACTCGGCGTAGTCCTGAGGCCCCACAGCACCGAGGGGAGCTCTGCGGCCCACCCCTTTCCGAAATTTTTGAGGGTCTTGAACAGCCTCGGCTTCAGCCCATGGAGTATCATGCCGTTGGCGCGCTCGACCTGCCCGTTGCATTGAGGGTATGCGACCGAGGCCCAGGTCACGCGAATACTGTTGTCGTCGCAGAAGTTGGTGAACTTTTTGCCCGTGAATTGGGTGCCATTGTCGGTGATGATGACATTAGGCACCCCGAACCGGTACATGATGTTGGCGATGAACTCGACCGCCTTCTCGGAGGTGGGGTCGCCTATGGGCTTGGCCTCGATCCACTTGGTGAATTTGTCGATGGCCACGAGCACGTGCGTGTACTTTCCGGTTGTCATCTTGAGGGGACCCACGAGGTCGAGCCCCCATACGGCAAACGGCCAAGTAATGGGGATCATCTGCAGGGCGTGCGCGGGTTGATGTGTTTGCTTGGCGTAAAACTGACACCCTTGGCAAGCTTGGACCAGGCGCTTGGCGTCTCCGATGGCGGTTGGCCAGTAGAAGCCTTGTCGGAAGGCGTTCCCTACCAAGGTCCTTGGCGCTACGTGATGACCGCAAGCCCCCGAGTGCATGTCGTCGAGGAGCCTGCGTCCCTCCTCAAGGGGGATGCAGCGTTGAAGGATTCCCGATGGGCTTCGTCGGTACAGCTCTCGTTCGTTGCCGTAGATGACGTAGGTCTTGGCTCTTCGAGCGATGCGTTGGGCCTCCGTCTTGTCTTCTGGTAGCACGCCTTGCGTCAGGTAGTTGAGGAAGGGCGTCCGCCAGTCGAGGGGTCGTGATGACGAAGAGGCAGGTGCGTCGATCTGCATTGCCTCAGCGGATGTCGAGGGGTCACTCTCGAGGGGTGGCGTTGAAGGTCGTGCCCCCGTGTCTTTTTCGAGGGGTGGCGTCGAGGGGCTAGCCCCCGGGCCGATTTTGACGGATGGCTCGAAGATATCCCTCGAGAAGACATCTGGGGGGACGGTGCCGCGCGCGGATGCTAACTTAGCCAGCTCGTCCGCGGCCTCGTTGTACTTTCGAGCGATGTGGTTGAGCTCGAGGCCGTAGAACTTATCTTCTAGCTTGCGCACCTCCCCGCAGTATGCCTCCATCTTGGGATCGATGCAGCTTGAAGCCTTCATAACCTGGTTGATGACGAGCTGCGAGTCCCCTCGAACATCGAGGCGTCGGACCCCGAGCTCGAGGGCGATGCGCAACCCATTAATGAGGGCCTCGTACTCAGCAACGTTGTTGGAGGCGGGGAAGTGCAAGCGTAGCAGGTAGCGCATGTGGACTCCGAGGGGTGAAATGAAGAGCAGGCCGACGCCTGCCCCCGCCTTCATGAGGGATCCGTCGAAGTACATGGTCCAGAGCTCGGCTTGGATTTGTGCCGGCGGGAGCTGGGTGTCGGTCCATTCAGCAACGAAGTCCGCCAACGCTTGCGACTTGATGGCTTTTCGCGGGGCGTAGGTGATGGCCTCCCCCATTAGCTCGGCGGACCACTTGGCGACGCGCCCCGTGGCCTCCCGATTGTTGATGATCTCACCGAGGGGGAAGGATGACACCACCGTTATGGGGTGAGCGAGGAAGTAGTGCTGGAGCTTGCGTCTCGTGATGATGATGCCGTAGAGCAGCTTCTGGATGTGCGGGTACCGGACCTTGGCCTCGGAGAGCACCTCACTGGTGAAGTACACCGGTCGCTGGACCGGCAACGCATGACCCTCCTCGTGCCTCTCGACGACTATGACCGCGCTGACCACCTGAGTGGTTGCGGCCACGTAGAGGAGGAGAAGCTCGGGGGGATCGCCACCCTGGGCTGGTCGCGGAGGCACGAGAATTGGCGCGGAAGTCAGCAACCCCTTCAACTTGGTCAAGGCCTCCTCGGCTTTGAAAGTCCACACAAAGCGTTCCATCTTCTTCAACAGGCGGTAGAGGGGTAGCGCTTTTTCCCCTAGCCTCGAGATGAATCTGCTGAGAGCGGCTAGGCAGCCCGTCACTTTCTGTACACCCTTGAGGTCTCGAATTGGGCCCATCCTCGTGACTGCTGAAATTTTTTCGGGGTTGGCCTCGATCCCCCGTCGTGAGACAATGTAGCCAAGTAGCATGCCTCGAGGCACACCAAAGACACATTTCTCGGGGTTGAGCTTCACATTCTTGGCCCGGAGGCACTCGAACGTGGTCTCGAGATCGCTGATGAGGTTCCCGATTTTCTTGGTTTTAACCACGATGTCATCGACGTAGGCCTCGACGGTTTTGCCTATGTGCTCGCCGAAGATATGCTGCATGCAACGTTGGTACGTTGCCCCGGCGTTTCGAAGGCCGAAGGGCATCGTAACGTAGCAATACATACCAAAAGGCGTAACAAAAGAGGTAGCGAGCTCGTCGGATTCTTTCATCCTAATCTGGTGGTAGCCGGAATACGCATCGAGAAACGAAAGTACTTCACACCCCGCAGTGGAATCGACAATCTGATCAATTCTAGGTAAAGGGAATGGAACTTTTGGACATGCTTTATTCAGACCAGTGTAGTCTACACACATCCGCACTTTTCCATTCTTTTTCCTAACTAGTACAGGGTTAGCTAGCCACTCTGGGTGAAATACCTCCTTGATGAACCCGGCCGCCAAAAGCTTGTGCACCTCCTCGCCGATGATCCTGCGCTTCTCCTCGTCGAAGCGGCGCAGGCGCTGCTTCACCGGTCTGGACCTGGCCTGGATCTCCAAGGCGTGCTCGGCGACTTCCCTCGGTATGCCCGGCATGTCCGAGGGGCCCCACGCAAACATGTCGATGTTCGCGCGGAGAAAGTCGACGAGCACTGCTTCCTATTTAGGCTCGAGGCCGGCACTGATGGTCAGCGTCTTGCCGTTGGTCGAGGTCGGGTCGACGGGTATCTGCTTGGTGTGCTCCGCCGACTCGAAGGTGCCCACGTGGCGCTTTGCTTCAGGGGCCTCCTCGGTGGCCAGGGCGGCTAGGGCCTCGAGCGAGTCGAGTTGGACGTTTGCCTCCCCACGCTCGACGCACTCCATGTCGCAGTGGTACGGGTGCTCGTAGGAGGTGTCGACGGTGATAACCCCTTTTGGCCCCGGCATTTTGAGCTTCAAGTACGTGTAGTTGGGGACCGCCATGAACTTAGCATAGCCGGGCCTGCCGATGATTGCGTGGTAGGTCCCTTGGAACCCGACCACCTCGAAGGTGAGCGTCTCCCGGCGGAAGTTGGCCGGCGTGCCAAAGCAGACAGGGAGGTCGATGCGCCCGAGGGGGTGTGCCTTCTTCCCAGGTACGACTCCGTGGAACCCCCCGACGCTGGGTCGGAGCTGGTCCCTCGAAATCCCCAGGAGGTCGAGGGTCTCGAGGTATGTGATGTTGAGGCTCGAGCCCCCATCCATCAACACCTTGGAGAACCGTACATCGATGATGACGGGGTCGACGACAAGAGGGTACGCTCCTGGATTTACGACATGATCCGGATGGTCATCACGGTCGAACGTGATCGGCGCATCAGACCAGTCGAGGTACCGGGGTGCTTCGTGGCGGAGTGCAAAGATCTCCCGGCGCTCCTTCTTTCTCTGTTGAGCCGAGAGCCCGACGGTTGGGCCCCCGTAGATCATGAAGCAGTCGCGCACCGGGGGGAAACCCGCGTCCCCGTCATCGCGTCGATTGTTGTCCTTGCCCTTAGGCGTGTCTTCCTTCTTGTCGCCGAGCTTGGAGTACAACCCCTTCAACAGTCGGCAGTCTTTTAGCTTATGATTTACGAGGCCCTTGTGATAAGGGCAGGGGTCCTCGAGCATCTGGTCGAAAACAGCCCCGTCAGGGCGGCCTCGAGGTTTCTTATGGTCGAGGGCGCCCATGAGCACTTCTTCATCGTTGTCGTCGTCGGCGTCGCACTTCGCCTTCTGACCTTTGCTTTTGTTCTTATTTTTGTTGTTGTTGTTGCGGTTCTTGGCGTCGTCGCCCTTGTTCGAGCCCTCTGGCGCGGTCACCGCCTTACCTTTGTCCGTGGAGCGGCCAAAGAAGGCCCCCACTACCTCGTCGCCTGAGGCAAAGCTAGTGACACGATCCATCAGGTCCTCGACCGTCCTGGGATGGTAGCGTTCTAGCTCATGAACTAGCTCTTGGCATGTCATGCCCGCGAGGAACGCTGAGATGACGTCCTCATCAGGCACGTGGGGGAGCTCGAGGCGCTGCTTCGAGAACCGCCGAGCAAAGTCGCCGAGGGGCTCGTCCGCTGCCTGCCTGCAACGCCGTAGATCCCAGGGGTTGCCTGGGCGCACGCAAGTTCCCTTGAAATTCCCGTCGAAGACCCTGACTAGGTCGGCCCAGTCGTCGATCCGATCCGGGGGGAGCCCCTTGAGCCACCAGCGGGCGGTGTCCGAGAGGTAAAGTGGGAGTTGGCGTATGATCACACGGTCGTCGTTTTTCGCTCCGCCCAGTTGGCAGCCTAGGCGGAAGTCCGAGAGCCAGAGCTTGGGCTCGACCTCCCCGTCATACTTCACGATGTTGGTCGGTGGTCGGAAGCGGTCGGGGAGGGTTGAGCTGCGGATGGCCCGGCTGAAGACTCTGGGGCCCGGGGGCTCGAGGACTTGCCGGTCCTCGTCACTGTCGTAGCGCCCCCCTCGATGGGCGCTATAGCCACGCTCCTGGGCCCCCTTGTCCTTGCGCCGACGGTTGATGTCGTTGCGGGCGTCGTTGGGGTCTCGAGGCGGCCGGTTGTTGACGATCCGTTCCCGGACTGGCCTAGCTCGAGAGGCGTCCGGCTGGTGGACGGACATCTCACGCTCGTTGCGGGGCGTGTCTGCTGGTTTCCCCGAGGCCGCCCCGCGCCGCCGCGAGGCTGAGCTCTCCGCTTGCTGCACAGCGGCTGTCTCGAGGAGGTTCTTCATTTCCCGAGCATGCGCCTAGCGTCAGGGTTGGAGACGGCGGGTAGATCGCGGAGCAGCATTGCGGCCGCCACCACGTTCTGTCTGGCTCGCGGGAAACGTACCTCGGGGCGTGCTGGTGCCCCGTCTTCGAGGATCTGCCGGTGGACCGCTCGAGCGCGGCCACGAGCACCGGCGCCTCGAGGCTGGGCTGGCTCCTGCACTAGGGTTTTTTCGAGCTGCAACAGTCGTTGTCGATCCTCCTCGGCCTTGGCGATGGCCTCCCGCAGCTGCGCGAGCTGCGCCGCCCGGTCGTCGTTGTGCCGAGATGGTGCAGCCGGTGCCGGGGGTTCGTTCCTCCCCTGAACGCGTGACCCGCCTGCCGCAGCCACGTCTCCGGGCTCTTCGAGGTTGAGCACCGGCCTGTTGTCGTCGCCGTGGTCCTCGGTATCGCTTACGACTCCCTCGAGCTGGAAGCACTCCCTGGTGGGATCCCAGAGGTCAGGGTCATGGTAGTCGTACTCGTCGGAGTCGGAGCTGCTGATGCCGCGGCGCCCTGGCTCGTGCCGGGACTGTAGCTCGCGGTACCACTCCCCGAAGGTGGCTCGGCGAGGTGGCTCGACGGCTCGTGAGAGGCCGCGGTCGACGTGCACGGGGTAGACGACCTCCAGGTCGGTGGTGGCTCGCAGGAGTACGCCCGGACGCTCCTCCCGCTCTGTGGCCGCCCGGTCCTGACGGAGCTCGCCGAGGCGGTGGGCGTGAACTGCCGCGGGGTTGTTGAGGCCAAATGGGAACTGCTGGCGTCGGGCGCGGTACAGCCCGTGCGGGAGGAGGCCTGGTGGTGTCGACGGAGCACGGCTCGGGGGCCTCTGGCCAGGCTCCCGGTCCGTGCGCGTGATGAACGCGAACTCGCTGGGAGAGTGCGCGCGCGCCCTAGAAGTCTCCGGTCGTGCGCCGGGCAGGTTTCCTCTCGGGGACTCTGCGTCGGCCGCGGGGAAGTGGGCGTGCGCCGCGGGCACCGCCCGTGCCCGGCGTCGATGGTGACGACGGCGCCGCTCGCGAGGTGGCGACGCGTGGTGGTGCGGGCGACGCGCCACGCCCTCCGCGCGGGGTGGCGCGACACGCCCCCCGCTCAGGCTCTCCGTGGAGAGCAGGGTCAGCTCGTTGCCGTTGCCGGTGGCCAGGAACTCGAGGCTCCCGAACCAGACGACGGCACCAGCCGAGAACGAAGGAGGGGACGAAGCCATCCAGAAAACAACGAGAAATCGGCTCGGACACGCGAAGGCCCCTACCTGGCGCGCCAACTGTCGATGTTTCGAACCCGGGGGTATGACACCAACGAGTAATATGATCGCGTGCTCTCTTCCTGGATGGTGATGCAAGATGACACAAGGATTTATCCTGGTTCGGGCAAAGAAGGCCCTACGTCCAGCGGGGGAGGAGGTTCTTGTATTACTTGCACCTAAGTGCTTGTACAGGGGCGATACAAGCTCAATGAGCGTGGACCGGAGTCCGAACTCGTGTTTTTTGTGTGGACTCGTGTGTCTCTTTTTGTCTCCTTGCGCGCGAAGGGCCCTGGCGTCCCCTTTTATAGAACAAGAGGAGGCCAGAGTTTACATATGATTGACATGTACAACGTTCGGTATGGCGAAGGGTAGGAACTCTGTCTCGTCAAAGTCACTGTAGCCAACGTGGGTGTTGCTGTTGAGGCGTCCTTGATACGTGGCCTCCATCCCGTGCGCAGACGTGGAGGCGTGGCGATGTGGAAGTCGTACAGCACCCATCCCGGTACGTACAGGACACGGCGGGGTCCCTCCTGGTCTTGGGGTACCTGCCCTCCAATAGCGTGAAAGCAGTTAGGGCTCGAGGGGCGCGAAGCCGGCCTCGAGGTGGCGCCTACGGAGGGCTCGAGCCCCCGCAGGTACGGGCAAGTCTCGGAACGCCCGGGCGTACAGCGGGATCCCAGGCCTCGGGATGAGGCTCGAGTGTGCTACGGTGCAGGGCACGGCCCAACAGTGCCGTACTTGCGCCTTTTTGCCCATGCTTGAGGTGAAAGCGAGATTTGACTGTGGCTCCGGTTTAGTGTGGCGCATGTCGCCGTGCACCAGAAGACGTGGCCGGAGTAGGTGAACGCATTATATACGCAGTATGGGGCTAGTACGGAGCGCCAGCACGAGGCCTGGCTTGGAGGGCTCGGGCGAGATGGAGGTTGAGCTCCAGCTCGAGGCCTAGGGTGTGACGAGCCTCGAGGGATAGGCTACCAGGAGGCGGTCGATAAGGTGTTGGCAAGTCTAAGCTCCCTGGCGGTGGGCCAGCGTTGCAGGCTCCGAGGGGTTGGTTTCTTGGAAGGTTAGCCTAGCTGAGTTTACTAATTGGTGCTCTAGGTTTAACCTATTTGTTTACGTTGATTGGGGTACCCTTTTGGTGTTCCCCCGACACAACTGCAAGGAATGAGATGTCTCATTTTGGACTTAAAAGTCTTCTGTATCATCTTTAATTGGTGACCAATTGCAAGTGTTATCCTTTATAATTAACTAGATGACTTACAATAATTGACGTATTTTTATAAGGTCCTCGACAATGATTGTATGGTCAGTAGGAAATAGTTTATGTTTAACTATAACTATGTTATTCTCTAATTTTTATTGTCTCATGAAGTTATGATGTGATACTATTTTACATTCTTTGCACAATAGATCATGTAATTTTATGTTTTTTTTGAAACTCCCGTTGCAACGCACTAGCTCAAACTAGCCCTAAAGTATCCAAACATGAGGGCTAGTTTGAGCTAGTTGCATCTAACCCATCCCAAAAAACTATCCCCACCAAGGCCCTGTTTGGATCCCTCTAACTCAGCTAGAGCTAGAGCTATTTTCTAACTCTAAACTAGCCCTAAACTAACTCTAGTTCTTGTGGTGTTTGGATGAAAGGGTTAGATTGACAATAAATGTACTTTTTCAATCATTTGGTAGGATGAAGGTAGAGAGAGAAATCACTTTTGTAGTGGTCCCAACTAGAACTAGCCCAAATAATCACTTTTTGGTGGGGATAGTTTTTTTGGATGAGTTAGATGCAACTAGCTCAAACTAGCCCTCATGTTTGGATACTTTAGGGCTAGTTGAGCTCCAAATAGCTTAAACTAACTCTAGCCCCCGGGATCCAAACAGGGCCCAAGAGGTGATTATTTGGGTTAGTTGTAGTTGGGATCACTACAAAAGTGATTTCTCTCTCTACCTTCATCCTACCAAATGATTGAAAAAGTACATTTATTGTCAATCTAACTCTTTCATCCAAACACCATAAGAGCTAGAGTTAGTTCAGGGTTAGTTTAGAGTTAAAAAATAGCTCTAGCTCTAGCTGAGTTAGAGGAATCCAAACAGGGCCAAGATGTCATTTTGGTTCAGCAGGTCCCCAGGCAAGCAGGGAAGCCGCCAAGCCGGCCTCCAGAATTAGTGCAGCAGGCCCCCCAGGCCGATGCATTAATGTCATTTTGGTTCCGTGAAAACGTAATGCGAGCGAGAGGGGAGAGATTGCGGCATGCAATGCCCAAGCTCGTTGGCACTTGGCACTACTACTTGGCAGCAGCCAGAACCACGGATAGGATACGTGGTTCGCAGATCGCAGCCACATAACAATTCCAAGTATTTTCATTAAGGCCCCGTTTGGATCCCCTCATTTTGATGGAATTGGAATTCACTCGATAAACTAGCCTATTTGTCTTGGAATTTGACATTCCACCACTTTCCAAGGTTCACAAATATGTCTACCTCAAATTCATAGGGTGAGAGAGGGAAATGGATTCCATACATCACCATGCTATATTTCTACTTTGCAACTTATAATATTCTTTTCAACTTACTCTTCTACGATAGAAATGCAACACGTGAGTATCCCTCTCGTATAAGCAACAATAATATGCAAATATAATCCATATATAATCATATTGACTTAATTAATATGTGTCTAAATTATGATTCTTAAAATGAATTCAATTCCAAGCATCCAAACGGGGCCTAAAAAAAATTAACAAAGACCAGGCTCAGCGCGAGCATGCATGTCCTCATGGGATGCTTGGCCAACGAATGCAACCAGGCTCTAACTCTAACGCTCTATGCATACGCGGATGGCTTCCGTGCGACATGCACGTCCAGGACCACAGCACAGCAGGGAGGTGTTTCAGCTGAGAAAAACAGGCAAACCAACCAAGTTCTCGCGGAGAAAAGAACAGGAACCAGACATCATCATCGTGCAAGCACGAACGAAACCTTGGCTGGTTGCCGTGAAGTGAAACACGAACCACTCGTGGTCTCATGCCCCTGGGCCTTGGCGACGGAGCAGCGACAAGCTGTGCAGTCTCTCTCCTCCGCCACACGTAACGAACAGCTGTTGGCGTGGTGGTCGATTCGCCAGTTATTCTACCTGTTCTCTGTATGTTTCGCTTTCTTTACTTAAATTACGTACCTCTGTGGCTCCCGCGCCCAGGCCCAGCACCAGCCCTCAGCTCGCTATATGAATGGATCCTTGGCTAAACCAGTGCAAGCTGCGCCTGGCCGGAGCAACGAGAAGGCAAACGCCATGGCGGGCAGCAGCAGCAGAAATGGTGCTCTGCTCACGCTCCGCATCGTTCTCTTGTGCGCCTTGGCTGCCGCTGCCATCACCTTGCTCCCTCTCGCCACGGACCCGTGCGCACACTCGCTGTCGAGAAGCGTCCTCGCCGCCACCGGCCTCGACGCGTACCTCCTCCTCTCCTGCGCCGGTGGCGCTCAGCTGTCGCAGGGCAACGACGACGACGCCAGCACTGGAGGAGCCCGACGACCCATCGTGACCGACCAGCTGTGCGTCAAGGGCGTGCTGCCACCAGACGCGCTCCCGCCCTTCCAGTGCTGCCCGCCGACGTCCGCGTCGGACCCCGTCGACTTCGTGCTCCCGGACCCGGCCGAGCCGCTCCGGACGCGGAGGCCGGTGCACGCGGTCGGCGCCGAGTACATGGCCAAGTACGCACGCGCCGTGGCGCTGATGAAGGCGCTGCCCAGGTCGGACCCCCGCAGCTTCTACCAGCAGGCCAACGTGCACTGCGCCTACTGCACCGGCGCGCACCGGCAGGTTGGGTACCCGGAGGTGGGTATCCAGATCCACTTCTCGTGGCTCTTCTTCCCCTTCCACCGCGCCCTACCTCTACTTCTTCGAGCGCATCGCGGCCAAGCTGCTAGGGGACCCCGAGTTTGCGCTGCCCATCTGGAGCTGGGACGTCCCCGAGGGCATGGCCATGCCCGAGGTGTTCACCGACGAGGCGTCCACGCTGTACGACCCGATACGGGAGCCCAGCCACCTGCCGCCCAAGGTGGCCGACCTGGACTTCACTCGTGGAAGGGAGAAGAACCTGACCGACCAGCCGCAGATCCTGCACAACCTTCGGGTCATGTATAAGCAGGTGCTCCATCTCCATCTGCCGTCTTAATTTGCTTTGTTTATCTCTTCATTCCTCTCTCTCAGTCTCGTTAAATAATAAACGACCGCGCGTCTTTTTCGTTCAGATGATTAGCGGCGCAGCGCTGCCCTCGCTCTTCATGGGGCAGCCCTACCGCGCCGGCGACCCAGCGAGGCCAGGCGCGGGCACGGTGGAGCTGGCCCCGCACAACACGATGCACACCTGGACCGGCGACAACTCGCGCCCCAACGTGGAGAACATGGGCGTCTACTACTCCGCCGGCCGCGACCCGCTCTTCTACCCGCACCACGCCAACATCGACCGCCTCTGGGAGGCCTGGCGCGGCGTCGCCACCGGCAACCGCACCCACGAGGACTTCAGCGACCCGGACTGGCTCGACTCCTCCTTCCTCCTCTACGACGAGGAGGCCCGCCTCGTGCGCATCACCGTCCGCGACGTGCTCCACACCGAGAGGCTCCGCTACACGTACGGCGGCGTCGGCCTCCCGTGGCTCCACGCGCGGCCGCCAGTCCACGCCCGGCGTCGTCAACCCCAAGCAGCAGGGTGGCGGCGGCCGGCTGGAGTCCGTCCGCTTCCCGGCGCGCCTCGACGCGGCCGTGACGGCGGAGGTGCGGCGTCCGGCGAGAGCGCGCAGCGGAGCCGCCAGCAGGCGAAGCAGGCGCAGGAGGAGGTGCTGCTGGTCGAGGGCATCGAGGCGGACGCCGGGGACTTCGTCAGGTTCGACGTGTACGTGAACGCGAGGGAGTACCGCAGGGTCCCGCCGGGAGGGAGGGAGATGGCCGGGTCCTTCGTCACCCTCAAGCATCCCGGCAAGGAGGGAACGGCTCTACGGACCAGCATGACGGTGGCGCTCAGTGAGCTGCTGGAAGACCTCGGAGCCCAAGGCGACGACTGCGTCACCGTAACGCTGGTTCCGGTGACGGGACAGGTTACAGTCGGAGGCTTGAGGATCGTGTACATGGACCAGTGATAATGCAAGTGCATGCGGCGTGTCATCATCAAGCTGCCGATTTACGAAGAAGCTGACTGGCCTCCTGTGCGTTTTTTGCATGGCTAGTTCAGTTTAGTTAATAGTAGTTATTATAAGTAGATGTTGTATAACCCGCTGTTGAGTGGGATAGTATATTAGTAGGTTAAAAAAAAAAGTACATGCGCCATTGTATTGTATACGAGATTTCTATATATGTCCAAATAATTATGAACATTTTTTTGTAAAAGTTGGAAATACATGCATGATGCATTTTCATAACATCATTATATATGTACTCATGTAGTAATTTATTTACTTCACACATATAATATATAGGCCATATCCTCTTAAACTTGTCAAAGTTTAACAGCGCCGCTTATCAGCGCGGTATTGTATAGTGTTTTTCTCACGTAACATCGGCCGTATCGGTCACAATCGCACACTGATAAATAAGTTCTACCAAACATTATGTTCTTAGTATACGTCTCTCTTCATATTGGACTACGACTAAAGAAGAAGATGTTTCTCGATGGCATTTGTCTGAATCGTGAGATGGACGTAAGGTTAGCTTCAGTGATCAAGTCAGAGCAAATTAATTACAAGTGGTGTACTTTTCATGTGGCTTAACCATGCCGTTGGGGAAGCTAGCAATAGACGAATAGATTACCCATATCCTGTCCATGCCAACAGATTATCCGTACCCGAATTTACCTGCTCAAAATAAGCGGGTACTCCTTCCGTCTCATTGAAACTGTCGTTAGAAAACCGTGTCTCCCTCACAAACACGTTTCCCGGACGAAATAGCACGGACTCGCGTACTGCCCAACGGGTGATAAGCAGGATTATTGCTGCATGGCATAGTGCTTTGGCGTGACGATGAGCGGCGTCTGCATAAGCCGTCAGGCAACGAGATTTCAAATCGAAGGAAACGGCTGATTTAACAGGATTTATATAAATCGGCTGATAAGCTAAAATAACTAATTTATTGTAAGAGAAAAAAAAATACTATTCTATAACAAATTTATATAGATTAAAGTTGATAATAGCTCAAGGAGAGCGGTGACGCGCACGCGACAAGCTATCCGCACCGTAAATGCCGAAGCTATCCGCACCGTAAATGCCGATCGATATGCAGTGCTAGTGCACATGGCAATTGGCAACAGTAAGAAATCGAAACCGCGGAGAGAGAAAAAACCAGACGAGACTTCGGGAAAATGGTCAGGCGGCGGAACAAAGCGGATGCGAACGCGGCAACAACAAAGCGATTGTCATTTTGTCAATTGGGCTAGATGAAAAACTGATGGCGGACAAACTATATACGGAAGAAGAAAAGAAAAACAATAATCCGGAACAGAAAGCGGAAAAAGTAAAACGATCTTTGCGTGTCAAAAAAAAAACTTTGAACAAAAATAACATAGCGAGGAAAAGACCGAAGTCCGAGGGGAAAAAAGAAAGAAACGCGCACGCGAACGGGAAATGGAAAGGCGACCAGGAAGAAAAAGAAACGGGGGACTCCACACAAATATGAAAGGCAGAAAAAATAGTGATAGAAATTTTTGCTCCTTAGATTTGTCTACTGTATACTATGATCTTGTTTGGTATAACTCAGCTTCACTAGTGAAGCTGGTTTTTAGAAAATAGCTTCATGAACAAATTACTAGGTGAAGCTGAGCTAATTTGAAAAAAGTGTTTGGTAAAACAGTTTCAGCAACAACTTCATTCATGGTTGAGAGAGAGAAACTGAGTTGTAAGCTGTGAAAAACTACTTTTTTTTAGTTTCATCTCAACTTATGGTTTTGTGAGAAAGAGAATAAAACAGTTTCATGAGTGAAACTATTTTGGAGAAAGTTGTTTGACAAAAAAAAAACAGTTTATAACATCTCATGAACCTGTTGTGAGTTGTACCAAACATGCTCTATGTACTACTACTACTCCTACTCTTTCTATTTAGGTTACTCAGTATCAGAAGAATTTATTTGGATTAGAATTCCGCTAGCTATCTAGGTTACGGCAAAAAAACCTAGCACATATCACAAAGTTAGTTAGCGGGAGGTGGATCAAAAAAAAAATGAATTAAAATTTTAGCTATTTATCATTACTAGCAAAATTATTTGCGCGTTACAACGGGTTGTATGTCTTGCGTAATCATATATATTTAAAGCTAAGAGATTTAACGATTGCATCATGCATGTCAATTAGTTGTGCGATTTTATTTTGTATCATAGTTGAACACGTGTTATTCGTGTGTTTAATTTTATAATATGGCGACATTATGGCTGTGGTATGCATAATAAGTAATTACCGGTTTATGAAAATAGGAGAGTGAATTTAAATAGTTTAGCAAAAATATATATACCTACTTAAAAGTAATTGACATAACGAAGCTATGGTTACCTGGTAGTAGTACTCATTTGCTAGTGCCGAAATGCACCCCTCACATTTTATACTTACTAGCAAAAAAAAATGTTCAATTGTTGCGATGGGAGAAAAAACTATGAAGTGTTTGATTTGTTAGCTTCAGCTTGTCGTATAGCTGTAACGGTCATGACAATTTAATTTGTATAGGTGTTAGTTTTAATGTCGTGAGAGATTGTTATGGTAGCTATAAAATATGAAAATGTTAGATATATTTTATTTTTTATTAGAATTAGATATTAGTCGTTTCTTTTAAGGATCTACAAAAATATTTAGTTTAATATCTTATTAAAGTCTACAAGAAGTCAATCGTCACCGCGTGTCTTGATTTCCGTATGTTAGTTTTATCAAGAGTTACACTATTTATGAAGACAACTTAGGGCATGTAAAGAGGCAAAATTTCTGTCTCTTTTTTTGTTGGCTTTTTTTCGTCCGGCCTCCTCTCCTCTTGACGCATGTCTCGCTCGCCTTTCCCCGCTTGGCCGCTACACGCCTCTTCCCGCACGACCCGTTTGGTTTCTTGCCGCAGTTGCTCGTGTGCTTAGCTGCTCCCTCATCCGCTTCAGCCTGACCGCTCCCCGGGTCCACCTCTCAGATTCCTAGCGTCCTCCATGTGAATCACAGTCGGGACCGTCAAAATTTAGAGTTCGCATCCGAAACCAAATCCACCGCATAAACATCCAAATATAGAGGTCACATAGATACCATGTGGATTTATAAAAGGGGAGCTCTGGTTGGTGTTCTGCCTCAATACCATTGCGCTGCTCATCTGTGGGACGGTGGAGGCAAATGAGAGGAGAAAAGAAGATATTGCTTTCGGTACTCATGGTAGTGGCCATGGTTGTCAGCCTCAAGAGTTCGACCGAAGTTGCAAAGCATGGCCGCCTGTGGAAACCTGAACTTTGATCCGGCCAGCCGGCCGTCGATTCATGACCATACAAGGAGGAAGAGTTAGAGACGGCGCGCTGGACAGTCAAATTTTGTGGGTACGAGTACCCGAACGGGGCGGCAAGCTGATGTCCGCCGCCGCCACGGGGGAGGAGGGCGCCGAGGAACACAACGATAGCAAGCTGCTTCTAGGTACTGTGGATTTCGTGCCTCCGTGGTGGTGCGTTCGATGTCCAAGCTGGTCTTTTGTCCTTACGGATGCTCTCATGGTTGGCATCCTAGGAGAAGGCACTGGTGGTGCGGGAGCGGGCGCGACGGAGTCCGGCAGCGGTTCGCCTGGATCTGCGCATGAGCCTCGACACGCCGCGGAGCGAGGGGACACCGCAGGTGCAGGCCCGTTCTGAATCTCCTTCCCCCTTCTCTGAACAGCTCGAGGGTGCTCCCACATCTGTTGTTTTACCATAGCCTGAACCCTGCAAAATTTGGTTCTGAAATCTCTGAATATAAAATACAGAACCGATGTATTATGCCTTTGGAATCAGATGCAACTGAGGTGGTGCTTCTGAATCTGAACTGACGAATGATGTAGTCAGGCAGATGGGATTACTGTCACTGGGAAAGATGCTATGTTCAACACCATATTTGAAAGAAAATCCAGTGAGGAAAAATCTGTGCAAGGTGATGAGACTGGTCTTTGATATTCTAGAAACTGAGATTGGTGAGGTGCACAGTAGTGCTGCAGTGGAGGAAGATTCAGGTGGAAAAATACTACTGCGAGTAAAAACGAAGAAATCATGGGTGACGAAACCGAATCAAATCAACAAAAGTAAGCATGAGTTAACTGACTCATTGAGAAAGTTTCTAACATTGAGAATTTGTTGGTACACATGATGACGTGCTTCAACTTGGTAAAGGTTGTTGCCACTCAGAGATACCTGATGATATCAAGGCCCAACACACCTGACTCTACCATACATGTAATATATTGTAGTTGGATAAGTTGAGTTTTTGGTTTTATAATGTTAAAAACACTTTTAAATTCCATTATGAATAATTTCTTTCAGAATTCGTTTACCTAAAGTGATGCATTATTTGAATAAGTCGCTCTCTCCCGAGGGCGACACAGGCGGCGATGCCGTCCCCCCCCCCCCCCCCCCCCCGGGCTCCTCCCCCGTGCCCCTCCCGTTCTGGTCGCTGCCCGAGCTCGCCGCCGGGAATCCGGTGGAGGGCAAGGACGACAGCGGCTGGGTGTCCTCCTCCCTCTCCATGTCCCCGTCGTTCTCTCCTCCTCCACTCTCTCCTTCGGCGCCGGTGACCGTCGGGCCGCGTGGGGGTCAATCCGGCTCCTCCGTGGCCAGATCCGGCATCCCCACGGCCGGATCGGGCTTCCCCACGGTGGGGGCGGCCGGATCGGCCAGCGGCGGACCAACTAGGGTTGGTGCAGCCATTCGCCCGGCGGTGCTGCGAGGTGGCGGCCGATCTGGCTCGCCCCCCGGTGGGCTCGGCGTCGCGGACGGCGGCACCGTTCATTGGCGGTCGGCGTACCCGCATCGGTGAAGGGGTCTGGCGGCGGCGGGCGCATCTGGGTATCACAGACCTGGATCCGTCGGCTACTGCGCCGTGCTGCCCCCTTCTCGGTGCGGGTGGTGCTCCGGCGATGCGGACTCAGGCGGGCGTTGCCTCGGGTCGGGGATACTTTCCCTAGCGGCGGCCAGGGGGTCAATTTGGACTCCCGGGCACCGGATGAGGATGGTGGTGTTGGCACCGGCCATCTACAAGCCGTCCAACCCGCCCTCCCATGAGGTCGAGGCCTGGATCAATCCTGCACCAGGCACTCGGCTCGAGACCACATCACTCCCAGGCGGCCGCAAATCGACTTCGACATCCACATCAAAGGACACTGTCACCCCCTCCTTTTTTGCTGCCTCGCTGCATTTGGTGAAGACTCTGCCGACCATCTCCGGCATCTCGTCGTTTGGAGGTTTGGCTTGGATGTGCCTTTGCAGGATTTTGGAATACGGGTGAAGACCCTGCCTGGAGGTGCTGGGCCGGCGGCGATGACGCAATCGACGTCATATTCCCCCTTGGAGGTGTCGTTGTAATTTTCTCTTCCTTTCGTTGATGATGACGCCTGCAGACGCCATTTACCTTCTTGAAGGCATCAACATAAGCACACCTGCTCCTAGCCATACCCTGCATTGCGGCATTTGGGACTCAACTGCGGCGTCGAGAGCAAGCCAAGGACGCCCTCTCGTTGATCAAATAGAGGGTCGAAGCATTTGTTATTTGCTGTAATGTCCTGGTCTATGTATAAGACTATGACTTTTCTCTCTTTTATTTTTTTTCTGTCTCTTTTTATAATAATTGGCTGTGTACATCCCTGGATGTAGAGGCCGGATTTAATTATCCTTTATCGAAAAAATGACAAGTTTATTCTGGAATATAGAGTTTGTGCTATTAATAAAAATGTTTATGATAATTATGACTTTATTTTAATAAAAGTGATTTATAATTATAGTTGTCAGAGTTCTTTTTGTCTCTCCGGTTGCAAGATGCGGGGACTTAAACAAACATTTAGTTGAGATAAGGTTGTCCAATTAAACTAAATAAATATATCTAATTTGAATCAAGTGGACACACAATAATATATTTAATATGTCCCGTTGCAACACACGGACATCTTGTGCTAGTATATCTATACCTTCACCGTTTTTGGTCTGATTTTTTTCGTCTGGCCCTCCTAAGCCCAACTGTTCCACTCGCTGTATTTTGGCCCAACCACGCGGCGACTTGCTCTGTCACCACTCGCTCTCTCCCTGCACGGCCCGCTCGCGGCACGGCTCGCCTCTCCCTCGCGTGGACGACGACCGGCCTTCCAGGCACTCTCCCTCACATTGTTGTCTCGTTAGAAAAAGAAACAAAGAAAAGGGTCGCGTCGACGCCGCCTCCGCAGATGCCGGGATGGAAGAGAAGGCCGCTGCCCACCGAGGCGCGTCGACATCGCAGCTGCGCCCACGCGCGCTCGTCGCCGCCCGCTCGCCCGCTCTGGGCTGCTCCGTTCCATCGCCCTCGCGCGCTGTTTCGACGCCGCGGGCCACCACGACCACGTCGTGACCAAAAGCGATGTCCTCGCTCCTCAGCATGCTGGGCTTCGGCTACGCAGATGCCAAGGCCACCGAGGCGCAGGGACGTCGGGACGGCATACCTTATATATATATATATATATTATATATATATATAAAATAATAAAGAGGCAAAATTTCTGTCTTTTTTTTTTACCATTTTTTTCGTCTGGCCTATGTCCCACTTCTCTGTTCTCTTTTGACGCTTCCCAAACTCGGATCTAACTCCTGTAAAGAAAATGCAGTCCAACTCTACCTTTCTGCAGTAAGAACTCCAAATTAAAAAGGAAGCCAACTGCAAATCGAATCGAGAAAGGAAATCTTTTAGTAGGAAATAAAATCCAGTCCAACTCTGCCTTCCTGCGATAGAAACTCCAAATCAAATCGGAAGCCAACTACAAATCGAATCGACGCGTCGAGGCCGGGGGCCGCCTTTTCCGCTTGCGCGGACTCGGGCCGCAAGCCGCCGCCACCGCGTCGGCTGGGGCCGTTGTCACCTCCGACGCGAGCTCCGACCTTCAATGCCACCAAGGCCTAAGGGCACCGGGTGCAGGGCTCGACGGAGCCATGCGCGGCTCTGCCGCACGCGTGCACCGGCGAGCCGAGCGCCGCGGTGCTGCCGCCGTGCGCATCCGGCCGACTGCCAACGCGCCGCCTGCACTCCTCAGTCTCTTTGTCTCTCTGCGTTTCAGCGGCTGAGGGGAGAAAGGAGAGAGTGAGAAGTGAGTGGGGATTAGGGTAAGATTATTTTATATGAGCACTGGATGAATCGTGCCCGCTGGATTGAGATGAACGCTAAGATGTGTCTCAGCCATCAGGGTTTTCTTGATGGGCCATTAGCAGACCTGCGCGCCTGGAGCCGCCCCATGCACCTCTGCTAGACCATTTTTGTTAATTTATAAAAGCCGAATTAAGTTTTCCCCTTTATCCAGAATTTATGTATTATTTAAATATCAGTGTACTATTTAAGCTTTCCAATTAAGTTTTAAGCTGATTAATGTAAATTCCTATTAATTATGAGTTTATTTTATACTCATATAAACTTGTCCGTTGAGTTTTATGTATGCACTTGTGTGGCTACTGCGAAAAGATACATAAAGGAAAATGGATAATTATGGATGTTAGCGTTTTTGGTAGGGTATTTCTACCAAAAAAAACTATAGCATGTGTACGTGGACTTCACGTGGACAAGACAGTGTCCAATTAGAAGACAACAGAAGACAGCCAAGTAAAATACAAAAAGAAAGTAAAGGGAAGAAAAATAATCCAAGCTCTAAATCGACTTGGTTTTCCTCTGATTTTCTACCATCAACTTTTTAATCCATTCACTACACCGGTATTTACTTCTTACTACTCATGTGTTATTCGCTTGGGAGTCAGGTACAAAGAGTCACGTCTGCAAGTAATTTATTGCTCTCTGATCGGTCCTTTTTAGTAGTATCCAGTGCTAGGTTTCCTATAACCTGATCAAGGAAGACTACAAAAACCAAAACAATAAAATCTCATCGCTTAAACCAAAAGACAAATCGATCTAGGATAACAAATTTACTTTCATGTATTTGGATAGGTTAAATCATGGATGCGGTCGGTGGGCTCGACGGTAGGAACGCTCGGGGCAGCCACAATGGCGATGGCGAGGATGCTAGGCCCATCAAGCTCGATGTCAGGCACTCACATGAATAAGGAGCTCAACATTCTCTTGTCGTTTACCATCGTCGACTTACTTAGTGCTTGAGCTTGGTCTACTCGTTACACCCTGAGATAATTGGCAGCTCGTTAGCCATAGCGAGAACCAGACCTACTGCCCGTACCACAAGACCATGCTAAAACCATGTGAATAGTATAAAAATTAAAGTTACAATTTATTTACGTCTCTATATTTTATGTTTTTCTCTCCCGTTGCAACGCACGGAGAATTTTTTGCCTTTTTATCATTACTAGCACAATATCGAGCCTGAGATTCATAGTGACCTTGCCACTACAAGATCTATTCATAAAAGAGGTAAAAAATTTCTTTTCCTGTGTATGGAGCTTTGGAAGAGGAAGGATAGCATCTTCAGCATTGGCTCGGTCTAGAGCAGTGACAGTTTCTACAAGAAAAAAAAAATCAAGATTTTCCCAACAGTAGCTACCAAACATCGTTGCTGCCTTATTAATAAAAGTCAAATCTCAAAAGGTGCATCCATGCTTCGCTCATTTAAGAATCACACAAAAGGTGCTATCATTTGTGTAACTCCAAAAGAGAAGGTGGAGGTGAAGAAGCAAGATAAATTTTTCAACATAACTAACGGACATTCTTATTATACCTTGCTTTTTCACAGATTGGCCTTTCTTTGTCATGGTGGTTTGAGTATTTGGCAAGAGAATTCCATCTTGAGAAATGCCCAAATTAATATCCGTACCATAACAAACCACATGTTTATCAAAAGTTGGTTTCACTACAGACCCATAAGCCAGTAGAACATGGGCAGAATTAGGTCCATCCACCCCCTGAAGTTTTGCGGCAAATATCGAGAATGCCTGATGAGCTGTTGACACAGATGACTCAGACAATACGATCTTGGTGGCCTTCTTATTACGCAGGTCATCCACATCATTTGCAGACCAGAAATAGCAGACACCAACCTCAGAAATAGCCAAAATGTGTATTTCTCCTTCATCTGAACATTTACAATCCACAAATATTGCTGGGTGCTCCATTGACAGGACACAGTTTGAGCTCTGGGTTTTCCCACTGCCCAGCTTCCAAATGGCAATGTAGCGTTCCCCAACTCCAGATGACAAAACATATTGGCTATCATTGCTAAAAACCATGCTCCTCACAGCAACCTATGAAGTTTTCATGCGTGCATGCAATAAAAAACATGGGTACTTAGATACAGAGGGTACATATCTATAAACAGTAGTAATGAAAGAGGAACACCGATATAGGTAAGAAAAAGCAAGAGATACTCACTGGATGTCCAGAGAATTTTTTAATCTTTTTGTTGCTGGAGGTGTCAAAGGTCCTCAACTGGCCAGCTGCGGTTGCTAACATATTTCCATCTAACATAATCAAGTACAAGCTGCATGTAGTTAAAATCAAGTGGTGGAACTTTGCTGGATATGGATTGCATATACAGGAAAAAACTGCATATATAGAAGATGGATCCAACCAAGGACCTTGGCAAAAACAAGGTGCGCATGTAACTAAATAAATATTTCAGCAAGCAGCATAAATGATATATCAATACCCGTAACTTATCAATTGATGAATAATAATGTTAGATTTCCAATTCCATAAAAACACCATAAGTGTCAATATATCGTCTCATACTGTAATGCAGATAGACAGATATTCTTCACTGAGTTCATGTGCCAAGTGTTAAATTGGCCAATCTACCAGATATAATCCTGTTACATTTATAGCCACAGCGGATGTGTTGAATAAGAAGTAACCTAGTGTTGGTTCGTACACAGCAATCAGAGCAGTGTTACATCCAGAAGACACAATTTATGAGAGCAAATGCAGTAGAGCCAACATAGTCACAAACTACCTGATGACACAGCTAATGAAGATATTGCCTTTGAAGAAGATTTGAATTTCCCGACAACAGCCCCATCAGAGGCATCAATCCTGCAGACCATGCCATCAGCGCCTGCCGTGTACACACTCCGCCCATGTTTTGAGTACGCTACAGCCGTCACGCCCCTACACACAACATGTACTCCAATGTAAGTGAGCATAGATGAGATGAAGCATTCAAAGATTAACCTCAGCAGCAAAAATTCCAAACAGGGGCAGGGCCAAAGATACAATATGAGTATGCTTCACAACATTTGTAGCCATTTTTAATGTTACTAACAGCATGGTGTATGGTCATTAGGCCTGTTCTTCCACAGTTTAGGCAGGTTTGGAAAACCAGCCTGTAGCTAGCGGTTTTGACTGGGCTGGCTTTGCTTTGCACAGGTTATATACTGGTTACCATTATGGGTTGGGCCAGCAGATTAGACAGTGTGGAACCACCATCCACTGCAGGAATGTGGTTATTCGCATATCAACAGAGGTCTTCTTAGCCACAGCCACAGCCACAGCAGCTTGACAGAGTGTTTCTGTGTGGCAGTCCAAAGGTTGAAGACGACCAAGGATGGGTTAGCCGGTTTGATTTGTTGTAAACCATGAGAGCCAATCCGCTCCCAAGGATGCGATTTTGACTCTGCAACAAGAAAACCAATTGCAAACCGTTTCCCTGATTCGATCTGGATTGGTTTATGGGGTGAAACGGTTTTGATCCAACCCGTGAACAGGGCTAATCGTCATAGATGATTCTGTACTCAATTGTGGTTTGTTGGTTTCAACAACTGAATATGTATTTTCACCTAGCACTTGAATTGAAATAAAAGAAGAGGTTAAACACCAACTTACCCTGGGTGGCAATCGCTGACCTTCCACTTCCAATGTCCCGCAGCGATATCAAGTGCCAGCACATCCCCACTGCCTGTACCAAGCACAATCAGTGAGCTCCCAGCCTTCCTCTTCTTCTGTTAAGAAAAAAATGTAAGCAGGTCATAGGGTGCATCCCAACATAACAAGCTGTAACATCTCAATATGGGGGTGGTCGGGTGAATTCGCTCACCTTGCTGGAAAGCTGTACCCATTTCATGCAGGTGTAATCGAGGGCGAGGTGGCCGCGCTTCGACTCAGCGACGGGCATATTGTGCTAGTAATGATAAAAAGGCAAAAAAAAATCCCGTGCGTTGCAACGGGAGAGAAAAACATAAAATATAGAGACGTAAATAAATTGTAACTTTAATTTTTATACTATTCACATGGTTTTAGCATGGTCTTGTGGTACGGGCAGTAGGTCTGGTTCTCGCTATGGCTAACGAGCTGCCAATTATCTCAGGGTGTAACGGGGTGTAACGAGTAGACCAAGCTCAAGCACTAAGTAAGTCGACGATGGTAAACGACAAGAGAATGTTGAGCTCCTTATTCATGTGAGTGCCTGACATCGAGCTTGATGGGCCTAGCATCCTCGCCATCGCCATTGTGGCTGCCCCGAGCGTTCCTACCGTCGAGCCCACCGACCGCATCCATGATTTAACCTATCCAAATACATGAAAGTAAATTTGTTATCCTAGATCGATTTGTCTTTTGGTTTAAGCGATGAGATTTTATTGTTTTGGTTTTTGTAGTCTTCCTTGATCAGGTTATAGGAAACCTAGCACTGGATACTACTAAAAAGGACCGATCAGAGAGCAATAAATTACTTGCAGACGTGACTCTTTGCACCTGACTCCCAAGCGAATAACACATGAGTAGTAAGAAGTAAATACCGGTGTAGTGAATGGATTAAAAAGTTGATGGTAGAAAATCAGAGGAAAACCAAGTCGATTTAGAGCTTGGATCATTTTTCTTCCCTTTACTTTCTTTTTGTATTTTACTTGGCTGTCTTCTGTTGTCTTCTAATTGGACACTGTCTTGTCCACGTGAAGTCCACGTACACATGCTATAGTTTTTTTGGTAGAAATACCCTACCAAAAACGCTAACATCCACAATTACCCATTTTCCTTTATGTATCTTTTCGCAGTAGCCACACAAGTGCATACATAAAACTCAGCGGACAAGTTTATATGAGTATAAAATAATAGGAATTTACATTAATCAACTTAAAACTTAATTGGAAAGCTTAAATAGTACACTGATATTTAAATAATACATAAATTCTGGATAAGGGGGAAAACTTAATTCGGCTTTTATAAATTAACAAAAATGGTCTAGCAGAGGTGCATGGGACGGCTCCAGGCGCGCAGGCCTGCTAATGGCCCATCAAGAAAACCCTGATGGCTGAGACACATCTTAGCCGTTCATCTCAATCCAGCGGGCACGATTCATCCAGTGCTCATATAAAATAATCTTACCCTAATCCCCACTCACTTCTCACTCTCTCCTTTCTCCCCTCAGCCGCCGAAACGCAGAGAGACAAAGAGACTGAGGAGTGCAGGCGGCGCGTTGGCAGTCGGCCGGATGCGCACGGCGGCGGCACCGCGGCGCTCGGCTCGCCGGTGCACGCGTGCGGCAGAGCCGCGCGCGGCTCCGTCGAGCCCTGCACCCGGTGCCCTTAGGCCTTGGTGGCATTGAAGGTCGGAGCTCGCGTCGGAGGTGACAACGGCCCCAGCCGACGCGGTGGCGGCGGCTTGCGGCCCGAGTCCGCGCAAGCGGAAACGGCGGCCCCCGGCCTCGACGCGTCGATTCGATTTGCAGTTGGCTTCCGATTTGATTTGGAGTTTCTATCGCAGGAAGGCAGAGTTGGACTGGATTTTATTTCCTACTAAAAGATTTCCTTTCTCGATTCGATTTGCAGTTGGCTTCCTTTTTAATTTGGAGTTCTTACCGCAGGAAGGTAGAGTTGGACTGGATTTTTTTTTACAGGAGTTAGATCCGAGTTTGGGAAGCGTCAAAAGAGAACATAGAAGTGGGACATAGACCAGACGAAAAAAATGGTAAAAAAAAGGCAGAAATTTTGCCTCTTTATTATTAGGTAGGTATAGATTACATCACGATAAAATTAGTATTATATTGTATATCTATTGTTGTAGTTGTTTGATTTTTAAACAGTAGATAGATATAGAGAATTAACTATTCTCGTCATCCTCGTTTATGCAACCAAATAAAATAGAGCTTATACCTATATGGCCTAGGAGAAGATGATTTTATCTTATGTACCTTTTTTTTCTTTTAAACTTACCTATATGACCCTGAAACAAATTTTCATTCTTTATATGGCCTTCTATCCTTTTTCGTCACTTGATGATGTTAATTTAAGGATAAAAGACTATTTTGCCCCTAGCATAAAAATTGGAATTTTGTTTGCTATATATTTAGAGTAATATTAAATAAATAAATTTATACGTAAATATTGTTTATAGATGGCCATCGGGCCGGCACGGCCCGCCCCAGCCCGAGCACGGGCTAGGCATGGCCCGCGTGCCTCCCGTGCCGTGCCTTAGTGGCCCATGGGCCTGGCCGCCGGCCCAGGCACGGGCCAATTTCCGTGCCGTGCTGGCCCGAGAGGCACGGCCAAATCCTATCATCGGGCCAGCCCGGGGCCCACCATGGTCGCCAGATCCGGCCACCGACGCCGCCCTAGAGGCCACCGGCGTCGCCAGATCCGGCCACCTATCAGAGAAGGGGAAGGGGAGCGGGAGGTGGTGGCCACCGGCGTTACTCACTGAGTATATTTACGACCTGCATTAAATTGATAAACTCAGTGAATTTATTTACTTAATATTAATCTAAATATATAATAAAAATAAAACTTAACATCATCAAGTAGCAAAAATAGACAGAAGGCCGTATCAGGAATAAAAAATTCGTTTCAGGCCATAAAGATAAGTTTATATAAAAAAGTATCATATAAGGAAGAGTCATTATTTCTAAGGTCATATAGATAAAAAAACTCAATAAAAAATGGCTTGTCCAATTCATCCAAGCAAACAAACTACATAGATAAACACATCACAAAATCCATACGTAACCATATCTCATTCACCTTTGCCCTCAAACCATGAGCACCTAGAGCAACTTTCAACCAGTCAGACTTAACCAATCGCCGTAGTATCATGGAAGGAAAAAGGAGAAACCTAGGGTACGTAACTTTAGACCAGTCAGTCTAACCAATCGCCGTCGTATATAAGGAAAGGAGGTAAAGGCGAGGAGGCAAGTGGCTTCAAAATGCAACCAGACCCTGTCAAAATTCTGTGCAACCTTTCAGCGTTGTCTAGTTTACAAACTTGACAAAAATCAAGCTTGACAATTTTTTTAAAAATACATCACCATAATGTTGAATACCAGCAGTAGAGTCTACTCATCACCATAATCTTGACCAAACACTGTTTCATCAACGTCTTCATCTTCCTCTTCGTCAGACTGGAAAGCAGCATCCTGCATCTCCTCTGATGTCGGCTCAGACATATTACTAGCAGCCTTGTCGACCTGATGGAATTCAAATTAACACATGATCGTTTGGTTTAATCATTAACTGAAACATTAGAATTTATGCATTATCATTCAATAATTCAGAGTTGGGTATGGATGAAAACCTGAGCCATTATTAAGTAAAGCCGGCCAGAAAGCTTAAGCAAATCTTCAGTAGCCATATATCTTTCTGCACACATCTGCAAACGAAGCAATATAAGTTTTCAATGTCTTGTAGGACAGAACTTGCCAAGCACTGTTTACAAAAGAATTAGCTGTGTTTACTAAGATTGGGCTGGTGCCAGGTTTGAGCCTGCCAATATATTTCAATCCTACTATCTTGGGTCATATTTTTTGGCAAATTCATTTCAACTCACCCTTGGCAATTCAGCAATATCAAAACTTGCGCAGCATTGTGTAATTTAGTGCTGGAACCAAAACAAAAGGATAAAGCAAAACAATGTTTCATGACGTTAAGGCCCTTTCTGGAGTACAATATTTTTTTTTACAATTCATGGGGAACAAGTCAAATCACACCAAAATACCAAATACTATGAATTCTCGTTTTCCAGATGATGCCTTAATGTGACACAATACTATGGTGTTTCTAACCAAATATATTAGCCAGCCACAGTTTATTACTGTCTTACAATGCTTGTCCATAGAACATTATGCGAGCTAACAGAATAAGTTTGAGTTCAAAAACCTCGACGTGAATAACCACACAAACCTCAGTTTGATAACATGATACAGCCACCTCTCTTATTTCAAAGCATTTAGTTAGGGGTATGAAGGAAATACTGCAATAACTAATCTTCTGGTAGCCTTCAATGAACCAACATTGTGGGTCATAATTACGTATTCACCTGACGCCATGGACAAACATAGCAAAATGGAGGGAGTAGTAACTTAAGATAGATTGACATGGATAACTCTAGAAGTTGATTTATTATGGGTCAGTATTACATAACATGATGTCTCCCATATCTATCTAAAATTGTTTCTCTCATCTTTGTATGTTTATTTGCACAACATGGTGCAGCCATTGTATTGCAATCTGTTATAAAGGGTCAAATACTATCATTATTTGAGCTGTCAAGAAACCTCTAGAGCGAGAAACCTTCGTCAGACACGTGAACAACATTAGAATGTTTTAATGCAGGTCTAACAAACAGAGCACTCTCCACACCAATCAGATGGTTCAGATCGTGAGTCCACATTCTAACAGGCAAGTGAACCTCAACACAAAAGGCTAGCATTTGTTGCCACTTAACTTGAGAAGATGTAGTGGCCAACACATGCATAAGTATAGTTAGGCATTCAGCAATCTTTAGGTATTGCCGAGCAATATTGTTGATGAACACTTACATCAGAAGGCTTTCAAATTAGCAAGCCACATTATTCCACTGTCTTGTATAAATAATTAGACCTACAGTTCAGTCACTAATGCCTCAATCCTCTATATCATGAACTAGTGTTTTCATCAATTGTCAACAAGACGTAGTGGCCAATGCTATTATCTTTCAGTATGAGTAGCAAACTTCAGTACCAATCCACCCTACTTGCAATGACCTTAAAGGTAGTGAGCAACATCCTGCTGTATTCTAATTTCAATCAAATAACCAATAAGATGGTAACAGCAATGCTATGAATGTTCGAAATAGAGTGCAAAGCATGAAAGAGCTGCAAAAGAAAAACTAGCATATGCAGTACACAGCTAGTACTGGTGAGAGAAACTATACCTGCTCCAGGTTGCTAATTACTTTTGTCGATTTCTCAGAGGGAATAAAACGGCCATGGATGACTAACAGGCAGTATATCCAACGCAATACAACTTCTGTGCTACCAGATCTGTGGAGACATCAACAAAAAGACCAAACTACATATTACACGATGCATGACAAAGCACTGGAGAACAGACATATAAATGAGTCTTGAGCACCTTGTTTTCCATGCAGATACTAAATTCTCAAGAAGTTTGCAAGCATCTCCAGGTTTCAATGATCTTAGATGACCTCGAATCTGTCGAAAGAACAGAGCATCATGAATAGTGTGCAATAGACATGCAAATAGATTATATGCTTGAATATGGAAATGAAATTGAATGCCACAAACCTTCTTACTGGGTAAATTAGCATCAACTTTTATGCTGCCATCACCAAACAGACCGGACAAAATATCAGACGGAATGCCAGGATAGCCCTTCATGCTCTCATCTACTCTAGTGTCAATGATGCCACACTCCCTCATCATATCCTCGATGCATATGCTGTCATCTTCGATTCTTTGCACAGGAACTAAACAAATAAAAGAGTAAACATAGTTATGGAACCGTTTAATACACAACACACTGAAATAAATAAATCAACAACGATACATGTAAAATTCACTGAAACCAAAAGTAAAATGCTAGTGAATAACAACCTACAATATGTAGCTGTGATGGGAGAACAACTGCTAATGTCATTTCAACATACCCAGATTGCTGGGTTTCCTTACTATGCTGTACAGAAAAAGAATAGAAAACTACCAATGCGCCATTTACCTCGTTTATGAATAGATCTTGTAGTGGCAAGGTCACTATGAATCTCAGGCTCGATATCACCACTGGGTTTTGTTACACCATGTTTCCTTTTCTTTTCCTGTGTATGGAGCTTTGGAAGAGGAAGGATAGCATCTTCAGCATTGGCTCGGTCTAGAGCAGTGACAGTTTCTACAAGAAAAAAAAAATCAAGATTTTCCCAACAGTAGCTACCAAACATCGTTGCTGCCTTATTAATAAAAGTCAAATCTCAAAAGGTGCATCCATGCTTCGCTCATTTAAGAATCACACAAAAGGTGCTATCATTTGTGTAACTCCAAAAGAGAAGGTGGAGGGAAGAAGCAAGATAAATTTTTCAACATAACTAACGGACATTCTTATTATACCTTGCTTTTTCACAGATTGGCCTTTCTTTGTCATGGTGGTTTGAGTATTTGGCAAGAGAATTCCATCTTGAGAAATGCCCAAATTAATATCCGTACCATAACAAACCACATGTTTATCAAAAGTTGGTTTCACTACAGACCCATAAGCCAGTAGAACATGGGCAGAATTAGGTCCATCCACCCCCTGAAGTTTGCGGCAAATATCGAGAATGCCTGATGAGCTGTTGACACAGATGACTCAGACAATACGATCTTGGTGGCCTTCTTATTACGCAGGTCATCCACATCATTTGCAGACCAGAAATAGCAGACACCAACCTCAGAAATAGCCAAAAGTGTATTTCTCCTTCATCTGAACATTTACAATCCCAAATATTGCTGGGTGCTCCATTGACAGGACACAGTTTGAGCTCTGGGTTTTCCCACTGCCCAGCTTCCAAATGGCAATGTAGCGTTCCCCAACTCCAGATGACAAAACATATTGGCTATCATTGCTAAAAACCATGCTCCTCACAGCAAACCTATGAAGTTTTCATGCGTGCATGCAATAAAAAACATGGGTACTTAGATACAGAGGGTACATATCTATAAACAGTAGTAATGAAAGAGGAACACCACCGATATAGGTAAGAAAAAGCAAGAGATACTCACTGGATGTCCAGAGAATTTTTTAATCTTTTTGTTGCTGGAGGTGTCAAAGGTCCTCAACTGGCCAGCTGCGGTTGCTAACATATTTCCATCTAACATAATCAAGTACAAGCTGCATGTAGTTAAAATCAAGTGGTGGAACTTTGCTGGATATGGATTGCATATACAGGAAAAAACTGCATATATAGAAGATGGATCCAACCAAGGACCTTGGCAAAAACAAGGTGCGCATGTAACTAAATAAATATTTCAGCAAGCAGCATAAATGATATATCAATACCCGTAACTTATCAATTGATGATGAATAATAATGTTAGATTTCCAATTCCATAAAAACACCATAAGTGTCAATATATCGTCTCATACTGTAATGCAGATAGACAGATATTCTTCACTGAGTTCATGTGCCAAGTGTTAAATTGGCCAATCTACCAGATATAATCCTGTTACATTTATAGCCACAGCGGATGTGTTGAATAAGAAGTAACCTAGTTGGTTCGTACACAGCAATCAGAGCAGTGTTACATCCAGAAGACACAATTTATGAGAGCAAATGCAGTAGAGCCAACATAGTCACAAACTACCTGATGACACAGCTAATGAAGATATTGCCTTTGAAGAAGATTTGAATTTCCCGACAACAGCCCCATCAGAGGCATCAATCCTGCAGACCATGCCATCAGCGCCTGCCGTGTACACACTCCGCCCATGTTTTGAGTACGCTACAGCCGTCACGCCCCTACACACAACATGTACTCCAATGTAAGTGAGCATAGATGAGATGAAGCATTCAAAGATTAACCTCAGCAGCAAAAATTCCAAACAGGGGCAGGGCCAAAGATACAATATGAGTATGCTTCACAACATTTGTAGCCATTTTTAATGTTACTAACAGCATGGTGTATGGTCATTAGGCCTGTTCTTCCACAGTTTAGGCAGGTTTGGAAAACCAGCCTGTAGCTAGCGGTTTTGACTGGGCTGGCTTTGCTTTGCACAGGTTATATACTGGTTACCATTATGGGTTGGGCCAGCAGATTAGACAGTGTGGACCATCATCCACTGCAGGAATGTGGTTATTCGCATATCAACAGAGGTCTTCTTAGCCACAGCCACAGCCACAGCAGCTTGACAGAGTGTTTCTGTGTGGCAGTCCAAAGGTTGAAGACGACCAAGGATGGGTTAGCCGGTTTGATTTGTTGTAAACCATGAGAGCCAATCCGCTCCCAAGGATGCGATTTTGACTCTGCAACAAGAAAACCAATTGCAAACCGTTTCCCTGATTCGATCTGGATTGGTTTATGGGGTGAAACGGTTTTGATCCAACCCGTGAACAGGGCTAATCGTCATAGATGATTCTGTACTCAATTGTGGTTTGTTGGTTTCAACAACTGAATATGTATTTTCACCTAGCACTTGAATTGAAATAAAAGAAGAGGTTAAACACCAACTTACCCTGGGTGGCAATCGCTGACCTTCCACTTCCAATGTCCCGCAGCGATATCAAGTGCCAGCACATCCCCACTGCCTGTACCAAGCACAATCAGTGAGCTCCCAGCCTTCCTCTTCTTCTGTTAAGAAAAAAATGTAAGCAGGTCATAGGGTGCATCCCAACATAACAAGCTGTAACATCTCAATATGGGGGTGGTCGGGTGAATTCGCTCACCTTGCTGGAAAGCTGTACCCATTTCATGCAGGTGTAATCGAGGGCGAGGTGGCCGCGCTTCGACTCAGCGACCGCGACCGCGCCCGCCTCCACTGCGGAGATGTCGGCAAACTCGGTCTGCAGACGGCCCCGCACGGCGTCCCATACCTGCGCGAACGGCAAAGGGCGCGTGTTATGCCCATAGCTTCAGTGGCAAGCTGCTAAGGCGACGACCGCGAGTTTCGAGGTTCCATGCCTTGATGCGGCCGTCCCCGGAAGAGAGAGCGAGGAAGTCCGCGCTGGGGCTGAAGGAGGTGAGCAGGTCGCGTATGGGAGCCGCAACGGGCGCCATGATTGGCCTGTGGCCGGTGGTCGTCGCGGCGGCGGAGGGAAGGGTTTAGCCGCCGGCGGCGGAGGGAAGGAAGGGTTTTGTGGAGGAATGCAGTAGCCGCGGACCGGACGGCGGTGGGGACGTGGGAGCCGATGGCCAAACCAGCCCGAGTCACCCTCGCGCTATGTTTGCCGGTTGGGCTCGGTTGCCACATGTTGGCCCGGTCGGTTTCATTTTGTAGCTCAGCCTCGGTTCAGACGGCTGAGCCCAGCCGGACCGTGTTGAGGTGGGGCTAGGGTTTTTTGCGCCAAACCAGCGAGGCAGCGACCCTTTTGTCGCCGCAACACTCGCGCCGACCCCCTCGCCGCCGCCGGGAATGGAGTCCAGCGCCAAGAAGCTTAGCAGCCTCCGTATCACCTCCTTGGATGACGATGACGACGAGACCGTGGTCCCGCACCAGCCCCCTCCAGCAGGCCCCTCCGCCGCTGCAGCGGATTACGAGGACGACGACGATGAGGACGAAGAACTGGAAGTGACGCTTGGTGTCCTTCGCAAACCGAAGCACCCAGGCCTCCTCCTCCGCCACATGTTCCCCAGCAAGGCCGGCGGCATCCCGGTGCGTGCGCCAACCCGTGATAAATTCCAGTAGTTAATTTTCTTCTTTGTACAGTCGCAGTGTTGATGCCAGGGTTGTGGGGGTTTGTTCAGGCGTGGCTCGACCCCGTGAACTTGCCGTCGGGGAAGTCCAGCTGCTGCGGTTTCTGTGGCGAGCCTTTGCAGTTCGTCCTCCAGGTGATTTCTTTGTGTGCAATGAAAGTTGTGACACTCGATTGCTTATTGTTTGGATGTCGACTTGGTCACAATTGGGCTTGGCTTTGTTTAGATTTATGCGCCAATTGAAGATAATGTAGCAGTCTTCCACCGAACGTTGTTCGTGTTCATGTGCCCATCCATGGTGTGCTTGCTTCGAGATCAACATGAACAATGGAAACGCAAGCATGGGAATCCATGTAGAAGGTGAAGAGAGTCCTGTATCTGTAACGGTTTTGTTTGGAAATCTTCTGATTTTGATTGTTTGAAGTGGATCTTGTTCCAGCGTGAAGGTTTTCCGGTGCCAATTGCCACGGACTAACGCCTTCTACTCAGCTCAACCTCTAAAGCATGATGGCTCTGACAAACCACTGTGTCCAGGAGGTAGTGTTCTCATCTGTTGCATGGCAGTTGACACTATATATCATCTACGTTACCCCGATACTTCCCTGAATCGCCGTATCGGTATCGCGATACGTATCCGATACGGCGATACGCTGATACGCCGCCGATACGGTATCGGGGAAGTATCGGGGAAAATAAGCAATAAAAATAAAGAAATTAAATCCCGATACTTAGTCGATACTTAACCGATACTCGACCGATACTTCTTAGCTCATAATCTCTCAAATTGAACTCCATAATTTCACTAACCCATTTTAGAAGCTCATTTACACAACCCTTAAATCCTAATAATCACACATTTTCAACCAATTAAATTGTTGATTGTTCTACTCGAGTGAAATTGCTCTCAGATATATTCTGATTTTTTTTATATTCATAATCTCTCAAATTGAAATCCATAATTTCACTAACCCATTTTAGAAGCTCATTTACACAACCCTTAAATCCTAATAATCACACATTTTCAACCCATTTTAATTGTTGATTGTTCTACTCAAGTGAAATTGCTCTCAAATATATTCTGATTTTTTAATATATTTATATACTTGCCGTATCGGCGTATCTTGTTTTTGAAAAATGCTCATTTACACTGGCTGTTGCATAAATATGTGAAATCTTGAAATTGCCATCTATGACATCATTTTTTTCTGCCAGTGTGCAACCTTTTCTCTATGTCAACTACTACCTTGCTTTATTTACATTGGAGTGGCTAGGGACCTGTGGCACATGCAAATTTTGTTCAAAAGAAGTTTATTTGGAAGTGTGTAAGCTTAACATAAATATACGATAGTTACTGTCTTAGAACTTTCTGACATGTCACATTACTGTTTGTGTTTAATAATCCTGCATTCTGTCTACTAGTTATTGGTAAATGGGCTTTACTTGTCCCTTGGCTGTCAAACAGTTAATGTTACTAAATTCTTTCAAATGCCTAACTATTTGTTGCCAGCTCCTGTATGCCACTGGTGTGGTACCTGGAAAGGTGATAAAGTATGTAGTAGCTGCAAGAAAGCAAGATACTGTTCTGAGAAACATCAGGTATGCATGTCGAACTTTAGCGTCCATCAATCGTTTCTGACACGAACATATATTTTGGATTAATGGCTGATTGCTGATTTTCTCAGGCACTTCATGGCGTAGTGGTCATAAAAATGATTGCCTCCAGATAATAAGTTCTTCAGCTGCTTCAAATTCTGTTCTGCCAGCTGTAGGAAAAGGTGATTATGTATGGATTACTAAAACTATTATGCTCTTAACATTTGAATTGTGTTGTGCTCACATTTTTGTCTACTTTCAGTTCTTGCTAGCACTTCTTGGCCAGAATTTGAGATAAAAATAGACTGTGAAAGTACTTTTGATTCTGATAGTGATGATGAAAATAACTCGAAGTCGTTGGTGATGCAAAACATGGGAAACCTGATGCTATGATGCAGACATGGATGGATCAATTTGAGGTTTTGGGCCCATTTTCTTTCTTCATTCTCTTTGAAATAATCTCTGTTGGACATCTGCTTATCCATCAATCATTGTGTTTATTTACTGCTATCTGGGTAGGCTGATGCTGACAACAAATGCTGGGCATCTTTTCAAGAGCGGGTCTCAAGAGAACCGAAACAAGTGTTGAGGTAAAATTTCATTGCTTGCATGATTTCCCTTCTATTTTTACCATGTTTATAGTGAATCCCTGTCGTTACTGATTTTATTACTTGCATTGCATACTTTATTCTAAAAGTGAAATGTTGCCAGTATGTGTATAACAGTATATTGTGCAGGTATTGTCGAGAACCAAATGCTAAACCTCTCTGGGCCTTATTTACTGGGTGTCCGTCAAATGCTGATATCCCATCATGTAGCTACTGTAGAGGTCCATTATGCTACGAATTTCAGGTTGGCCAAATTTCTAGTTTATGACCACAATGCATATTCATTATAGTAGTTGCTCCTCCGTTCGGAAACATAAGCTGTTTTAGTTTTGTCTTTCAAACTTTTCTAACTTTGACCAAATTTATAGAAAAATATATTAACATCTACTATACCAAATAAATACACCATCAAGACATTAATAATATATTTAATGAAACTTTTTGGGCTGACATGTTGTAGATATTCTTTCTTTTTTCTATAAGCTTAGTCAAATTTTACTTAGGACAAAATTAAAATGTCCTTGATTTTGGAACAAAGTATATCCACTAGAAGAACGAAGACTCAAATTGTCATATATATACTGATCCGGTACCATAAAATCTAAAAGTTAGGATCCAAAGGTTTTACTTACATATATGTTCTGTTCTCCCAGGTAATGCCACAATTGCTTTATTTCTTTGGTGTGGGAAATCAACCAGACTCACTTGACTGGGCAACAATTGTTGTCTACACATGTCAAGGGTCTTGTGACCAAAGTGTTAGCTACAAAGAGGAATTTGCTTGGGTTCAGTTGTACCCTACAACAACCACGAGGCGGTAATAGTGTTTACCTATTCCTTGGAGTAACTGCTGTCCATTGCTGCAGGTTTGAAACTTCACCTGTTTTTCTGTTGCAAATTAGTAGTCACTTTCTGTTTGTTATAAGTAGTCAGGTCTGTTTACAGGCTTAACATATGTCATCAGCTTGTAAGAAAAAGGATGAAACATCAATAAATCTTCAATTGCTTTTAGGTGTCAAAAAGTTTGCAGAAAGTCGGAAAAACAATTCAGTAAATACACCCACCGGGCCACCGGTAGAATTGGAGGTTGTGATGCTTGGAGCAGTGAGTAGTGAGAGCTTCTCGAGTCCCGTTGTTGCACCTATGTCTTGACAATCATCGGTAACCATACCAGCAGACAATAGTTGCCGAGTGTAGATATTATAAGTTCCACTTGTCCTATAATTTAGGTGCCTTGTTTTTTGTTGTTGTTCAGGCAGTAGGCAATTTGTTATTTTTTGACTACAGAAAAAAAAAAGTGAATTGTTTCTTGTGAGTTGTCCTTTTAATTGTACTAGTTGGTTGTATAAGATTGTTGTCTGCTCAAAATTTAGAGCATCTCCAAGAGTTCCCTAAATAATTCTCCTAAAAGTCCATGTTTAGAAAAAAAGAAGGCCATCTCCAATAGTTCCTAATATTTCATTTATAAAAATCAAAAAAAAATTACGTCAGGAACCCTGAATTTGTTTCTATACCCGTTTAATTCCTCCAACCAGATCTTTCTGTCTTGCACTTTTCTCGCCTGGAACCCTGTATTTCATTTTTTCCCTTTTCCATTCCCTTCTTCTAAGGCTTGCAAAAGAGCACACGCGTGGGGAGGATACACAGACCTGGAGCCTGCGTAACTTTACGCGGAACGGGGTGACTTTTCCCAAGTTCTAAAAGATTAGAAGGATGGATTAGGAGTTGTTGGAGGAGGGTTTTTTTCCCAATCTTCCTAAAAAACATAGATTAAGAAGTTTAGAGAACTCTTGGAGATGCTCTTAGGCACCTGAAATATAACAATTCCAACCATGTGCATCTGTGTGAAGTGGCTTGTAGCTTTGGAGTAAGAATTAAGTCAAATGGAATATTGCACTTTAAGTTCTTATACATAGATCTAGAGTTCATGACTCCTCTGTCCATCAAATGTGTTGGCCTTGGCAACGTTATGGCTTATATTAGTGTTGAGTTGTGGGTTTTATATGTAGTATTAGTGAATTGGTGCCGCATCAAGTGAAGTACGAGCCAGGTAAAACAAGAATCGTGAAATGTGGCTGAGAAGTTCCAGAAAATTTCCCAAGATTAATCACCTAGTACATCTCAAGCGAATTTCAAACCGAACTATATAGCATGTTTGACTTATAAAATACAAATCTTTGGTTGCCTGTTCAGTTCTAGGTAGGCCACTCTGTGATTTAGTTGCTTTAGGAGATTGGGTCATACATTGTTTTCCTTTATGGAAGTACTCATGCAACCCTTTCATATCCAGGTGATAATAGTTTGGTTGTCCCTAGGGCTGGGAGAAATCTTGGGTAATCTGTTCAATCCTCAGCTAGATCAAAATACAAATGCAGTATAGACCTTTGGCCATGTTGACCTGCGTTACACCATGACCAAACATAAAGCCTTGATATTAAATCTCTAACCGTGTTGACATGCATTACCAAAGAGTCTTCACTAACTTATGTTATGCTTTCTTTTTATGGCTAGGGAGTTGACACGAATCATCTGCAAGTACTTGCCTCCTTTTGGTACTAGCATTTTTGAGATATGGAGTGGCTTCAATTTGTCCAGGTCTATTGGTCGTGCGGAGTTAAGCATCTTCCGACCGTGGTCCTAGACATCCAATGCTTGGTGCTCGTTACACTGCCTTTGGTCCATTCAGGCACTACCCTATGGCCCATGTAGACGTGATGGCAAATAGTTGCATATATGCATCAATTTTTGTGGTGGCCACCATGTGCGGGTTTAATAGCGTCCGCATTAGCACTAAATATCTTTGGATTTTTTTCTTCTCTTCTATATCTAAAAAGATCCTTCGCATGCTCTTTTTCGGATGGGTAAAACCAAATATTTTTTTGTTAATAGTCTCAGAAGGTGCTCAGATGCACGTAAACATTTCCGACGATGGTTCATCGGCAGAAATTTTGATGTAGTTAATGATTTAAAACAGGACATTATGTATGGTATGGTAATCTTCCAGTGCTGTCTACCAGCCCGCGACCGCGCTCCTGTATCCTTTACGCGTGGAATGCCATTTGTATTTGTATCCATGTGCAGTTTTGTCGATTCGACGACGCCATCCACGACGCTGCCATTTGCATGCAACACCGCGCTTGTTGTTCGATTGACGCACGCACGTCTCCAGTCTTCTTCCTTTGGTGGATAATAACTGAGCATGACGTGGTGCCGGTGTCCCTTGCACGACCCAGCCGGCGGCGTGCATGCCCGGTCGCGGTCAGGCAACTCAGGCCCGCTCGCTCGCGCACCGGAAATCAGATACAACCTGCCGGTGGCCGGCCTTTTTGAGGATAGGGATAATAAAAAACGAGGCAGCCGGAAGAAGACGCGGAACCGCCGCCCCGACCCCGAGCCGTCGTCTCTTGCCGGCAGCCAAAGAAAGCCAACAAAAAAGGCAGATCGCTACGCTCCATGCTCACGTCTGCCCGGTGATTCCAGCGGAAGGCGTGGTGGTGGCGAACTGGCCGATGATTCGGCTTGCTGGTTGTGCTTTGGGGTCGCACTGATGCGGCGCACGCGAGTAGGCACACCTGGCGGGCAAGCGGGGCACGGAAAGCATCAATCAAATCGCGGCCGGAAAGATCTCGCTCAGGCCTCATCGGCTCTGAGAAATCTCGGATCCACTGGCTGGCTGTATTATCTTTTTTTTTTTCTGTTTTCTGCTGTCATCATGGACCAGCGCCGCGGCTTGGTCCGGCAAGTGGCCGGCCGGAGTAAAGATCCCGCGATAAAAGAAATGGAGATGGAGATCGGGGCTTGGCCGCTTGGGTACGTGCAAGTTTCTGGGCGGCACTGGCGCCTCGTTGACGGCGACCGGCGGTGGTAGGAGGCACTTTATATATTAGATAACATATAATCGTCTCTAATCAAGAGTCAAATCCCTGGTGATCGAAAGAGTGGTGGTGCTCAGAGAGACAGACCCATCGCCAGTTTTTTTTTTAAGATAATAATCGCCAGATTTCCCTAGGCAGAGCAGATCTGCATTGCCGCGTATCACTGTAACAAATAGCAATAGATTCTATAGAGGACGTCCATGAATTCCATAGTACTCGTAGCATTGGCTTGACTAGCGTGAGGCTTTCGACCCAAATCGCTACGGGGCTCATGGTCATGGGTAGTCAGCATAAGGTGGTTTTTGCAACTCTGTTCGCTCGAACGAGAAGCCGTTTTGGCTGATTCGTACGACTAATTTTTTAGAAGAGAAAAATATTGTTTCACGATTAATTTGTATGAATTAAATCCAGCAGAGTAGCTCAAGTGAACAGAGTCGTAGAATGTTTTCGTCCTGACACTTTATTTGGTTTCTGAGCTAAACAAAATAATGCATGCAATCATATATTTGAGGCCGTCATAATACAGACATTTCATCCGAAGAAATTGAGCTTTCCGCTCCACACAAGACGACTTGATTCATGCAAGATGCAGGGGCCCATATGTCAGACATCCAGAACTCACGATCTCATTTCGTACTAGACCAACACCAAAGACAAACAAACACGACCACACGTACAAGCTCACCCCAGATCCTTTGATCGTGTATAGCTCGGTCATTCTCGATGAAGACATCTTGTGCGACCAATGATACTCGTACAAGAATCACACGTTCCAAACACGACCTATTGGCTTTTACTATGAACCTAATCTTTGAAGCCATCTTAGTTTCTTTTGAGTAAAAAAAACAATAACATTTCAACTTGCATAGAGGTATATTTGATTTTTTTTGCAACATATGTTCATACTATTGTTTTTTAAATACAACCACACTATAATGCTTAAATTACCGTACGTAAGAGCATTATCTAGTGGACCTTAAGGCTGAAACCATCTTATTTTCTTTCGAATAAACAATATTTAAACTTGCATAGCGGTATTATTTGAATCTTTAACTCTTGAGTCTTAAGTGCAGTACTATCTAAATCCTTGACTCTTGAATTTTGATATTTGAGCCTCTAAGCTTGTCACATGAGTTCAAACAGATGTGCATGTGACGTGATCTGCTCCATGCAGTGATATCATTATACAAGATGGGGACTCAATTATTAACATTCTATAATTAATGACCAAAATGATACGCTGTACAGATTTATTTAGAAGGCTCTATGTATCGAAATTCGCCAGTTGGCCGCCGTGCAAGTTCTGAAGACTGCCAATGAATCCATACTTTTCTGTTAAAATGGAAAATCGGAGGCCTGGTACATTAGAAACACGTCGATTACTATGGCTCTGTTTGGATACTCTAGCATAGTTAGAGGTTAGAGTTATTTTCTATCTTATAAGAGCATCTCCAATTGTCTGTAAAAATTGACTTGGGAAAAGTTTTATTTAGTAACTTGTTAAAACTTTTGGCAATTAAATTTTGCATGTATCTCCAATAGTTTGGTAAAAAATAACATAGAAAAGTAGGCGTTTGAGAAGTGACGACGGATTCCAACTTCGTAAAAATAACGTAGAAACGCCGGATAGCAAGTGAAGCTGACTTGGTAAATATACCAAGTAGATTGTCTTCGATTCCAATTTGGAAAATTTAGCAAGTCATATATCAATCTGTTGGAGAACTTTTTTTCTTCTTTTCCCAATAAAACAAGGATAACAAGTCATTTTTCCAAACTATTGGAGATGCTCAGCATTAAACTAACTCTAGTTAAAGATGTGTTTGATAGAAGAGTTAGATTGACAATAAATTTACTTTTCCAATCATTTGGTGGGGTGAAGGTAAAGAGAAAAATCACTTTTCTAGTGGTTCTAACCTAAACTAGCCCAAATAATCACCTCTTGGTGGGGATAATTTTTTAAGGTGGGTTAGTTGTAACTAGCTCAAGCTAGTCATCTTATTTGGATACTTTAGGGCTAGCTGAGGTCCAAATAGCTCAAACTATCACTGATCTTTAGATCCAAACAGGGCCATGGCTCAGTGATGTAAGCCAGCCCAAGGTGATGTCATGTGCCTACGGGGACGTAATACAATTTTCGCCGCTCACACTCACACCTACCCAAATCGAAAACGCATGACCATGGGAACTCCAATTTGCTGACATATAGGCAACCTCTAACGGCGAGCACTAAATCATGGCGGTCCGTTAATTGCTCGCCGTCGCCATCACCGTTAAGCAAATCGACGAGCAGTGAGTGAAAGCTCCATCCACGACCGACACGCCCAGATCAATATGTACCTACTACTACGTAGACTACGCACTCTGCTCCCCTGAGATAACTGACGGGTGGGACCAGAATGGAACAGGGACCCACATGTCGGCGGGACGGGTAGATGAGGAAAAATTATCGTGGAGCGGGGCGGTGTCGGATGATGTGGACCCCGGATGGAGACGCGGATAGATTTGTCATCTATAGAGACGTTGGAGAAAAAAAGTCACCGCGTCATGTGCAGGCTGCTGCAGTCGGACTCCCTCCCCTGGCCTGTCTACAACTGGCTGCCACCGAGTAGCGAGCGATGGCCGCCCACTCCGTCTACTCAAAGCCAAGCGCGTCTCCATCACAGCAAATCGTTTTCCATGCAACACAAACCCATGTTCACTTTTACAACAACTTTTACCTGTATGTACTGTACGTTACTTTTGAGCTTTGACGATTCCGTGGATTGGTTTTTGTCATGAACGCCGTCGCCATCCATGGCTGCAAACGCAAAGTGCTCTTTTTTCATCGAGTTTACACCTCGCAGTAGTAGTAGTAGTAGTAGTACGGAATTTAGTATTAGTAGTACTCACGGAAGGAGTAGGGCGAGCGATGGCCCCCGACTGGGTTAACAAGTCACACGGTAAAATGCGACACGCTGAAACAACCCTCATCAAAAGTCAAAACCCGACACCCATCAATCTTTACCATCAACGCTGTCTGCAAACGCGGCAACTAGTTTTCTCCATGCCACAGTCATGACGACGGAAATCAGCCGATTAATAATAACCCGAGCTAATTAACCGACACCCTCCACGCCGTCGGTACCCCAGACACGCTCCCGCGGGCCCACCCTCCATGGACCCACCGCATGAAGCCAAACCAGAAGGTAAACAGCGATCAATTCCTTAATTAACCAACCGTGTGGAGGCAGGCGACAGCGGGCGGGGGTTGTGTGAAAAAGGTGTCCTAGAAGCATCGCATCTCGTGTCCGCGTCCTTTCCCTCTCTCTCTCTCGCCCCCTCGCCTTCTTCTTCTTCCTCCCCTCTCCGGCTCTCCCCTTCTTCCCCCCATCTGCGGCGGGGTTGATTCGATTTCGATTCCCTTCCCCGTCCCCATCGCCCACCTCCCCCCAGACAGCCAACGCAATCCGCTCCCCGAGGCGCCTCCCTGGCCCTGACTTCCCTCCCCCCACAACGTGCGCGCTCACTCGCGGGCGGGGCGGGCCGGCACAGGGCACACTCACCGTCACCACCCTTATTAATTCCTCCTCTTCCGCGTCCGCGCTTCAAAACCTCCTCCGCCTCGTTCCCCCCTCTACCACTCCCTCCCCAGCCCTCGCGGCGGACGCATTGCTCGCCGCCGCACCGTGCCCCCTCTTGGCTCTTGCATTCTTTCGATTTCCCCTCCCCCCGTGGTTTGGTTTGGTTTGGGGTGCGAGGAGGGGAGGTGGGGAGAGTTTGATCGGAGGGGCCAAAATGTGGGCGGAGCGGGTGGTCGGGGAGCGCCGGATGCGGCAGATCCAGCGCTTCGCGCGGAACGCCAAGCTCACCGTCGTCTGCCTCCTCCTCACCGTCGTCGTGCTCCGCGGCACCGTCGGCGCCGGCAAATTCGGCACGCCGCAGCAGGACCTCATCGAGCTCCGCCAGCACTTCGTCTCCCACCCGCACCGGGCGCTCGCCGAGCACCACGACGCCAGGTCCAGGGCCTCCACCGCCACCACCACCACGTCCTCGTCCTCCTCCAGCCGCCGCGACGACGGGTCCGACCCGCCGCCGAGGACGCTCAGGGACCCGCCCTACACGCTGGGGCCCAAGATCTCCGACTGGGACGAGCAGCGCGCCGCCTGGCACCGCCGCCACCCGGAGACGCCGCCCTTCCTCAACGACATCAAGCCGCGGGTGCTGCTCGTCACGGGGTCCTCGCCCAAGCCCTGCGAGAACCCCGTCGGGGACCACTACCTCCTCAAGTCCATCAAGAACAAGATGGATTACTGCCGCGTCCACGGCATCGAGGTCTTCTACAACATGGCGCTGCTCGACGCCGAGATGGCCGGCTTCTGGGCCAAGCTCCCGCTCCTGCGGGCGCTGCTCCTCGCGCACCCGGAGATCGAGTTCCTCTGGTGGATGGACTCCGACGCCATGTTCACCGACATGGCATTCGAGCTCCCCTGGGAGCGCTACGGGCCATACAACCTCATCATGCACGGCTGGGACGAGATGGTCTACGACGACAAGAATTGGATTGGGCTCAACACCGGCAGCTTCTTGCTGCGCAACTGCCAGTGGTCGCTTGACATGCTGGATACCTGGGCGCCAATGGGGCCAAAGGGCCCTGTCCGCATTGAGGCCGGCAAGGTGCTCACCAAGTCCTTGAAGGATCGGCCAGTATTCGAGGCCGATGATCAGTCAGCCATGGTGTACATCCTCGCAACGCAGCGCGAGAAATGGGGTGATAAGGTTTACCTTGAGAATGGGTACTACCTTCACGGCTACTGGGGGATCTTGGTCGACAGGTATGAGGAGATGCTTGAGAATTACAAGCCAGGGCTCGGTGACCACCGGTGGCCGCTTGTCACACACTTTGTCGGGTGCAAGCCATGTGGCAAATTTGGAGACTACCCTGTCGAGCGATGCCTCAAGAATATGGACCGTGCATTCAATTTTGGGGATAACCAGATCTTGCAGATGTATGGGTTCACACACAAGTCACTAGCAAGCAGGAGAGTGAAGAGGATCAGGAACGAGACCAGCAACCCGCTTGAGACAAAGGATGAGCTTGGGTTGCTTCATCCAGCATTCAAGGCTGTCAAGACTTCCACATGATAATTAGAGTACATTTCCACTTGTTATTTTGTCGGTTCGTTCTAGATCCTGTTGGGTCTAAATCCAAAGTGTTCTTTTTGTAGAATCGGGTGACAACAGAAGCATGGGTTGGGGTCATGGGATGGATATCTTTGTTGTAATGTGAGGTGTTAGGAGAATTATGTTATGTTTATTTATTGGCATAAGTTATGTCTTACACTCGTAGAAATGAGTTAATGGATGAGATGAACTCAAAGTTATTGGTCGCATGATATATTTCAATTGAGTTTCCTGTTTTTCTCTCATTCCCAGGATTTCTTTGTGTGCCAGTAGCCCTGTATGTGTGCCTCAAAGGAATCGTTCTTGTGATATTGGTGTCTTCTTCGACAGGATAGGATAACATATCCTGTGAACCAATTTTTTTGCTCTCTTTTGCCTTACTATTAGTGGCTGTTGGGCTGCTAGATATAGTTTTGGTATATGTGCAAGGTCAAATTTCTCAAAAGATATATAATTATTTATGCATAGGCGGGAGTTACTTTCAGTTTCTATTGTCATGATTGGCCCTTTGCAGCTTTGCTTCATCTTTAACTTATCCAATGTAAATTATTTAACTGGGATTGATGCTATCCACCATTGAGCCAATTATGTTGTCCTTGTTGATAACATCTTCTATTGACATTGATGGCAAGTTATGTGAACTTGGTTCTTGGTTGATGGATGCTTTTTAACTGGGTTAAGGCATCTCACCATTGTTGAATATTTTGTATTGCATACCGTTCTTTTGTACTTGATGTTGATGTAAACTTTGGTAAAGATGAAGAAACAAAAGCTTGCTAGGATGCATTTTGTTATCGTGCTGGGCAAAATTATGCTGACTTTTGTTTTGCAAGCTTCCATTACCATCGCGACAGTGTTTCTGACAGTGTAATGCAACTGGTTGTAGTCAATGTAGTGACATGATGTTGTTAGTTTTCTCGAAAGCACTAGGGTCCAGATCCCTTTTTTCTAGCAGGGATCTTTGTCCGTGTTTCGACCCCGGGGGTATGCACCAACTAGTAATATGATTGCGTGCTCTCTTTCTGGATGGTGATGCAAGATGACACAAGGGTTTATCCTGGTTCGGGCAAAGAAGGCCTTACGTCCAGCGGGGGGAGGAGGTTCTTGTATTACTTGCACCTAAGTGCTTGTACAGGGGCAATTCAAGCTCAACGAGCGTGGACGAGATTCTGGACTCGTGTGTGTCGTGTGGACTCTTGTGCGTGAAGGACCCTGGTGTCCTCTTTTATAGAACAAGAGGAGGCCAGGGTTACACAGGAGCAACATGTACGACGCCCAATACGGCGAAGAGTTGGAATTCTGTCTTGTCGAGGTCACTGGAGCCGGCGTGGGAGTTGCTATTGAGGCGTCCTTGAAGCGTGGCTTCCATCCCAGGCGCGGACGTGGAGGCGTGGCGATGTGGAGGCCGTGCAGCGCCCATTTCGGTACATACAGGACATGGCAGGGTCCCTCCGGGTCTTGGGGTACCTGTCCTTCAATAGCATGAAAGCAGTCAGGGCTCGAGGGGCGCAGGGCCGGCCTCGAGGTGGCGCCTACGGGGGGCCCGAGCCCCCGCAGGTATGGGTAAGTCCTGGAAAACCCGGCCGTACAGCGGGAATCCAAGTCTCGAGATGTGGCTCGAGTGTGCTACAGTGTTGTACTTGTGCCTTTTTGCCCATGCTTGTGGTGAAAACGAGGTTTGACTCTGGCCCCGGTTCACTGTGGCATATGTCGTGTGCCAGAGGATGTGACCGGAGTAGGTGGATGCATTAAATGCGCAGTATGGGGCTGGTATCCGATGTCTGGCGCTGCTCGAGGGAGGTATGATGTGTCTCGAGGGATAGGTTACCGTGTTAGAGAGGCCCGAGGTCCCCACGTGGGGTCTCGAGGAATGGTGTACGGCTGTAGTGGGCTCAAGGCCTATGTGCCGGGGCTCGAGAGGTAGGCTACCATGTGGCGGTCGGTAAGGCTTTGGCGGGCCCGGGCTTCCTGGCGGTGGGTCGGCGTTGTAGGCCTCGAGGGGTTGATTTTTAGGGGGTTAGACTAGTTAGGTCTCCTATTAATTGGTGCTCTAGGTTTAACTTATTTGCTTTGCGTTGATTGGGGGTACCCCTTTTGTGGTCCCTCGACAGTAGCCCCCGAGCCCTTGTTCGAGTGCTAGCACTCGAGCAGGGGCTCCCTACCGGGATCTTGAGGGTTAGCTAACTGGTTCTCGAGGGTTTGGTTGTTTTGATTCCGTGGGTGTCGCGCGAGCGACACCCGCGGGTGTAGCCCCCGAGGCCACGGGAGTGGGTTAGGACTCCCTCGTGGTTTTTTTCACGAGTATGAGTGTTAGTTACGTTTTTTAGGTTCGGGAGTGTCGAGCCCCCGAGTTCTTCGACCCTCTTTCGTCGAGGGGTGCCAGGCTGAACCGACCGGCCGGCTCTTCGAGCTGTCTGGCACGCCAGTTGCCCTGGCTTGTCATCCCGCGAGTCCTCTCGATCGGATGCGAGGGGGGATGCCTCGTACTACCACGAGCAGGCGAGCATCGAGGTTCCCGGTGAGCTGGTAACGGGGGAATCCAAGTGATATCTCGTGCCCCATTCGATAGGGTCGACTGAAGCCCGGAGGCGATCTCATAAAGCATGGGCGCTCGGTCTGCAGGAATGTCGGGTCCATTCGATAGGACCTGGTGGCTCGATGCCTCCCTCCAAGGGGATTTCACTGCATTTCGTGCGCCCTGCCTTGGATACACGTGAGGGGCCTCGAGGGCTTGGCCCTCGAGCGATGCTGCGAGTGGCGCCCCTTGGTGTCCCTGACTCGGGTGCTCGAAGCCGGCTGTCGAACCCTCTTCGAGGGCCAGCCTTCGCTGCCTCGAGACTTGGAAGGGCCGGGGCCCGTTTTTACCTTCTTGAAGAAGCCTCCGTCGTTTGGAATCCTTCTGCCCATTGGGTGCGCCTTTTTAGGCGGAAACTGTCAGGGAGTGGAGATCGTGGCGCCAGGGCGACAGACATGAAGTCGGAGCGGCGGTCGTGGTGGGCCCTGGTAGTGGAGCGAATGGGGAGTTGCCGCGTGTACCTGTCAACCGGCTCGAGACGTGGTTAGGTGGGCGCATTAAATGTGTGCGGTTACCTTTCCTCTATCGTGGGAGACCCCGCCCGTCGGGGTTTTCTTTTATAAATATCGAGTGAGGGGTGAGGGACTCTTTACTTTGCCTTTGCCTTCACAGCCGCCGCAGCTCCCACACGCTTTCTCCCCAAGCTAGCGATTGGTAATCTTCCCGGCCGTCCATCCGCCGCTCAGATCCGCGCCGTCGCCGCCATGGCCGCCCAGACCCAGGTGCTGCCGCCCGAAGACTGGCGCCCGACGAAGACGTCGCGGCTTGAGCTGGAGTCGCTGGTGGACCAGGGGCTTCTCCGCCCCAACCCGCGGGAGGGGCCCGCGTGGTGGATTCTCCCGTCGGCGGACCACCAGGAGCCGCACCCGCCGGAGGGGTATGTGGTGAGCTTCACGCGCTACCACCGCATGGGGCTTGGCGTTCCGCCAAGCCGCTTTATGCGGGGGCTGGCTCACCACTTCGAGGTGGAATTGCAGCACTTCTCCCCCAACTCAATCTCGCACGTCGCCATCTACGCCGCGGTGTGCGAGGGATACCTGAAGATCGAGCCTCATTGGGAGATGTTCGTCCACCTCTTCCGGGCGAGCTCTTTCATAAGGCCGTGAAGCCGAGCGGGAGGAGGCTCGCGCGCGCGGGCTCCCTCACCATCACCGCGAGGACCGGTCCCTCGTCGGCCAACGTCCCCCGTCACTACCTCCACTACAAGCTTTCCTCCAATCAGGCGGGGTGGGACGACCACTGGTTCTACCTGCGGAACGAGGACGGGCTCCTTCCGCAGTACACCGGCAGGATCATCACCAAGCACCCCAAGAAGTGGAATTGGGGCGTTGTGGCGGACAGGCAGCGCCACCTAATGCCGCTGATGAATACGATGTGGTCGCTGGTGGAGGAGAAGGGACTGACCGTCCAGGCGGTCATTTGGGCGTTCCATCAGCGGAGGGTCCTTCCTCTGGCGGACCGCCCCCTTCTCATGTACGAGATGGGGCCAAATGCCCCGCTCGAGGAGCTGAATAGGTCAAGGATGGCCGAGGAGAGGCTGCCTCGGAACGAGGGTGCCTCCCGGGTGACGGTCACGATCCACGGGTCGTTCCGCCCTGAGGAGACCAACCTGATCGTCATGGCACCCGACGCGGGGTGTCTCGACCCGGTAAGCCTTCCTCAAGCTAGGTTGTTTCGAGCCTCCCCTCCCTTCTCTTTCTTCGAATCTTGTTTACTCTCCTTGTGGTTTTTCTCATCAAGTTTCTTTTTGCAGGGGGCGTTCACATCTCACGCGTCGAGGCCCCCGGTAAAGGAGGACGTCGTGGAAAGACAGGTGAGGCGCCTCTCTGCTCAGAAAGATAAGGAGAGTAAGGATGCAAAGAAGAAGAAAGAGAAAGAGAAGAACTTGCGTCGGGTGGACCGGGATCAGAGGGTAGCGAAGGCTCGTCGTAACCGGTAGCCTGGAGAGGAGTCCCCCGAGCTCAACTACACGAGCTCGGAGAAGGAGGATGATGATGAGGAGGAGAGCGATGATGAAGGGATGGATGTGCGTCTGAGGCGCGCGGGGGTCGTCGACATCAGGGCTGACTGCTCTTCTGTGCAGGAGAATATCCTAGAGATCCCCCCGGCGAAGGGATCGCGCGGGACGCAGCAGCGGAAGGCCACGCCAAGCCCCGCCTCGTCGGAGGCTCAGGGCACGTCGAGCTCCGTGCCGGACGTGCCCCCTGACGTGAAGAGGCCTCAAACTCGGGGCGCTATCGCCAAGCGCAGAAGGAGGTCACGGCCGCGTCGACCTAGGCAGGGGGTCTCGAGAAGGGCCGGACCTCGAGAAGCGGTCAACACGCCGAGAGAGACTTCGAGCCCGACCGCCGCAAGTCATCGAGGACGACATCGAGCCCGCGGAAGAGCGGGCAACATGAGTGTCGGTGTTTCGTACCCAGGGGTATCACACCAACGAGTAATATGATCGCGTGCTTCTCTTCCTGGATGGTGATGCAAGGGGACACAAGGATTTATCCTGGTTCGGGCAAAGAAGGCCCTACGTCCAGCGGGGGGAGATGCTCTTGTATTACTTGCACCTAAGTGCTTGTACAGGGGAGAATACAAGTTCAGTGAGCGTGGACCGGAGTCCGGACTCGTGCCTGTGCGTGGACTCGTGTGTTGTGTTCGTCGTCTTCCTGAATGAGGGCCCTAGCGTCCCCTTTTATAGAGCAAGGGGAGGCCAGGGTTACACGAAAGTATTACAGGTGTCGGGACGCATGGTGCCCCATACGAGAAGGGTAGGAACTCTGTCTTGTCGGGGCCACTGGAGCCGATGTGATTGTCGCTGTTGAGGCGTCCTTGGGTCGTGGCTTCCATCCTGGGCGCGGACGTGGTGGTGCGACAAGGCGGGAGCCGTACAGCACCCATCCCGGAATGTACAGTACGCGGCGGGGTCCCTCCGGGTCTTGGGGTACCTGTCCTCCAATAGCACGAAAGGTAGTTAGGGCTCGAAGGGCGCGGAGCCGGCTTCGAGGTGGTGCCACGGGGGCTCGAGGGGCGCGGAGCCGGCCTCGAGGTGTAGCAGTGCAGGGCTCGAGGGGCGCGTAGCCGGCCTCGAGGAGTTACAGCGCAGGGCTCGAGGGGCGCGTAGCCGGCCTCGAGGGGTTACAGCGCAGGGCTCGAGGGGCGTGTAGCCGGCCTCGAGGAGTTACAGTGCCTGGAATGGCCAAACAGTACTGCACTAGTGCCCTTTTGCCCATGCTTGTGGTGAAAACGAGACTTGACCTTTACACCGAGTTACTGTGGTACACGCCGTGTACTAGTGGACATGACCGGAGTAGGTGAAGGCATTAAATGCGTGGTATGGGCTGGTACGGCTGCCTGAGCAGCTCGAGGTCCGTGTGTTAAGGCTCGAGGTGTGGGGCGCGCGCATGCCCGAGGTCGGGGAGGCTCGAGCGAGACGGAGAGCGATCGTGCTCGCCCGAGGCCTGGCTAGGAGGGCTCGGGCGAGACGGAGACGGAGCGTTCGCCCGACGCGCTGGCTGGGAGGGCTCGGGCGAGACGGAGATAGAGCGTTCGCCCGAGGCCTGGCTGGGAGGGCTCGGGCGAGACGGAGACGGAGCGTTCGCCCGAGGCCTTGCTGGGAGGGCTCGGGCGAGACGGAGACGGAGCGTTCGCCCGAGGCCTGGCTGGGAGGGCTCGGGCAAGACGGAGACGGAGCGTTCGCCCGAGGCCTTGCTGGGAGGGCTCGGGCGAGACGGAGACGGAGCGTTCGGGTGTTTGCGTTGATTGGGGGTACCCTTTTTTGTACCACCGACAGTAGCCCCCGAGCCCTTGTTTGAGTGCTTGCATTCGAGCAGGGGCTCTAGATTGCGATCTCGACGGATAGCTAACTGGTCTCGAGGGTTTTGTCGATTTGATTCCGTGGGTGTCGTGCGAGCGACACCCGCGGGTGTAGCCCTCGAGGCCGTGGGGGAGTGGTTAGAACTCCCTCGTGGGCTTCCCGAAGAATCCTCCGTCGTCTGGGAGCCTTCCGCCCAGGGGCGCGCCTTTTTAGGCGGATATCGTCAGGGAGCGGAGATCGCGGCGCCGTGTGTACCTGTTAACAGGCTCGAAATGTGGTTTCGTAGTCTCATTAAATGTTTACGGTTACCTTTCCTTTGTCGTGGGAGACTCCGTCCGAGGCTTGGCTCGGAGGCTTGAGCGAGACGGAGAACGAGCGATCGTTCGAGGTCCGGCCTCGAGGGCTCAGGCGAGATGGGGGTCGAGCTTTCACCCGAGGCCTGAAAATCTCATGCTCACATAAAGAAAAGAGATTAGTCGCAACTGTCCGAGTTTTTAGGCCCTCTTTCGTCGAGGGGTGCCAGGCTGAACCGACTGGCCGGCTCCTCGAGCTGTCCGGCATGCCGATTACCCTGGCTTGTCATCCCGCGAGTCCTTTCGATCGGATGCGAGGGGGGATGCCTCGTACTACCCCGAGTGGGCGAGTATCGAGGTTCCCGGTGAGCTGGTAATGGGGAATCCAAGTGAGAGCTCGTGCCCCGTTCGTTAGGGGTCGACTGTGGCCCGGAGGCGGTCTCATAAAGCATGGGTGCTCAGTCTGCAGGAGTGTCGGGTCCATTCGATAGGGCCCGGTGGCTCGATGCCTCCCTCCGAGGGGATCTCACTGCACGTCGAGCTCCCCGCCTTGGATACACATGAGGGGACTCGAGGGCTTGGCCCTCGAGTAATGCCGCGAGTGGCGCCCCTTGGTGTCCCTGACTCGGGTGCTCGAACGGCCGGCTGTCGAACCCTTTTCGAGGGCCAGCCTTCGCTGCTTCGAGACTTAGGGCCGGGCCCGTTTTTACCTTTATGAAGAAGCCTCCATCGTCTGGGAGTCCTTCTGCCCGTTGGGCACGCCTTTTTAGGCGGAAACTGTCGGGGAGAGCGGCGGGCGCGAAGCCGGAGCGACGGTCGTGGCAGGCCCGGGTAGTGGAGCGAATGGGGAGGTAACGCGTGTATCCTGCATCCGGCTCGAGACGCGGTTAGGTGGGCGCATTGAATGCATTCGGTTACCTTTTTACGTCGTGGGAGATCGCGCCCGTCTGGATTTCCCCCTATAAATATCGAAAGAGGGAAAAGGAACCTTTTACTTTGCCCTTGCCTTCGCCGCCGCCATAGCCTTCGCGCGCCCTCTCCTTCAAGCTAGTCGATTGGGACTTCCAGCCGTCCGTCCGCTGCTCGGATCCGCGCCGCGCCACCGCCATGGCCGCCCAGACACAGATGCTGCCGGCCGAAGACTGGAGCTCGTCGAAGGTGACGCAGAGCGAGATGGACTCGCTGGTGGCCCAGGGGCTTCTGCGCCCCAACCCGGAGGAGGGACCCGCATGGTGGGTTATCCCGTCGGCGGAGCACCGGGAGCCGCACCCGCCGGAGGGGTACGTGGTGAGCTTCACGCGCTACCACCGTATGGGGCTCGGCGTTCCGCCGAGCCGCTTCTTGCGAGGGCTGGCCCACCATTTCGAGGTGGAGCTGCAACACTTCTCCCCCAACTCCATCTCGCACGCCGCCATATTCGCCGCGGTGTGCGAGGGGTACCTGAAGATGGAGCCGCACTGGGAGA